>CM053250.1:38637141-39188586 GCA_028583405.1 Pogonophryne albipinna | reverse complement strand
CATTATGCCATGGAGCTAATCTATGTTGTTTTATTTTCTTCTTTTTCAAAGGAGCAACAGAGTCTAATTCTATTCGCAGCGCATCTGTAGCACTATCAACAACATGATCAATTTGGGGTGGTGTACATTTTGTATAAGTTTCCTCCCTTCCATGCAGACATGCTATCGAGTTAAGTATTGGTGGAATCTCTTCCTTAAATTTGGCTATAGCACTAACAGATAGGTTTCTGCTGCAGGAGCTTTTGACTAATGCTTTGTAGTCTAGTAACAGTACTTCAAAAGTTACTAAGAAATGGTCGGATAAAGCAGGATTATGCGGTTCGACTAGTTGCTCAATTTCAATACCATAAGTCAGAACAAGGTCGAGAGTGTGATTATAGCAGTGGGTTGGTTTATTTACACTCTGACAGAAACCAACATAATCTAATATAGCGTTAAATGCAACAGTAAGGCTATTTTTATCATCGTCAACATGAATATTAAAGTCACCTACGATAATTACTTTATCTGTTTTAAGAACCAAAGTTGATAAAAACTCAGAAAATTCTGATAATAATTCTGAATAAGGACCTGGTGCAAGGTACACTGTAACAAATAAGATTGGCTGCAAAGTTTTTCAGGTCGGATGCGTAAGACTAAAAACGAGACTTTCAAAGGAGGTATAATTTAATTTTGGTTTAGTATTGATAAGTAAACTTGAGTCAAAGATTGCTGCAACTCCACCTCCTCGGCCCGTGCCTCGGGCAATATGAGTATTGTTATGGTTGGGTGGAGTGGCCTCATTTATGCTGACATATTCTTCATGTCTCAACCAAGTTTCAGTGAGACAGCATATATCAATATTATAATCTGATATTAAATCATTTACCAATATTGCTTTAAATGCTAGAGATCTTATGTTTAAGAGACCACATTTAATATTCCTGTTTTGTTGCACTGTAGTAGTTGTTACATTTACTTTTATTAGGTTATTATGTATGACAGCTCTATTAGGTTTTACCTTAAATTGTCCTTGGGCAGACACACACACCGTTAATATTGGGTATTTTATTGTGTTCGGGATTCCTATGGATGACTGCCTAGGAGAGAGTGCAGAGAAGCGTGTAAGACTGCGACTCCGCCTCCTGGTCTCAACTCCAGTTTGTCATGGATTAAGTCCACAAAGCCCTGAAATGCAACATTTTGCACTTTTGTGTCAAGCCTTGTAACCGAAGCTTTCCTACTTTTTTATGGACTGGTTGCTTTCTGTAATGGTTTATGTTGATACAATTAAAGTAAAAAAAAAAGGGATGCACTTGACTAGTTCATTTAAAGGTGGGGTAGGTAAGTTTCAGAAACCGGCTCGAGTGCACTAAAATTTGAAAGTACACAGCCGAAAAGAATCCGCCCCTTCCTTCAGACTTCCTTACAGAGCACCTCCTCCAACACACATGAACGCGCACATGACTTAGGTTGGCTATATAGTTCAGGGGAATTGTAAACCATACAAAACAGATAATTACCTGTCCAAGAGAAAAAGAGCGACCACGGCGTCAGATTTCAACTCTGTGTGTATGGGGGTTATTCCCTATCTTTATTCAAGAGCGTGGTATTTAAATTTGAGAGCATACTTTATTGATTTCCTTCACTCAAACCCTGTCATCGCACCAAAGACAAACCAAAGAGTAACCGCCCTTACGGGACGCTGTAATAAGTAAAGCGAACGCACCCTCAAGGACACCTGGCCTCCTATTGGTTGAGGGATTTTGACAGGATTGTTGCACAAAAGTTTCGAGCGCGCACAGAATAAATCTGTAAACAGCAATATATCTGAGTGCAAGCGTACAGTTTGAGCAGAAGCAGAGCAAATCTAAGTGCAAGCAGGCACTATTTGAGTGCGAGGACAGGGTTTGAGGGAAAGAAATACATAAAGTATGCTCTCAAATTTAAATACCACGCTCTTGAATAAAGATAGGGAATAACCCCCATAGGTGTGTTCCATCAGTAGTCGCCATCGTTGAAAAGCAACTCCGATATTGACTCTGGTTTGAATTCTCCTAGTTTCCACTTTGTTTTTGTTCCTAATTTGCTCTGTTACATTATTTCTTTTGCCACCAGTAGACGATGTTGAACCTAACTCTGCCATGGTGAAAGTGGCCGCCTGTTGCTGGCGAGTCATTGAAGTACTGCTGCAATGCACGCCCAATGAGGGCACGAGATGGAAGGCTGACAGACAGGGCGGCAATCCAATCCGTTTAGACGGCTTCCACAGATGAAAATGTTTTATGGATTTTTTGTCAAAGCACTTAAGATATTCATTGCTATCGGGATGTTAAGAGCATTCCATGGAATATAACAAAGTGTATCTCGAGCCGGTTTCTCAAACTTACCTACCCCACCTTTAATGTATTAGTATCTATTAACACTACTGTAAGCAAGAGTTATTTGTAGTGATTCCTTGACAAAGTATTGTGTGGCCCACAAACCCCCAGTGATTTTCCTATTTGGCCCACTTGCTAATGAAGTTGAATAGCCCTGGTGTAGCAGAAGGAAGAGGGGACGCTGTTGTTATTATGGTGGACAGCATGGGGAAAAGACACAAAACAACTCTAAAGAAGGCGTTGTACATCCCATCGTACCCCAAAGACATTTTTTTCTGTGAAAGCAGCTACTACCAAAGGAGCAACGGTAACCTTCAAGCAGGGCAAAGACGTCCTGCAACACAAAGACGGTACACATTTTCCCATTTATGAATTGAACAGACTTTATTTCTTGAACACAGTAAATGATGAATGTGATGACCAATGCAACAGGTGTTATGATTTACAGACATGGCATGAGATCCTAGGACACTGTAATTATGATGATATTCAGAAGTTACAGAATGTTGTTGATGGCATGTCAGTTAAGGGTAAGGTAAACACACCTCCACATTGTGATGTATGCACTAAAGCAGTGTTTCTCAAACTTTTTCATACCAAGGACCACTTAACCAATAAAAAAACACTCGCGGACCACCTAACTCCACAAATATAAAAAAACACATGGTTTTTCTAGAACAGATTACAAATCGCCTGAAAATGGTACAAACAGCTGGCAACATGTGTGACGAAGGTGTTGCACTGGGCTATATCATGCAATCGAAAGTGAAACTTAAGCTCGCTCCATTGCGGAGATATTCCCGCGAGAGTGCGTAAAACTTAAATGTATTTATTTATTTCAAATGTGAAATGTTACCAATATACTCACGGACCACTAGGGGGCGCTCACGGACCACCAGTGGTCCGCGGACCACACTTTGAGAAGCACTGCACTAAAGGGAAGTTTACCCAAACCAGAAACAGGGAGCCTGATGTAAGAGCCAAAGCAGCTCTAGAGTTGGTGCACACAGATATAGCAGGACCAATAGATCCGCAATCCAGAGAAGGCTTTAAGTATGCTTTATCATTCACAGACGATTACTCCAGTGCAGTGTTTGTGTATTTCCTTAAAAACAAAAGTGAAACAGTGCAAGCAACAGAGAGATTTCTGTCTGATACTGCCCCATACGGGAAAGTAAAATGTATCAGGTCAGACAACGGCACAGAGTTCACAGGGAAACATTACCAAGCATTGCTATGCAGCAGTAATAAGATTAGACATGAAAAGTCAGCACCGTATTCCCCACATCAAAATGGCACTGCTGAGAGGAATTGGCGCACACTTTTTTACATGGCCAGGTGCATGCTTATAGAAAATGAGATGCCAAAAAGTATGTGGCCCCATGCAGTACAGACAGCAGCTGTAGTAAGGAATAGATGCTTTAACAACCGCACTGAACAGACCCCTTACTTTATGCTGACAGGTAGACGGCCTAACCTTATCCAGAATGCACACGTTTGGGTCAGTGTGCTATGCCTATAAGCAAGACAAAAAGAAACTGGACTCAAGGTGTCAAAAGGGAATTTTTGTTGGATATGACAAAAAGAGTCCAGCCTACATGGTCTATTTCCCTCACAGTGGAAAAGTGCAAAGATCTAGACTTGTGAAGTTTGTGACCAAGACCAATTCAGAAAGAGAAACACAAACAGAAACCGTCTCTGATGATGACTTTGAGCTACAGCACAAATCTGGCAAAATCAAGCGTGATACTAACGTTAGTCCAGTATCTATACCTGTGGTAACAGAGACAGAAGACGACAACAGTGAGCTTAGGCGTTATCCTTCAAGAGTGAGGAAGAAGCCAGCTTACTTATGTGGCAGTGTATGTGGTAAGGAAAGTGAGGATCAGTACTGACAAATATTGACTATTGTTAGAGACGAACGTGCAATATCCCTTTAACATTTAGGGAAGCTGTAACTTCATCTGAGTCAAAACAATGGGTTAGTGCAATGGATGAGGAAATGCAATCACTAAAAGAGAATGACACATTTATCCTGACCAACTTACCTCAGGGTGAGAAAGCAGTGGGGGGTAAATGGGTGTATGATATCAAAACCAATGTTGATGGATCTGAAAGATACAAGGCACAATATGTAGCCAAGAGATACAGTCAGAAGAGGGGTGAAAACTATGATGAGACATTTTCACCAACCGCTAACCTCACCAGTATCAGAGTGTTAATGCAGAAAGCAGCACAGGAACATCTGATTTCACACCAAATGGATGTTAAAACTGTTTACCTACATGCACTAATAGACTGTGAGATATACATACATATATGTATATACATATACATGCCAGAGGGTTTTGAGGTCAAATCCAGTTAAGGTGAAAAGTTGGTGTACAAGCTAGAAAAGTCACTATATGGGCTTAAACAGTCAGGCAGAAATTGGAACAAAATGCTGCATGAGTATCTGAGTGAAAAAGAGTTCCTAAAGAACCCTGCTGACCGTTGTGTTACAAAAGAAACTGGAAAGTGATAATGATAATATGGGTTGATGACATAATCATTGCAGCTAGTGATAACAATGCATTGAAAGTTGTTAAAGAGATGCTCACAGCTCAAATCAGGATGAAAGACTTGGGGAAACTAAAACATTTCCTGGGCATTGATTTTGATCAAACTGATTCATGTGTAAAGATGTCACAGAAGAAATATGTGAACAAAATACTTGAAAGGTTGAACATGCAGGATTGTAAACCGAGAGCGACACCTTATGAGTAAAAACTGAACTACTTAGATGATGCTGTACCGATGAAGGATGTGAGAATGTACAGAGAGGCAGTAGGTAGCCTGATCTACCTAGCTGTGTGCACGAGGCCTGATTTGAGTTTTGTTGTCAGTAAACTGTCCCAGTATTTTTCTGAGCCGACAGAAGAGCAATGGACTACTGTAACACATGTACTGAGATATTTGAAAGGTACAATCGACAGGGAACTGTGTTACCGGAAATGTAAGAGTGAAAAACGCGCTTACAAACATACAGCGATGCAGATTGGGCTGCTGACCTAACCGACAGACGGAGTGTGTCAGGTTATTGTGTTAGCCTTAATGAGAGCGGGCCACTGGTTTCCTGGAAAACCAAAAAGCAGCCAACTGTCGCTTTATCAACTTGTGAAGCAGAGTATATGGCTTTAGCAGCTACTATGCAGGAGTGTATGTACTTAATACAACTACTAGAGGGAATTGACAAATGTGAATATACACTACCTACGATTTACGAAGACAACCAGGGCACAATAGCATTGGCAAAGAATCCTGTTAACACATTAAGTATCATTTTCTGAGGTCAACTGTGGAAGGGGGAAAAAGAAATCTGATGTATTGTCCAACAGACCAGATGGTGGCAGATGTTATGACAAAACCTGCACCAAAGTTTAAGTTGATTAAGATTGCAAAGTTTATGTTTGGAGAGTAATAATGCCTGTAAGCTAGAGTTTCAATCTCTGTAAGGTAGAGAACCTTGTTTTTATTTGTTAAAAGACCACAATGTGATATCAAGTGGGGGTGTTAACATTCAGGTAAATGTGTTACCAATTTGTGTTTGCTATTTGTTGTGCATGACTGGAAGCCAATCGTGAACCAGGTTAAAGTTCAATGATGGGTATAAATAAAGCCACGCCTCCAATGGGTTGAATGAAATGCCACTGTCTCTGATGCTTCGTTATTCCTCCGCTTATTTGGATGCTAAACAGCAATGAAGTTATGCTTACTCTGCTAACAATGAAAGTGTTCTCAAAGCTGGTAAAGGTGCAGCTAGTCTGAATGACTTTGTAGACTGCAGGGTAGCTTGTGAATTTACTCCAGGTGGAACTAAAGTCTGATTTAACACTTGATTAGATTTCACATCATTCATCCACATCTGTAAAGTAACTAAAGGTATTAAATACATGTAGTGGAGTAAAAGTACACCATTTACCTCTGAATCGTGGTTGAGTAGAATTACAAAGTATTAAAAAATGGAAATACTCAAGTAAAGTACAAGAATCCCAAAATTGTACTTAAGTACAGTACTTGAGTTAATGTACTTCGTTACTGCCATCTGAGTACATCTCCCACATCTGCTCTTATTATTCTTAATGTCATTAACTATGATTTTTATCATAGCATCATATTCAGAGTGTGACTATATGGCCAGCTCTGTGTCTGGCTGTCTTGGACTTAATCTGAAGGTAGCAAATATGTCGTTTAACATAAAAAAAAACATGACATTTATTAAGTGTACATTTTCAAGGTCAGCACTGAGATTATCATCGGATCCCATATATAGTCAGTGAGTCAGTATTGGTCTAATACTCAGTTTTATACAAATGTAAGGAATATAATACAACATATATAATACAATATTTATTCATACTGGAAAGAGGCGTCATTAAAGTCTCTCGTTAGAACCCGTTCTGGTTTAAAGGTTTACAGGATGGATCAGATGTACACATATGTAATCACACTGCATGATATCAGAGGGCAATGACCTCTGACGGTCAGATGGATCAGGTGACCTCTGACCCCGTGAGGAGGCGCTGCAGTCCCACTAGAGCTTCTTGGGGACGTTTGTGATGATGGGTTTGGGCCGCGTCTTGAAGATCAGCTTCCGTTTGATGAGCGCGGTCACGCAGTAGGAAGTGGAGGGGGCTCCTGGCTGCTTGGTTTCCATGGGTAACTGTGGGACATCATTGTTTTCATTGTTGTCACTGTCACGGCAACCCTGGCTGTCCTTCAAATGGCTGGAATGCTTGGTGAGTACAGCAAAGGGTTTTTCCAGTTTCACCTGCTTCCCATAAAGAATATGGTGCCCTACAATGAGCACTGGCACCCCCTGGTGGAGGGAGGAAGAAAGACAGCAGCATTAAGAGCCAGGACTAGTTTGGTTTAAACTTTTAGTGATAATAATGCATTCAGTTGAACATCACAGAAGAAACACAAATGCATCAAAACTTCACAATGGATAAGCTGAGATAAGTGTTTGCAATATATGCTTGAAAAAAGACAAGCACTACAATCTCCTTGTATATTTCGAGGTTGGGCCTAAGAGAATTAAATAAAAAAAGAGAAACTAGTTTGTTGTTTTATTTACTGTAAATTATTAACGCATGTGGTTATTTATTAGAGTAAAGCTTACAACTTAGATCTTCAAACAGGGTTCTCACACATTTGTAATCATCAAATTCAAAAGACTTCCCTTAAAATGTAAAGACCCAACATGGCATAGTTTGACCTTGCAGTCAAGTCTATTTTTGCTCAGGAACGTATCTAAAGCAGGGAAATTACCAGGGAACTGGCGACCATGACAAGAGATGTTCAAATTCTCTAGATGATGGAAAGGAGCTTCAACGCTTCCTTTATAAGCTCCTTTAGCTGGGGAAACACTGGACTTTCCTTTACAGAAGGAAAGGAGAAAATGTTGTCCAAGAATACATTGAGCACACATATTAAATTAATGAATTAGACAACATTTGGCTGTTAATGGAAACAACTGATCGTGACTGAGAAAGCGGATAATGTAAGTTATGCTTATTAAACATTTAACAACTTATGCCATAAACTACCAAAGTGCTTCTATGTTTTAAGGTTCCAACACTATTAAACCAAAAGGTGAACAATGACCGTTACGCTACACTCTAAAAATGACCAAATGGATTCATTTCAATATTTCCAGTGTTCACCGAGTTAAGGGGTGGTCCTTAAGATTTACGGTTTTTTAAATTCCACATGTGTCCACCTTGAGTGATAATATGCACAGTAGAAGATATTCTTTATTTAGATGATTTATTCAAATCGTTTTTAACAATCCTATTTAATGGAATTCATATCATTTAATACGAGTGGACAGCAGTGTGAGCAAACATTTAGTTTCCCTTGTTCAAATGTTGTGAAGTAATGTACTTTTCACTGTTGTACACGTTTATAAAGAGCAGCATGAAACAACGTAACACATAGTGATGAGGACGCACAGGAGAAAGTATCTGGATACGCTTTTAGTCCCTCTACCCTAAAAGTGTAGTTTTCCCACAGCTGCTGACGCATCGTAATAACGTTGACCAGTGTCTCTCTTCACAAGTCCTGGGCTGCGTCTCAGGTCGACTATTTTCATTTCCTCGCTCCTCGGTCTCACCGGAAGTTGATTTGTCTGCGCCATCTTGAGTAGCGTCCCATGGCGCTTATTTCTGCCCGAGGAGCGATAACGGAGGAGCGATAACCGAGGAACCACCAGACCATCCTCCGATGAAATCCTCAGATACTCGCCCCGCCCCCTTACTGTGTATCGCTCACTGATTGACGCTCCGGAGGAAAGGACGTCCCATTGCTCTTAAAACTCATTTCCCTGCTTCTCGTGGTTTCCTTGCGTCCCTCCATGCTTCCCTGGTGGGAGGGACTAGTCGCAGGGAAACGACGCAAGTGAGGGAAGCAAGGATTTCATTTAACCGACCTGAGACGGGGCCCTGATGAATTCTCCTTCACATCTTTCCTTAACAACATTGCTGCGTCTCACTTCGGTTAAATGGATTCCTTGCAGTCCCTCACTTGCGTCGTTTCCCTGCCTCTAGTCCCTCCCACCAGGGAAGCATGGAGAGACGCAAGGAAACCACGAGAAGCAGGGAAATGAGTTTTAAGAGCAATGGGACGTCCTTTCCTCCAGAGCGTCACGTGAAGCGACGTCCGTTTGTGATGACGCTGCACAGCTGATCGTCTGACAGCAGCTCTGTCCCCGTTGTTTTCACAAACACCCCCCCGCCTCTGTTAGCACACATTTACTGACACAAACATTTGTATCATCTGTTGTAGACCCAAATAAATAAAATCAAATAAGAACTCATTCTCAAAAAAGATAAACGCCATTCCTAAAATGTATAAACGAACATTAGTTGGATTAATATTGATTAGAGGCACAATAGAAATAAAATAATTGAGAGAAGAAAAAGAGATATGTTATCTATCAAAACCCAGTTAGATTAACATTCATTGCACACTTTGTTTGTTTGTTTGTATATGTAGCACATTAACATTTTAATAGCACTTAATGACTGACTGAATGGAAATGACAATAAATGAAAATGTAAAACGAAAAAAGCGATCATGAAAATGTTTCCAACAAATGAATAAAATGATTTTTGACCACTTTGTTGCTCAGATATATCACATATTTGTAACTAAATGAAACAATTGAAACAAAACACGGTATAAACTGAGGAGTGACTCTCGTGAGGTTCATGTATTTTCTTCACTCCGCTGGGAAACTGCTCTCATGTCAAGAAGCATCAGATCAGTGCATGCACTGCATCGTCCAATCAGTGAGCGATACACAGTAAGGGGGCGGGGCGAGTATCTGAGGATTTCATCGAAGGATGGTTTGGTGGTTCCTCGATTATCGCTCCTCGATTATAGCTCCTCCATTATCGCTCCTCGCTCCTCCGGCAAAAATAAGGCCATTGGGACGCTACTCAAGATGGCGCAGACAAATCAACTTCTGGTGAGACCGAGACCGAGGCCGTTTCTCAATCGCGAGTACGCTTGCTTGGTAGCACATGTCTTCCGAGTCACTTGCTTCAGAAGCGAGACAAGAATCCTTACTGGCATTCGGAAAACGAAGAGTGGAACAGGCTAGCAAGTGTGCAGGTGTGCGTCATATGAGAGGCCCCGCCTTACATTTTCCGCCACAGATTTGGGGAAATTGGTCCGTGCGCAAAGCATTGTGGGGATTTGAAGGACACAAAGTCTACCCATGTGCAGCCTCGAAATTTCCCCCAAACCAAGGACGCGGCCTCGGTGGAATTCCAAGTATGCTGGACATTGGAACGGTCCTGCTGCGCCACTTGATGACGTAGCATCCTTGAAATATTGGCTTGGAAGCCAATATCCTCGCGATTAAGAACCGGCCCGAGGAGCGAGGAAATGAAAAATAAGAGAAATGAAAAATAAGAGAAGTGAAACGCAGCCCATGACTGTTTTCACAGGGGTTGAGGAGAAGTTGCTAACAAAAGACGTAGCTGGAGACACGGGACAAGATACTTTCTGGAGGCAGGTGGAGAGTGAAACAATGTAGCAAATGAGAGAAGACATGTAGAAGGCACAACCGAACTGACCTATTTACTTAGGGGGGAAAAAGATTATAAAATAGTTGGCAATTAATTTAACAAGAGAATTGTATAATCTTTGCAGATAGCACATTATGTATGTCATTCTTTATGAACTTTTTAGGTGTCTCTGAGCACTGGAGAAAGAGTTATGAATATACATGATACAAATATCCCATATTATTGTTGAATGAGCCTGATTTGTTTGTAACTCTAAAACTAAGTTTGTCTTTGATAGCAGCAGTGTGCGGTACCGTGTTCACCTCTATGGTGTAGAGCAGGTCTCCCATCACGTTCCCTGCCAGAGCAGAGTTGTGTCTGGAGAACATCTCTCCCTGCAGCTCCACAAGCAGCCACTCAGCAGGACTGCTGCCATCCACACTTGATCTGCAGGAGCACCAACACAGCCTCACATCAACTGAAGGACTTCGTTATACACATGAGATATCCTCCACCACATGTCAGAGTCCTGCATTATCAACCCTACATAAGTAAAAGTATGTAAGTATTATCATCCAAATTCACTTAAAGTATGAATAGTAAAAGTAGTGATTGCGCAGTAAAACTTTCTCTGTGATTTACTTTGTGATTAATATTTCTGCAGCATTCATGTGTATGTTGAGTTTTCCTGCTGTAGGAGTTTTTAAGGTTCGGTTCAACACATTTATATACTGGTAAATCTACAGCAATGCATGACATTAATATGTATGTAGCTCTGTTGCTGTCCTGTGAGAAGCACTACCTAAAGTCAACTTGTGAAGATGCATTTTCCACCGGACCCAAGAGGATTCTAAATGTTTTTCAGCGAGAAAGAGAAGAATTGTGTCAATACAAACGGCCAACACCTTCACCTATCAGGGTTAAACACAGGTACACGGTTTTCACTGGACAAGAAGCTTTTACAAAACTTTAATCTAAAAATCACTCATAAATGTTGCTCAATAGGAAGTGCAACGCTACCCTCTGAGATGTAGTGAAATAGAAGTATAAATGTGCTAAAGTAAAGTAACTAAGTAAATATACTTACATCACTCTGGTTCACTCCCTACATTCTCCATAAACGTGTTCCCTAAGAAGTGTTTTGTCCCTGTGCTATCTCATTCACAGTACCGTTACTCTTCTATTACAAATGATCAGTGGTGTAAAGTAACTAAGTACATTTACTATTGTACTTATACTTTTGAGAGATGTGTACTTGAACTGAGTATTTCAATGTGTTGCTACTGTTTACTTCTACTCCACTGTGTACTTTTATTTAATAAATGTAGTTACTTTACAGATGTGGATGAATGATGTGAAATATAATCAAGTGTTGAATCAGACTTTAGTTCCACCTTAAAATCCACAAGCTACCCTGCAGTCTACAAAGTCATTCAAACTAGCTGCAGCTTTACCAGCTTTGAGAACACTTTAATGATCAATCATTATAAAACATATCATATATATTATTCTGAAATCTGCACAAGGACTACTTTTACTTTAAGTCAATTTTGATGATAACACTTTTGTACTTTTACTTGAGTAACAGTGCAGGACTTTTACTAGTAACAGAGTATTCCTACTATCTGAGTACTTCCTCCACCCAGGGACTCCTCCAGGCGCTTACCTTATGACTATTTGAACCATCGTGCTGTTAGAGAGCGGACACCGTGCTGCAACACGAACAGGATGAAACAGACCGACACGTTACCGAGGCATTAAAAGTGCCCAACACAGCAGTAACTATACGAGAACAATAACCAACTTTCAGAACGCTGTGTTTATACAGAAACGTTTACAGTATGTGCTTCATAGTCTGCTAGTATTTCCCGCCACCGGTTTCCTGCTGTCAGTGTGATGACGTTATTCCGGTTTGTGCAGTGTGTTGGCAAATTCATTTCCGGTTCATAGGTTCACAACGTGGCTGCGGATGTTTTCCAGCGTGGGGTTCACAGCTCAGAAAGTGTAGACACTGTGAGGATAAACAGCAGGTAATTGTTATATTATTATGATGTTATTATGAGTTATGACTGTTAAACTGAGCTTTATTTATATATACTGACAGTGTGTCTCCCTGGTAGGTGTGTGTGTGTGTGGTAACGGACAGCTCTACGGTTCTGTTTTGCCTAGCTGTAACAGTCTTCCTCTTGCGTTTTTCCTCAAAGTAAAATGGCTGAGTTCAAGGTGCACCGTGTTCGCTTCTTCGACTACATGCCCACTGCTATCCGAGCCATGGCGTTTAACCCCCGTACGGAGCGGCTGGCTGTGGCCCGGGCTGATGGAGCTCTGGAGATCTTCAACTTCGCGGACAACTACTTCCAAGAGAAGGTAACCTGCACTAAAATACAGCTTTCCCTCCAGCCCCAAGTTTTGTCCAGAGAAATAAATAAAATACAAAAAAACACAACTCTGCTCACAAACCATAAAGATAGAGATAGGTACTTTATCTGATCCCAAATTGGGAAATTATTTAGTTACAGTAGCAGGAGTGTGTTCAGGTATTACAATCTTCAAATAAAATAAGTAAAACACAAATAAAAGGTAAAAAATAAACAAGAATAAAACAATAACAGCCATATAGTAAAAACAATAGACAATTTAAAAGGACTTTCCTACAGGACCCACTCTGTCTGGAAACAACAACTGAACAGCACTAACATTCAAACTGTCTTGAATGAATGAATGAAATGAGGCAGCCAGTGGTGTTTTAAAGAAAGCTCTGAACCCTTAGGGCTTCATCTTCAGTTCCACTTTTCTTTCCATGCACTTTCAACATGTTTTGATGTTGATCCACAGGTCATCCCAGGGCAGGACGGCCGGGCTGCGGAGGCTCTGTGTTGGCTGGGCCAGCGCCTGTTCAGTGCCGGGCTGAATGGAGAGATCACAGAGTATGACCTGGAGAACCTGAGACCCAGGTACACAGTGGAGGCCTATGGAGGACCAATCTGGAGCATCAGCAGCAACAGCCAGGGATCCCTGCTCGCGGTCAGTCAGCACCTTGTGGATATTTCATCTACTCTACTCCTGATGCTAATGTTCTTCCGCCCAGCGTGGTGACCTTGCTCGAAGTCGATAATAAATTGACTGAATGTTTTCTAATCCAGGTTGGTTGTGAAGACGGGACAGTGAAAATATTTGAAATACTGGAAGAGAGGATTCAGTTTCAAAGAAACCTCGACAGGCAAAAGGGTAAGATTCAAATTGACCCAGAGGTATTTCTGCTCTTCAACTGGCAGTTGTATAAATATATAGATACGCTTACATTGGACAGTATCCAGCAATGTTATCACACATTTACCCTGAATCATAGCTAACCTAATAACAAAAGGCCCGTGATTACATTTGCATTTTTTGAAATAATAAGTGTTGGTTATATTGCAGTTTTATTCGCAAAAATGTAATGTGCAATATTGAACTATTTCTCAATCCAGGTGTTTTACTCAGACACCATTAGTCAAATTATTAATGAAGTCCATGCAAAAAATGTAGCTTACAGTTGACATGTATTGGGACATCCCTAGCTTGAATAATAACACAATGATTGAGCTGCTTGATTTGACAAGTTATGATCAAATGAGACATTCATTTTAAGAACATTTTTTAACTTAAAACCATTGTTTTTATTTGTAACCCTTTCTTTGACTTGGTGACATTTTGTTTCCTGTGATCTTCTAGGTCGTATTATCTCTCTCTGCTGGCATCCCTCTGGTACATTGATAGCTGCTGGCATGATGGACATGATAAAAATATTTGATGCTGAGTCAGGTCAGTAGATACATTCCATCCGGGAGTTATTAGCATCATATAAGATTCATGTTTGTTAACTTTTTTTGTTTTCTACTGCCACGTCAGGCCGTGCCACACACAGACTGCTGGTGGAGAGAGGAGTCGGAGCATCAAAGAGTAGAGAGGTGGTGGTTTGGAGCATCGCCTTCCTGTCAGATCACACTATCATCAGCGGTGACTCGGCAGGAAAGGTCCAGGTCTGGGATGGACTTACAGGGACTCTGGTCAGAACCCACCTAGTCACCAAGTGGGACGTTCTGGCCCTGTCTTCTTCCCAGGTAATGTGCAACCAATAATTAGAACATTCATAAACCCCTGATCTGAGGTAGTGTTATTGCACAGCCCATAGATCCAGTAACGTACAACTGTCCACATAATTCACAGGACGAGAGCAGCGTGGTAGCCGGGACGTCAGAGGGCACGGTGGTCCAGTTTCAGTTCCTCTCCTCTAATGTTGGCCAGCAGGATAAGGAATGGGTCCGAACAAGGACCTTTAAAAACCACTCCCATGATGTGAGGGGGCTTGCTCACACCGACACAGCTGTGGTTTCTGGAGGTCAGTGCTTTTTTGTTTTGTTTACGTTAATCAACTTGGCAGTGTTATCCAAGGCAAAGTGTATGATCATCACATCCTTTCAATTATTTCAGTTTAACCCCATGAGTGCTTCATCCAGAGGAGTTGAACCTCTGCATAATGCCATCAAATCATGAACAAACCAACACAGAGACTTATCATGTTGGTGCCAGTTCAGATTTTTCAGTATTTCTTTATTGTGATCCGCTGATATGAAAGAATATGGTAATGTTTCGTCAGGTATGGACACCCAACTGGTAGTGCGCCCCCTTTTGGATAAGGTGGAGAAGAACACCCAGGAGTCAGCACTGCGCAAAATTGCTTTCCCACATGTAAGCACGGTTCATCACCTTGTTATGTTGCAGCTATATGCTTTAACTGTTGCTAATTGATTATACATTCAATACATGGTAATTACAAGGTTACAAATTAAAACACTTTTTATTGATTTAATATAAACTGAAGTATCACAGTGGCATTATTATTCAGACTGTTCTTTCTGACATTTGGAATGTAGCACAGGTGCCTCCCATCATAATATTTCTAATGTTTCTACCCTTTCATTCGGAAAGGCTTTCACCAGGACTCAGAGCTGATATAGCTACATTTGAAAACATTTAGCTATATCAGCTGATGAGGGAAAAATAAATGAAAAAGATTTTAGCATAAATCTGCAATTTATTTTTGGAATGCACTGTATAGGGGGCATCTTAAAGGCCAATGTTTCCATGACGACCTGCTAACCTCTGTGTGTTCCCTGTAGAGAAGCCTGGTTTGTTGTGCAAAGAAAGCAGGACTGCTGCTCTTCCAGTTCCCCGATCATTTGGAGCTGTGGAGACTAGGGGAGAGTAATGGACATGGTGAAGGCAACACACACTCGCACACAACCAGTTACACATTATAATGTAAGCAGTAAAAGTAGTTGGGGACTGACTGCACAGCTGCAATACTGTAATGATTTTTTATGGTAACAGGAAGTCCTGGTGACAGTCTGCCTGTGAAGAGGAAACCAGAGAAGCTGATCCAGCTGAAGAGGAAGGTGTGTACTAACGTTGTGTATCTAAACCGATCAGCCATAACATTATGACCACTGACAAGTGAAGGGAAGAACATTGATTATCTTGTTACAATGGCAACCGCTTTTTTTTGTTGAGTTTCCACTAGGGGTAGTTCCGGCTAATGGATACTGTTTCACAGTTTTTCTGGCCCTCCAAAATCCAGGTTCTTTCCGGGCCAACAACCAGGCTGAGTATGCTAAACTAGAGAGAGAATCGCTGGCAAGGGGGCTGTTATGTGCCATCATGACACGCATGGTGTTCTTTTTTTATATATTATAATGAAGCGCGAGCTGTGTGCTCGAGTCTTCCTGCCTGTCGGCTCTGCTCATGGATGTATAATAAGGCTCTGCTGCTCCGCGATGATGGTGTAGCTTCAGCAGCTACATTACCTACGGGTGCGTTCGTTAATATTAACTGTGGGGTCCGGAGTCACTGTGGCACAGACTGGACCGCTGGTGAACAGCTGTTAGAACGGGCCGTTCAGGTGTTCAGAGCAGAGCTCCCTGTCGGAGCGGCAGAGCGTGATGTGCACTTAAAAGTTTTTCTGTCGCAATATTATCGTTGAGCTAGCTAACTAGCATACATTGTCACTATCTGCTAACGTTAGCTTTAGCCTTCGTTTTCTTATAGTTTTTTTCATAGGCTATAAACAGAGGTGGTATAGATCTTGTACTTGAGTAAAAGTAGAAGTACTCAGTTCTTGTACTTGAGTAAAAGTAGAAGTACCAGAGTGAAGGAATACTCTGTTACAGTAAAAGTCCTGCATTCAAAATGCTCCTCAAGTAAAAGTAGAAAAGTATTATCATCAAAATATAGTGAAAGTAGCGACAGTAAAAGTAGTCATTGTGTAGATTGGTCCATTTCAGAATAATATATATGATATTTTTTATTAAAGTGTTCTCAAAGCTGGTAAAGGTGCAGCTAGTTTGAATGACTTTGTATTAGGGATGTAACGATATATCGAATATCGTCGTGAGACTGACAAAATCTACCGCGATTTTTCAAATTTGTTTTAAATTATTTTTTAATTTAAAAAAAAAAAATATATTTATATATAGGCTCCGGTGTTATGCCGTGTTATGCATGCCCTCCAAAAAGGAAATTATACCGTTTCCAAACCTAACTGTGCCGTAAAAATCATTGAAATGTTACAACATGAACATAAAACAACAGATAACACAAAAGGACATGGTATTTACAGGGCTACATGTACACACCTAGAGACATTGACAAGTACCAACAGTATATTTATATCTCTGTCAATAAGCCTCACCTTCTTGGCAACAACTGTATTGTTTTTGAAGTGGTGGAGAGACAATGCACAGTTTGACCCACTGCTGTACCCATGGCCAAAGAATATCTCTCTGTCCCAGCAACATCAGTACCAAGCAAGAGACTTTTTTCCACAGCAGGGGATATTGCAAACGCCCAAACATCCCAGCTTCTACCTGGAAATGTGGACGTGCTCATTTTCCTAAAAGATAACCTTGATGATGCGGAGTGAGTGAGTTAGTGAGTTACATGAGAAACTAAGGTGAAACTTGATTTATTCTTTGCAGGGTCTGATTATTATATTGTTGACACTTTAAAATACTACTATCCTACTAAAATGCTGTACAAATCCGATTTATTATTTAATAAAGCAAAATAAATCAAGTAAATAAAAAAAAAGATTCACATTTTTTTTCTCTTTATTTTTCAATATCGCGATAAATATCGTACCGTGGACTTTTTATCCCGATAATATGTCGTACCGTGAGTTTTTGGTATCGTTACATTCCTACTTTGTATACTGCAGGGTAGCTTGTGAATTTACTCCAGGTGGAACTAAAGTCTGATTTAACACTTGATTATATTTCACATCATTCATCCACATCTGTAAAGTAACTAAAGGTATTAAATACATGTAGTGGAGTAGAAGTACACCATCTACCTCTGAACTGTAGAGGAGAAGAAGAACAAAGTAGCAAAACATTTAAATACTTAAATAAAGTACAAGTATCTCAAAATTGTACCCAAGTATAGTACTTGAGTTTATGAACTTAGTTACTTTACACCAGTGGCTATACAGATAGAAAGACTAAGCCTTGCATAGGGACATGAAAATAAATTTTCAAAATGCTCAACAGTGCTGCCAAAATTATAAACTGACTGCTACACAATTAAAATAAATGCTTTTATATATTTCTATTAGATGTGACTCTTTGGCGTTTCTGTTATTATTACCTGCTGCTTTAGTTGTTCTGACTGCTAAAATCCTCTGTTATTCTTAATTTTAAAGCCGATATTTCGGGGGGCTCGGATCCTTGTCACCTTTTTCATACCTGATGGGTTTGCATCCCAATACTGATACCGGTTAGTAAAAACCATGAATTAATGCTTTGACAAGTCTGCAGACAGACGGCAGGCGAAAAGCCTTTTTAAAATGCGTGTTTTCTAAATGGAGATTGGCTAAGCTAACGTTATATATGCTCCGACCGTCCACACTCACAACAACGGCCTATACAGACATAAATAAAGCGGCGACTGTATTCACCATGACACAGACAGTCTGTGGTTTGTACTTGTTTAACTTTAGTCTAGTTTCTGAACAGATATGAGGAGCTGTGAGCTCTGAGTGCTAACAGCTAACGGCTGGTGTTGGTTTTCTGTGGTTCGCGTTGAAGATGACTTCACAGCTCCGCCTACACTGCGTGTGAGCCTGGCCTACCAAGGCCTAACTATACCGTACTAAGCCGTGCGAGGCCCTGCAGTGGAAATGAGCCATTACAGGACTTAAAGGACCTGCGACCAGATACCACAGCACACCTTCAGAGGGTTAGTGGAGGCCATGCCTCGACGGATCACGGCTGTTTTGGGACCTACACAATATTAGGCAGGTGGTCATAATGTTATGGCTGATTGATGTATGTGTGTGTTTTTAAATGTACACCTGAAATCTGGTGGAAGCCTGCTGCCTTCCTTACCCATCTGTAAGACAGGTCCAACAGTAATTTCAGTTATTCACTTCAGTTCTCTTTGTTTACTCTTGTTTGTCCGTCATCGTCAGTCAGTACACCTGGAGGGATTTTCATAAGATGTGTAAAAGCTCACTGACCTCACAAAAAATTCTAATAGGATAAAATAATAAACTGATGACATTTGGAGAGATATGGATGTTCACTGAACATGACCAGTTTCATGGCATATAACCTTGAGGTGGTCATTTTAATTTAACTAAGCATTTCTTAGTTGGCCAAGTTTGTGTTAACATACAAGGAATGTGACTTATTCATACATATATGATCTTTGAGATGACAGGACATTGACCGTGCTGTCTCCGCAGGGCGAGGATCATATCAGCTGCAGTGCTCTGTCTCCATGTGGAGGCTGGCTGGCGTACTCCACTGTCTCCAGCTTCCGTCTCTACAGATTACAGAACAACACCATCAGTGTCACCAAGGTGAGCTCATCCACTTTTTCCATATGCTACTCTCTGTTTGACTTATTGCTCACACATTAACATAGTAGATATACCATCACCCTGAACAAGAGAAACTGTTGGGGCCTTGAGCTACATGTAAAGCTCAGTTAAATATTGGTTATGAGTTTAAGAACATGAGGCGTGTTCACACCGCAGTACTTTTCCCACTTTAGTTCATCAGAACTCTTTAGTTCTCATGAACTAAGTACAGATCGCGTTCACACCGGAATAAGTCCCTGGGGGAGGATTAGGCAAATGAAGCCGCTGACGTCACTTCGTCTTCTTCTGCTTTGGGTTTACTGGCAGGCCGCAAACAACTTCACGGCGTATACTGCCACCCGAAGTCCCCGGCCGGAAGTCCCCGGAGTTGTGGACTGGCTTCAGAGTAAATCGCCCGAACTCCGACACTTCCTCATCTCCACTGCTCCCATGTTTTCTTTTGTGTTGCCATAAGTTAGTCTCTCTTCGTTTCTGCGCTGGGCTAATGCTAATGCGAGGATAATAAAATGGCGGCTTAACAAAACTTTTTGGGAGTTTTACGAGGCGTGGTTTGCAATCCGCCCAGCCAATCGGACATAGAAAACCTTTTTCTCAGACGAAAGTACCTGCTCTCTAGCAGGGAGGGAAAAGGGGGTGAAAAGGTTCTCATGAACTAATTTTAGTTCCGGCTCTTTTTGGTCCGAACGCGACATTTCGGAACTAAAGTGGGAAAAGTACTGCGGTGTGAACGCGCCTATGGCCTCTACATATAACAGTAGAGACTGTCCATATACTGTAGGTAAAGAAGAACCATGATGAAGCTCCCTCCCTCTTCTCCCTCTAGGTGTCTAGACTCCCTAAGGACCTTCGCTCGGCGCAGCAGCTCTGCTTCTCCTCTGACTCCACCAAACTCTTTGCTTCCTCCTGCCGTTCTTCAGTCCTAGTCGTTGACCTTAACCAGTCAGATTGCAAATACCTCCACACCCTCAGACCCAAATCAGGTGAGTCTCAGTCCTGCTGTTATGTTATAGCATTGTTAGCAACACATGGCGTGATGATGTTTGTGAAAATGTAAACATTGTGAATCACTAGTCGACTAATTAAGTCTTAACCTCTTAAGCCCCACGGACCCGGTTCCGGGGCCGAAATCGCGTCATCACTTGTTTTGCATCAATCTTGATACAGGGTACTTATTATATGTTGTACTTTGTATTCCTAAAGCTTTTAGTCTACTAACCCATCATCCAAGGTTAGTTTTCACTATAAGTACAAAATATCTTTTGGACTGACACTATAATTTACAGTTTTTTACCATGTTCAATCTGAATTTTCTTTAAAATAAAAAACATCTATATTGATTCTGACTTTTCTACATCCAACTTACAGGTTTATCATTACTTTGAGAAAAAAGATGATTAATTTAACCCTTTTTAGAAGGGAAGATATGGTCATTTGTTCTGGGAATGTCATTTTCGAGCCTGAAACCTGAAAAACAGGCTTTGGGCTTTCGAGCAAATTTTCATTAGTCGAAAAAAATTAATTCTATACAGGGCTCGACAGTAACGGTTGCCAGGTTGCCATTGGCAACTATTCAGAAAAAATGTCAACCACTTCTTGGCCTTTGGTTGCCATCAGTGGCAACCAGTTTTTAACATAAAGAAATAAGGACAGCAAACAGCAAAATGTGCACCCCAAAATAGATAAATGTTAATTATTTGTTGTATTAAGAGTGATATTTAATTATTGTTGTGAACCTGATACTTAAGTTGCACGTGCATTGGTGTGATTACGGAGCCAGAAAGCGATGCGCGGTGCGCCGTGTGTTTGTTTTACAAAAAATGGCGAAGCAAATTAAGTTGTTTGACTGTGGGGTAAAAAGTTCGGCCAACCCGTCAACATCTCAAACGAATGTTCAAAGTGATTCAACTGATAAAGCGCAAAGTAAATCCGAACGAAAAGCAAAGAGGAAATGTGTAAAGTCTTGGGAGGCGAAATATATATGTTCATTCTGCTCCGTTGTGCATTCACTTCCGGTAAAAGTTCCTTCAAAATAAGAGTCCCGATCTTATTACTACCAAAATAAAAGTGCAAAACGAAACTTTACCATAGGAAAATATTGGCATACAAATATAATCACTTGTATAAAAAGGTAAAACATTTTAAATATAGTTAGACATATTAAAGGTAATTTACAGCATTAATAATTAATATCTAATTCTTAACTGTGAATGGTTTTCATTTATTTAACATTAGAAACGTATTAGTCCGGCCAATGACAGAACCACAATCAATGCTGAAGGGCCAGTGGATCTATGGTGGGGATCAGCACAAAGGTCAAGAAAACCCACATTTGAAAGGAAGACAACGGATGACCAAGAAACTAGTGACTTGCTCAATTCATTTGTGAGGGATCTGTGAAGAACATGACAACAGCTGCACTACTGGTATTTAGTATACAGCAATTGAGGTTGGACAAGTTTCCTACCACTTAGGTTTCAAATAATTGTGCTAATTACTTATTGTAAAGCATTTGAACATTCTTTTGTCACATTTTCATTATTAAGTTGATGTATAACTGTATGGTAGCTTAATTATTTAAAATATAAGGTGACTAAAAATGGCAACCATATTTTCAGTTTTGGCAACCAAAAGCTGATGCCTGGTTGCCAGCCTGGCAACCATTTTTAAAAGATAGCGTTGAGCCCTGCTATATATAAAAAGAAAAAGCTCCATCCTTGCGCTGCATGTGCTATGATGCGTCAGCCGGAAACCCCCTCAGACTTCATTCAGAGCGGGGCCTGGTCATTAAGTTAATGTGGTCGGGCAGGAAATCCAAAGTGTGGATCTTTCTGAGCGAGTAAAGGACATACAAACTACGACGGCAAAGCGTCTCCTCCATATCCACACCATCAGAGCGCAGCTTCCTGAGGCCGGCTTCATAACAAAACACGGAGCTTAATTATCCCCACAACGTGTGTTACTTTCTCAGACTCAGAGGAAAACAGCAGCAGTGTGAGTAGTAGCCTATCTTTGTATCAACATATATAGACTTATAATATATAATCATTCTGACCTGAGAAAACGATAAAACTTTAATTTCATGATGAGGGCGTAATGCAGAGGGTTTTTAACCGATGCTCATATTTCCGTTTCCGCTGTAGTATTTATTGGGTTGTTATATTCCAATATGAATAATAGAAACTATAACTAAATGTTCCGTGTGTGTCCTCGCTGCTTGTTCGCACACACAATAAGAATCCTTACTGGAGCTTCGGCTGTTGATACCGCTGTGTCCGCTCTCTACATTTAATTTATATTTCAAAGGTTCATTATTAGTTTTATTTTTTGCACAACGTACCATGCTGTTCTAAAAAATATATATATATATTATATATTTATATCATAAACGTGCGACGATTAGTTAGTAGGTCGACTAGAACAATCTTTATTCGAGGGCAGCCCTAGTGAAAACCATGGTTACTTAATTACCAGAATGTGTGCAAACTAACTTTGAAAATGTACTACTTATGGAAATAAAAGACAATTGCTGCATTCACCTCCATGTAGGTAATTAATCCACTTTTTCCATTTGTTATTATGCAATGGTTCCCTGTATGAAGTTTTCCTTGCTAGGCCTGTCACGATAATTAATTTTGTTGGACGATAAATGTTCCCGGAAATGATTGCGATAAACGATAATATTGTCGGCACCGTTGTAAGACCATTTTAGGCGACTGACACAATGATAATATATCATAATAATTCAAGTACATCCTTTCAAACAGAACTTTGTATTGAACATTCAACATTGCAAATGAAATGTGAAATAATATTCAAATACATAAATGATATATAATAAATAAAACAAATACATTTAATCACACACAACCAAAACAATAAATTAAATAGACTCAGGCTGGAAAATAGAGCTCTCTCTCTCATATATAAACAAATAAATAAATATGAGCACACATTGTCTCACAAGCAAAAAAAGACCGCCTTAAAATAGCAGTCAAGTGTACAGTCCACTGTCCTTACAAAGACCCAGATGCCTCAACAGGCCATATCCAAATCTGTATTTCCAAGATTTCGAGCAAGGAACAACAACATGTTTGCATTGTCAGGCAAATGCATCTTTGATTGCAAACTGTCTGGAAGGTGGGGGCTCTCCATCTCCAGCTGCCGTGTTTGCTTCCAGCTGGGAACACGGAATGGGGTGGTTGTGTTTCAGGTGCA
This sequence comes from Pogonophryne albipinna, assembly GCA_028583405.1. Taxonomy (NCBI): domain Eukaryota; kingdom Metazoa; phylum Chordata; class Actinopteri; order Perciformes; family Artedidraconidae; genus Pogonophryne; species Pogonophryne albipinna. Next base: position 39,165,037 of record CM053250.1, on the reverse strand, counting down.
GTTTAAGGTTGGTCGTATTGCTAGCTTTTGTTGCTACCTTTTTAAAACAAATGCGACACACCGGCTCATTCAAGTCCGTAGGTTCGCCTCGTTGATTTGGCTTAAATCCAAAATATTCCCACACCGGAGATGGAATTAGGTTTTGCAACCAATTCCATCCAACTTCAAATTCCCCTCGAGTAAGTCACACGTTGTCTCCTGCTTGTCTCTATATTATTCATTTGGCTGCTACACTGCTGCACACGGAGTGTCCTGACCTGGCTGTGTGTGAGCCCCGTCCCTCACAGCGCGCCAGGCCAGCAGCCACAGCACGTCGGGCTAAAATGCTGATCACTTCCTTATGTAAACAAACACGCATGTAAACGGCAATTTATCGAGGTCAGAAAAGTTATCGAGTTCATTTGTATTTATCGTGCGATAAGTCAATTAATTGCTTATCGTGACAGGCCTAGTCCTTGCTGCAGGAGATACTCACTCTTCACTAACGTCAGTGGTCATGGCCCAGTTGGGGAATGCATTTTCTTTTTTTGAAGCACGTCAAAGCTAAATGGCTGTTACGATGCTCTCTAGATAAGTGTGTATGTGTGTGTCGTCAGGCTCCTCTCAGCCTATCCACCTGCTGTGTGTCAGTGAGGATGGCAAATGGCTGGCTACTGCAAACACAGACTGTCTGATCCATGTGTTCAACCTGGACAAGCTCAAGGTGAGTTTGAACTCCATCATGCTGTTAACTGATAGGTCAAATTTGAATTGTAGCCAAAGCAACAATAGTAACTCCTCCCCCCTCTTTGTGTTTGCAGCTTCATTGTACAGTTCCGGTGTACAGCTCATGCCCCACTGCCATAGCCATCCACCCAACAAACAGCAACCTCGTGGTGGTGCATGCAGACCAGCAGGTAACGTGTGATTCTGTCATCGGCTAACAAAGTATCTGCTCTGCTAAGTACAACACAGAGATGTACGTGCTACAGCCCAGGGGTAGACATTAAGGGTAACATTTTATTATCACTGGCCCTACCATTGTAACCACTGGCCCAAGAGGATTCGTCCAAAAAAATCGACTAATAATGAAGAAAATTAACACATTTGTTGCAATAGTAATTTATGCACTAACTACATTACTACTTGTACTACAACATTTGAATCATCAGTTCTTCCTCATTTTCCTCAATTGTTCATATTTGGTTTATTAAAATAATGATATTGTGGTCATTGTTAAAAAATGTCTGCTATTATTATGAGTATTATTATTTGTATAATGCGCTTTCTGCCTTCCTGTCATTAGGAGTTAGAAATGTAATGGCTATAGATTAGATTAGAACCTTCATTATCCTAAACTGCTGGGACATTTCCCTAAAGCCAATACCTTTATATTGTCTACTCTTCACTTACTTGTCAGCATAGGTCGGCATTGATGTACAGAGCCGACTAAAGACCTTGTTTATATTGGCATCATATTGAAGCCAACTCCATCGATCAAGCTGGCTGAAACTTTCTCTCCCTCTTCTTCTCCTACTCCCTGTCACTCTCCTTTAACTCCTCCGGTGACATTCTTTTATTTGAAGATTGTTTTTTGCCCGGCGCTTGGCCGGTTACCGCTGGTATTAAAAACATCTTGGCGAATGGTAAGGTGGCGCGATAGTCTGTAGTGAACGAGCGCGCTCCCGCTCACGTGACCCTGCTCGCGCTGCGCTCCGCAGCAAACAGCTGTTTGCTTTTCACCCAACAACGACAACCGACTCACGAAACGCTATGTTGTAGCGTTGATAAACGAAACAATTTAACACAATTGCTTGTCAAAATACCTATACCACAGGACCATTTTTTTAAGCAATATTGTTAGTGGCCCGAGCGGGAAAGTACGTTATGCTGGCCCGGGGTGTCTGAACAGTGCTTCCGGGCCAGCGGGCCATTTATAATGTCGAGCCCTGCAGCCCCTGTAATGGTTTGTGTTTTGTGTATGATACAGATCTTTGAGTACTCACTGGTACAGAAGGAGTACACAGAATGGAGTCGGAAGCTGCAGAAACAGGGACTGCACCCCCTGTGGATGGAGAGAGACACCCCCATCACACACATCGCCTTCAATCCTAAAAATCCAGCTCACATCATCCTGCACGACACGTTCATGTTCTGCATCATTGACCAGAATCTGGTATGTGGGCGCTCAGTGAAAGGCTGTCTGTCATGTTGATGTTGCTTTATCTATGCCCGGAGTGTTTCAGTTTTCCTCCTGAGGCAAGGAAGAGGGGGGGAGGGGGGGGGTTTGAAAGGTTGTCATGCTCTATTTCTTTCTTTGTGCAGCCCCTCCCTGAAGCGAAGACTCCGCTCTACAATCAGATGACACTGAGGAGTCTTCCTGAGTCAGAGAGGATCATGCACAGCCACGCCTTTAAGATATGCAAGAACTTCCAGGTACGAATGCACTGAGCCCAGGAGCGCTACGTTAACTGTTTTAATTGAACTAGGGTTTCCCATAAGATCATTAAAAAAACGAATGGTTTTACGTAATTTCCTGTTGAAAATCCAGTCTTTTTTGATTAACAGATCCAAAGACTTCATTGTCCTATGCTCAATAGCTACAGCACAGTTTTGCCAATGACAATCTGAACGATAGTACCAGGCTGATACAACACTGAAATGTAAACATAAAACAATAAAATAGGTGCAAGAGGAAACAAAAGAAGAAATTAAATCCTCTCATGAAAAAAAGCTAGTCTGAACTAGGGATCGACAGATATGGCTTTTTCAAGGCCAATACCGATACCAATTATTAGTAATCAAGGAGACCGATAACCGATATTTGGAACCGATATACATTTGCAGTAAAATCAGAAAATCTTGGTGTCAAAATGTAGAATAACACAAACTCCAACACAACTCAACAAAACACAACTTCTTTGAAATGCATTTAAGCATATATTATGTTTAATGAACTTTTAAACATCTTACAACTGGTTTCCTCTCTGTGCCCTTTTCTTTAGTGCAGCCATCTGCTATGAGTTAGAGACAAGAAGTGGGGCTGCAGGCTGACATGCTTAACTAACAATAATGCTTAATTTATTATATCAAACCAATGCCTGTCTATCTAGCATAAAATCCCAATAAGCTGCTAGCAACTGCAAAACACTAGTGCTAGCTAATGTTTTGCAAACTATTAAAAGTGAGGCTATGACAGTAGACCTAACGTTAGTCGAGTAGCCTCACTTCTAATATTTTGCTAAACATTTGCTGGATACATGTTGGCTAGCTAATGAGCTTCACATCTCAACCTGAAAAACTGCGATCATAAGATCGTGGTGTTTTTGCAACTTCAGCATAGGGGATTGGGATGTTTATTGAACTTCGGTTTAACACATGTATGGCTCTGCCGCTCAGCGCTGCTGCTTGCTTCAGTCTGTGTCTGCGTTCTTTCGCACCTGCCTGTAATCTGAGAAGGTCCCGCCTCTCTGGCTGGCTCCCGCCCGGAAAATCTTCAATAATAGCCTATCAGATAGGCGGGACATTGCTCGTGTACACAGAGTGGTGACTGCAGCCAGAGAAACGGCCGCATCGGAGCCAAAGTTTTATCGGCAATTTGATTTAAAAAAAAGGCCGATACCGATTATCGGTCAAATGCGGAATATGGCCTGGGTCGACCTCAAATCCTCTAGGGGGGTCCGGGGGCCTGCTCCCCCGGTAAGATTTTTTATTTAATTTTGCAGTTAAATGCATCAATCTGGTGCACTTTGAGGGGAGAATAAAGAGATCTATGGAAACACCCATAAAACAGAACTATATACATTTAAATAATCATAAGGACATGGCCAAAACCAATAACATAACATATCCAATATGAAAAAACATTGAAACTTGTTTATTTCTTTATTTTTGGTTCATTTATAGTTGTGAGTGTGTCTGGGCTCCTGAATCAGCCTCTCCTGTGTCCCCACCCCCCCACTGCTCCTCTTTGAGGCAGCAGCAAAGACTAGCTTTTAGCTCTATAACAAGTTTTAAAACCTTCACCTTCATTTTTTTCTTTTTATTCATGCATTTTACTAATCACTCGCCCCTCAAATGGAAATATGTGTTTACATAAATGGTGACCAAACCGTTCTGATGCCCCTTTCACACCAAGGCTTTTCCCGTTCTAGCTCCGTGCTTGAGCTTTTCTGGTTCGGAACCGGTTCTTCGGTTCAGCTCCCGCTCTATTCACACCGCTCGGAGCCCGACTGGTGCTGCGTCATCGTTTGCGTGCCTGCTTCATAAAGCCAAACCGCGCGGAAACCCCTCACATCGACAACAAACACAATGGCCGATTGTATTGAAGCGCTACTTGTCTTGCTGTCGAAACGAAATGGAAGAAATGGGACGACTTTACTACCAACTTTACAGTCGTTACATGCTACATTCAAAAGTTCTTACACAGTTACACAATGGGCCAAAATAAAAAAAAATCGGTACTAGACGAGGGCCGGACTGATTCAATGTTTATTGCAAAACTTATTGAAATGAACTTATTGCACATATTAAACCTGGAACTAACAAAGCTTAAATGATTACCTATAAAAAAAAATTACACAGGGTTAGGCTTTTTGTTGTTGTTAGAGGTTGATCCTGCCCCCGCCTCCGACGTAAGCGTGACGTATGCGGTGCTTGCTTTCTAGACCGACAACTTTTTGGTGCTTGAAACGAACCGGATTCCAGAGCTTAGAGGTGGCTCCGCTGCGGTGTGAACAGGAAAAAACGGTGCTTTTCAAGCTCCAGCTCCGAACCGGCCCTGGAACCGCGTTGGTGTGAAAGGGGCATGAGATAACTTAGACTAAGGCCACGTTTACACGGAGATGAAACGGGTTGTATCCGCTACAGTTCTCTATCGTATGGACGGTTTGTCCACACAAGGCCGTAAAACAGAACCGCGGAAACGGAGCCCTCAAACGATAACGCCTCCGAAGGTGGGTAGATCTGCGGACCAAACGGCTCCGTGTGTACGTCCTATGCAATCATTTCCTGATAACGATGACGCCATAGGCCCGCCTCTCCCCACCTCTGCTGCTCACCCCCGCGTCATTGCTGATGTGTTTCGCCAATAACAATGGCGGATCACAGGGTTGCTTTCGTGCTCCAGACGCTACTGACCATGCTACAGATGTTGGTACAAAATATACAGCTCCTCTACCACAACCATCAGCAACAAGTGGACATGGAGGACAATATGAACTACATGTTGCTAAATCCACCATGGAGAATAAACAGAAGGGCAACCATGCTCGAGGGGTCTTTTTTGCTGCTTTTGGTGTATTTTGTGGCGGAAGTACAGCGCCACTTACATATGTATTACATAGTCTCCAGCGGGTCGAGCGGTCTCGTGTGGACGAACACGTTTCTTGAGCCGATTCCGTGTGGACGGAATACTTTTTTGATATCGACTAGGGATGTAACGATATACCGGGTATTGCGGTAAATAAACGTCCCAATACCGTCGTGAGACTGACAAAATCTACCGCGATTTCTTTTTTTTATATTAACTTTTTTTTTTTAACACTTTTTTTTTTTTTTAAACCTTTATTTAACCAGGTGGTCCCATTGAGATCATCGATCTCTTTTTCAAGAGAGACCTGTCCAACATGGCAGCAAGTAGGTTACAACGTGAACATAAAACAACAGAACACAAAAGGACATCGTATTTACAGGGCTACATTTACACACCAAGAGACATTGACAAGTACCAACAGTATATTTATATCTCGCCCTGTCAATAAGCCTCACCTTCTTGGCAAAAACTGTATTGTTTTTGAAGTGGTGGAGAGACAATGCACAGTTTGACCCACTGCTGTCACCCATGGCCAAAGCATATCTCTCCGTCCCACTGAGGTGGCGTTAGACTTTTTCGCTGTCCGTCATTTTGACAGACAGGATCGTAAAATATCCGTCATAATCCCTTAGTCGGGTCTGAACAGTTCACGAGAGAGCACGCTCGTGAACTGTCAACGGGGGGGGGGCGGTGTTATGCCGTGTGTGCATGCACCTCGCGGGAGCGCGCACAGCGTAAAGCAAAACCTCTCAGTCCCAGACATGTATTGATCTGTACGGCAAAGTACGGTTTGTAAACTATATCATTTCCTTTTGGAGGGCATGCATAACACGGCATAACACCAGAGCCTCGCTGCGGGGAAACGTTGGCGCTGTTCCCGAGTTTGTTCTAATCTGTCAAAATGACAGACTGCTTTCAGATTTTTCCGTCATTGTTAAATAAAATATTCGGTTAACGCGACCACTGCTGTCCCAGCAACATCAGTACCAGCAACATCAGTACCAGCAACATCAGTCTGTCTTCTGGTTGTTGCCTCTTTTGAATGACGAATACTCACTACTGCTGGTAAGGAGAATTATTGCCACTCACGCATGCGCAGTTCGTACGTACTTCTTGGCCGTCGGCTGAAGTATTTGCGGTGTGTTCCAGTGCGACACATGGCAGAGACGCGAGGCGACACAACAGTCGGGGTCCGTCTGTGTCAGTTCTTTGTTGTCAGATTGGTGTGTCCGGGCCTTAAGGTTTGTTTTGTTTTTGTCTCCGTGTAAACGTGGCCTAAGTTAACTAAACACTGAGAGTCCTTTACCTCACTGAGCTATAGTTATCAGCCTCTCAGTCTGACAGGAGAGAGCTCTCCCTCCAACTTGTTGTTGAAACTGCTCCTTATATCCATTAGAGCAGCTAGCTAGCACCAGATGCTAACAACAACAATACAAGTAACCGGTGCGCTCTCTCTCTCACTCGCGCCTAGGGTTGGTTATCGTTTGAATTTCCACGATTCTGATTCCGATTCTACTTTTAGATTCCGGTTCTTAACGGTTCTCAATTCCGATTCTTTGAGGGGCAGGGTAAAAAAAATGATTAAGTTCTTGTTGAGAAAAACAAGCATATCTGCCTTCTCAGGCATACCAGGAAGAAATGTTTGAACATTTTAAAGCAAAATGCTTCAATCTGGTGCACTTTAAGCAGAATTACTAGAGACTAGATCTAGGGGGTACAACTCTAAACACCCTTATGAAAAAGATCGGTTTACATTTGAATAATTAAATAAGTTTGTGAGAATAACCTATAGCCAATAACAAATACATGTAACGTATTTTATTTTTGTTGTTCATTCATATCTTATTTTACTATTTTATTTATGCATATTTTTTTATCTCCAGTTTAAAACGATATGTCTGGTTTACTGTCCTATAGTATACATTGGAATGATTTCAAACCTGTTTTATCCCAATAATTATAAAGGAGTGCCTTGGAAATATGTGTTTACATAAATTGTGATCAAAACGTTTGAGACCCACTGAGATAACTTAGACTAAAGTGAACTATCTAAACACTCCTTTACCTCACTGAGCTGTAGTTATCAGCCTCTCAGTCTGACTGGAGAGAACTCTCGCTCCACATCATTGTAGAAACATCTTCTTCTTCCGTTAGAGCAGCTAGCACCAGATTCTAATAACAACAGCACCCTCCCTTTCTCCCTCGCTCACTCGCACTTTGGCTGTGAGCTGTGGGTGCCAGATAAGCCAACATCCCCCATTTTCATCACTTGCAGCGCCCATCGTACAGGGCGAATGAAACCTGTAACCGGGGTGAAAAAGGGTGTTACATTTACTTAATTATGAATGTTGTTACATCAAGGCCGAAAATTAGGATGAGCCCCAACGGTCAAAACATTCGTTTTCCCTCCCAGAGCTGTCAGCGCAGCGCCTCCACAGATCTGGCGCCCTAGGCGAACATCTATAACGCCAGTGCGACGGGCCGGCCCTGGTCTCAGGTTACGCTGTAGGAAGTGTATGTACAACGCTACATTTCCCGCCTCGCCGCAGTCATACAGTAGGCTACGTAGAGCGGCGAGAAACATTTCCTCAGGCATCGAAAAGCGGAACCGAAATTCACATTTCTAAATGATGCCGTTGGAACCGGTTCTCGGTACCCAACCCTACTCGCGCCACACATACACACACCCTCCCGAGGTTGAATGACACACAGAGACCAATCGAGGGCTTGGATGTATGATCTGTATGACAGTGGGTATGTGGGCAGGCCACATCATGTAGACAGCCAGTCACCCTGTGTGAGGCAGACCCAGATTTGCGCAGCGTTGCGTTCACAATACATAAAAAATAAAAATAAATCCTCAGGCCAGCAGGCCACTTAACAGTCCAGGCAATCAGGAAGCCTCCCGGTCCTCCCGATGGCCAGTCCGGGCCTGGCAGGCACTGAGGTTTCAGTTTGCACAGTAAGGCTCATTCTAAACAGTGATGGGTTCCATGCCCCGACTAAAAGTCGTACAACACTCCTGACCCAAGAGGGCGGCTCCAATATGCTCAAAACCATATAAATATGCCAAGGAGTTTTGGCCTATGGATCAGGGGTATGTCTGCAGGAAGAAGAATGAAGCACATGCTGAAAAGAACACCCTGCCTCCAGTGAAGCATTGCGGTGGCTCAGTGATGTTCTGGGACTGCTTTGCTGCCTCTGGCACTGGAAACCTGCAGCGTGTGGAGGGCAAGGGCAAGATTCAGTCAAGTATCAGGACATTTTAGGAAAAATCGCCATGCCGTCTATGAGGAAGCGGAAGCGTGGGCGTCATTGGACATTCCAACAGGATACAAGCATACCTCAAAGTCCTGACTTGAACTCCATAGAAATCTCTGTTGGGATTTAAAGGGGACCTATCATGCTAAATGCAGTTTTTTTTTTATGTCTTTTATACATAAATATGTGTCCCCGTGTGTCAGGGAACTCACAAAGTGTCAGAAAATATAACCCTCTCTCTTTTCCTCTGTGCGCAAATCTCTAAAAACGGGGGTACAACGGAGCTGATCCGATATGACTTAATTTACGTCATATCGGATGGTGGACCAACGTCCCTATCAGAAACGTCACTATCAGAATCAATGCCCGACGTGTTTTGGAAGTAATATGATCTGTGTTTACATTAGCAAGCATCGCTAACACTCAGAGCTAACCTGTACTGGAGAGAGTGAAGGCATCTCAATTTTCTAATTTCCCCTCCTCGACTCCTATCCTCGTGTCTTAGTCCCGCCCACAGGAGATGCGAGCGGAGGACTGAGGGGTTCTCTGTGTATGATGCCCTTTAATAATCTAGCAGAGACCCTGTTAGCCACACAGATACACATTTAATCATTATAGTTCATTTTGCCATCAATCGCACTGATTTATTTCCCCCTGATATTCCCACAGCACCTGCTGTGTGTGCGTTTGCTGGAGGACCACTCTCTGGTGGTGGTGGAGCGCCCCCTGCTGGACATCCTGTCGCAGCTGCCTGCACCTGTCCGTCAGAAGAAGTTTGCTACATAAAAGTGGCAGTGTCTTTCCAGATGTTGATCTGAAATCATTTTCATCAAGTGTTTGTGTTCCCACTTTGTATAAAATGCTTTGATAAAGTAATAAATGGAACAATTTACTGTTATTGCTGTTATTTGACTGAGAAGTCAATTCATTTGTTATTAGATTACCATTTTAAAGCACAGTTATCTCCTTTTGACATCCTCAAAGTGTTTCTACAACTACAGTAGTGTTTTCAAATACTCCAAATGTCTGATGTTCACACAGCATGGAGCAGTGTAGAGCCGCTGCCCATTGTACTGCCCCGAGGTTGGGGTCAGAAAATACCCTGGAACAGTGGTTCTCAAACTTTTTTCAATAATGTTCCCCCTTTGAAAAAATTATTCAGCCAAGTACCCCCTGATCAGCGCAAACACAATTTGTTAAGGAAAAAATGCTTATAAAGAGGTACAGTAGCCTACAGTGCTGCACCATCAGTGTCTGATTTATTAAAACAACATTGTAACTGAGAAACACTTAAATGCTACATTTCAAATGTTTACAATCCATCACTAAATTCATGGCAAACCAATTTTAACATCAAGTTATCTATAACACTAAGACGACATTAGTTCCATTGAACTGATCTTTTTAATAAGTTGTACTTACAATGTAGTGAAACATGGGCTTGTGCTTCATTGAGGATCTTTGTCATTCTGACAGGGAGGCAACTGCAGTTATTACACTTCGCTTTTTGAAATATGTGTAACTCTGTTAATTATAAAACCCACACTGCTCAAACTTCGTTACTTTTCCTAAAATTGGTATATCTATTTATTTATTTTGGGGAGTGGGGAATGAAGAGAAAAAAGATATGAGCATGGGATTTTGACCCCTCCTATAAACATAAGGCATAATGCTGCGCTATACTTTGCGGCCACACGCCGTTGCCAAGCAACGCTTATTGTTTAGGTCCTTTGATAAGCAGGCAGTCATATAATTAACTAGAACTAGCTAGATCTGATAGATTTGGACAAACCCGAGTGAAGTCTAACCGGACACGAGAGAGGGATCAGATCAGCTGCTGCTGACGGAGAACACGCAGCTCCGCAAGATCACAGCTCCCCCGCTGTGACGGACCGTTGAGCGGAGCAAAATTAAATAGGCTTCACTAAGAGTTAGACCTAACACACTTAGCTAGTTTATCTACTCTGGAACTAGCTAAACTAGTTATAAATATATGTATTCTTTACTGTCGGGTCACTTATTACAGGTTCAGCGAGCTGCACGAGACTGACGGGCTGTCAGGAGAGGGAGAGGAAAAGAGAGCACCCCGTTTATTTTTCCCATTTTATTATCCAGAATGACTGTAAACCTTTGAATAAAGTAGTTAATCTACTATTAGTAGTTTGTTTAAATGCATTAATTGTTTTTTTTTCTTTCTCATTAACATAAAATAAATCTCACGTACCCCCTGCAGTACTCCAACGTACCCCTAGGGGTCCGCGTACCCCCATTTGAGAACCACTGCCCTGGAACAAAAAATCGATTTAATTATACAAATAAAATGAATAAATGAGAATGGTATCTGTGTTGTTGATCCGTAATATTACAGTGTTATGTTGATTTGTTTGTCCTTCTCGGACCATGCACTACGCATTTCAGTGGTTTTGTGTTAGAAAAGAAAGCAACCAATCAGGTCTTGTCCTTCAACGGGGGGAGGGGCGGGCGGGTGTGTCTACAGAAGGTCCAGTTGTGATAGACACGGTTCGAACTTTATTTGTTTTACACCTGAAAAAGAGTCCAACGTTTTGTTTTTATTTTTGTATACGTTATTTTTGTACTCATCATTTAAATTCTGTAACTGACACAACCATGGAGAAAATAGAGATGTCAAGAACAAAGCCAAACCAAATGTGGGGTCCCCTAGGGATAAGAGTCAGAATAGCATTGTTGATTGTGCTCATTACACTTGGCACCTTTCTGGTTGGATGGGGAGTACAATAGTTCACTCATAGAGAATGCCCACATCACTAACAAAACTCCAGCTGTGTTTCAGAGACTTTCACTTATCCCCAGAGCCAAAAGATCAGCTGAGCAACAAGAGGAGGAGTTAGAAATACCCGTTCCCAAAGGTGAGACGATTATAATCAAGATGATTCACCCCCCCTATATGCAGTTCTTGTATCAAATGATGAGATGGGTTTAAGTGATCGGATATGTAAGTGATGGGGATTTACAGATTAGGGGCATCTCCAAATACACTGGATCCATGTTTTAGTCTGTACCAGAAACACCCCCAGTTAAGTTTATGAACAACCGCCTAGTGACCTATCTGAGCACAATTATTGTAAAAGTTATTAATTCCCCAGCAGATTGTGGCGACATTGCACAGATATGTCCAGTCACAAAAGTTACTAACGTTCTAAATAACAGTGAGATTTAAAATGATGGAGAAAATATGGGGACGTTCTTTTATAGTGTGTGGAATATGTGGTGCTTGAAACATGTAGGTATTTCAATTTATAGAAGAAAATGGTTTCCTGAAAGAGTTAATTTAAAGAGTTAAGAGTAAACATGTTACAGTGGGTGAAAACAATGTAGAATGTTCTATAGGTAATGCGTCCCGAGATATCTCTCTCTCTCTCTCTCTCTCTCTGCCTGTCAGACCGCTACGACCCCATCTTCCAAGCAGACAAAAGACCTCACCACAGGAGACTCCTCCTTCTCCATCGAACAGACAGAGAACCAGAGCTGAACCAACAACGTCGAGACTGCATCCAGAACTATCTCCACCTGAGGCATCCAGAACCAAAACAGCATGCTGACTCTCATCGGTCCCTCAGACAGGACATGAAGTTCCAAGCTGAGCCACGAGATTTGGCACAAGAGCAGAGTGTGGGACATGAGACCGGAATACGCACTCCATGCAACAGCGAAGAGACTGTAAAGGAGGAGATGAAATGCAAAGCAGTTGGGCCACTGGAAAGAGTTACAGCGGAAGGATTCAAGAGCGATGGACTGAGGAGAAGGTGGACTGATGAAGAAGACAGAACCAGAGGAGTTGGCACGGTCTAGCACAGGGGTCGGCAACCCGCGGCTCTTGAGCCGCATGCGGCCCTTTAAGCCCTCTGCTCTGGCTCCCTTGAGCTTAGACAAAAATAAGAAGGAAATAAAATAAAAGTATTTGTAGGACTATTTATATTTTGTTGCACGGTTGAAAATCTTTCGTATCTTGTATTTTGAGGTGATACTGTGACACATAAATAAAAAACAAAACGGTTTTAAATAGGTCAACTAAAATATGCGTCACATCCTGCACATCCTACCAAAGCCTTTTCTTGCAGGCGAATAACCTGACCCCCGGTGTCGGTACCATATGAGTTCGGGGTACCATATGTGTTCGGGGTCCATCTCTTACCAGTGACGTCACGACGTAATGACGTCAATGACGTCAATAAAATAAAATACTCAGGGGAGTTTCCTGAATTTTCATGCCCAAAACCAAGCACTAGGCCCTGGGTAAATTAAGAGGCTGATCTGGGGCACTTTTGTCCACTTTCCCTGGTGCTAGAAACTCAAGTCAGGCATCCCTAGAATCGTCTCAGAGAGTAGATGATCAGTGGGGCCTTCTTTTAACTGAAACATTATGTTTCGATGTATATTTCCACCGGGTTGCCAACTTTGGGTACCTGGCTGGAGTGAGATTTTGATATCATGGGTTTAATTACACATATGCGCACAAAATGACTGCTATCGTGTCAGCAGCGGGACCTTAGCAGGATATACAATATATACAAATACACATATTGGACACAGACTATAAAGGACACACAGTTTCATTCACTACAACTAGACTACAAGGAAATAGTGCTACTTGGAGATTTTAACTGGGACTGGTTAACTGCAGTGTCAGAGGATTTTAAAAACCTTTGTATCTCTTTAAATGTTACTCAGATAGTGGACAGTCCTACTCGCCCTAATATTAAGTCCCCTAATAAATCCTCCCTAATTGATCTCATTTTAACTAATGTTCCCCATAAATATTCATCTGTGGGAGTATTTGCAAATGATCTGAGTGATCACTGTGTTGTAGCCACAATTAGGGACACTAAGGTCCAAAAGGTTAAACCTCGGATTATTATTAAGAGAGACAAAAAACATTTTGTGGAGCAGGGTTTTGTGCATGATCTGTTTGATTTTGATTGGGGTAAAATCGATCTGTGTGATGATGTTGAAACTGCATGGTCTTATTTTTATCTTGGTTTTATGGAGATCATTGATAGACATGCACCCCTGCGTAAATTTAGTGTAAAGGGACGAGACAATCCTTGGTTTTCTGCTAATCTGTCCAGTCTCCTTCATGAGAGAAACAAGGCCTGGGCAAAGGCTAGGAAATCAGGCTCAGAGGTAGAATAGCTGCGTTTTAGGCAGCTAAGGAATAGCTTCACATCGCAAATCAAGAGTGCAAAATCAAAGTATTATCTGTCAGTAACCACAAAGAATTTGAATAATCCTGGAAAATGTTGGAAAGCCATTAAATCGTTATCCACCGGCGATATCCGTAATGAGCTACCTCCGTGCATTACCACAGCATCTGGCTCTATATCGGACAGGGCTACTATGCTAAATTGCTTTAATGAGCATTTTGTGTCCTGTGGTTCTCTATTTGATTCTGTCACTAACTCTGCTTCTGTGAACACTACAGTATGTGACTCTGAAAAACGTGTTTTGGAAAACCCTTTTAGTTTTACCCCTTTTACTGTTGATGTTGTTCGTGAAGCTTTAACCAAGTTAGATCCTAAGAAACCGGCTGGCCCGGACAACGTAGAACCTTTCTTTTTAAAGATAGCTGCAGATTTTATTGCTCCACCTCTCACTACTCTTTTTAACCTCTCCCTCAGCACTAACACAATTCCAAAATTGTGGAAGTCAGCGTATGTCCTGCCACTACTAAAAGGAGGGGAGGCCACCTTATTAAATAACTATAGGCCCATCTCTAAGTTGTCAGTTCTGGCTAAGGTTCTTGAACGCTTAGTGAGTGAACAGGTAAACGTGTTTTTATGTACAAATGACATCCTGTCTAAACATCAGTCAGGCTTCAGAAAACAACACAGCACCATCACTGCCACAATGAAAGTGGTGAATGATGTGGCGAGTATTTTAGATAATAAGCAGAGTTGTGCAGCTCTATTTATTGACCTTTCCAAAGCGTTTGACACCGTCGATCATCACATCTTAAAGCAGAGGCTAGCCAGTATAGGCATGTCCAGCCATGCAGTAGGGTGGTTTGTAAACTACCTCTCTGAAAGGTCCCAATGTGTTCATTTTGATGGGCTGTCTTCTGAGTGGTTGAACATTGCAAATGGTGTTCCTCAAGGTTCTGTTTTAGGTCCACTTTTATTCTCCATCTACATCAACAGTTTAGGTGAAAATGTGGATGAAGCTACTTTACATTTTTATGCGGATGATACCGTGATGTACTGTGCAGGTCCCTCCATTAAGGAAGCTGGTGTTAAATTACAGGCTGTTTTTAACATTATTCAGACTCAGCTCTCTGAACTAAAGCTTCTTTTAAATGTTGAGAAAACCAAGGTAATGCTCTTTTCTAAAGCTAAAAAGACACCAGAGCCTGTTTTAGATATTGTAACTACGCAAGGAATAAAACTTGAAGTGGTTACCTGTTATAAATACCTTGGTATCTGGCTTGATGATTGTCACTCTTTTAAATTTCATGTCAATAACCTGCTTAAAAAGCTGAGGGTTAGGCTAGGTTTCTTCTACAGGAACAAGTCCTGTTTCTCACTTGAGGCCAGGAAAAGGCTAGTCACTGTGACCTTTTTACCTGTGCTGGACTATGGTGATCTGATGTATATGAATGCACCTGCCAATTGCCTGAACAAGTTAGATGCCGCGTATCACAGCGCACTAAGATTTGTGACAAACTGTAAAGCATTAACCCATCACTGTACCCTGTATGCAAGGGCTGGTTTGCTTTCACTAACTGTACGGAGGCTCAGTCACTGGTACATTTTTATATACAAAGCCATGTTAGGGAAACTTCCGTCTTATATCTGCTCCCTGATCTCATGGAAAATTGTAAGTGGCTACTGCCTGAGATCGAATGCTGTGGTTTTATTAAATGTGCCAACTGCTAGGACTGTCTTAGGGAAGACAGCTTTTAGATGCGCAGCTCCTCTGTCTTGGAATAGTCTGCAAATTAAATGGAAACTGAACAATCTGGTGCCACTAAATGTTTTTAAAGCTCGGTTGGATGCTAGTCAATCGGAAGCTATTGATACCTGTTTATGTGGATAATTATGTAAATGATGCTGTATGATGTCCTTTTGTTGTTCTATTTATGTTTTTATGTTTCATGTGGAACTACTTGAGCAGGTCTCCCTTGAAAAAGTGATCAATGATCTCAATGGGATTTATCTGTATAAATAAAGGTTTGAAATGAAATGAAATGAAACTAATGAAAGTCAAACACATGTTTGTTTCCACTGTTTTATTGTGTGCCTGTCGCGATAAGCAATTCATTGACTTGAAAGGATGTACTTGAATTATTATTATATATTATCATTATGTCAGTGGTCTAAAATGGTCATACAACGGTGCCGACAATAATTTCCGGGAAAATGTATCCATCCATCCATCTTCTTCCACTTATCCGTGGTCGGGTCGCGGGGGTAGCAGTTCCAGCAGAGATCCCCAAACTTCCTTTTCCCTGGCGACATCAACCAGCTCTGACTGGGGGATCCCAAGGCGCTCCCAGGCCAGCGAAGAGATATAATCCCTCCACCTGGTCCTAGGTCTACCCCTTGGTCTCTTCCCAGCTGGACGTGCCTGGAACACCTCCCTAGGGAGGCGCCCAGGTGGCATCCTAACTAGGTGCCCGAACCACCTCAACTGGCTTCTTTCGACGCGAAGGAGGAGCGGCTCAACTCCGAGTCCCTCCCTGATGACCGAACTTCTCACCTTATCCCTAAGGGAGACACCAGCCACCCTGCGGAGAAAACCCATCTCGGCCGCTTGTATCCGCGATCTCGTTCTTTCGGTCATGACCCATCCTTCATGACCATAGGTGAGGGTAGGAACGAAAATGGCCCGGTAGACAGAGAGCTTTGCCTTCTGGCTCAGCTCCCTTTTCGTCACAACGGTGCGGTAAAGCGACTTGCAGTACCGCTCCCGCTGCTCCGATTCTCCGGCCCATCTCACGCTCCATTGTTCCCTCACTCGAGAACAAGACCCCGAGATACTTGAACTCCTTCACTTGGGGTAAGGACTCATTCCCTACTTGGAGTGGACAGTCCATCGGTTTCCTGCTGAGAACCATGGCCTCAGATTTGGAGGTGCTGATCCTCATCCCAGCCGCTTCACACTCGGTTGCGAACCGATCCAGTGAGTGCTGAAGGTCGCAGACCGATGAAGCCATCAGAACCACATCATCTGCAAAAAGCAGTGGTGCAATCCTTAGTCCACCGAACTGCAGACCCCCTCCCCCATGACTACGCCTCGAAATCCGATCCATGTATATTACAAACAGGATTGGTGACAAAGCGCAGCCCTGGCGGAGGCCAACCCTCACCGGAAATGGGTCCGACTTACTGCCGAGGACCCGGACACAGCTCTCGCTTTGGGAGTACAGAGATTGGATGGCCCTGAGTAGAGACCCCCTCACCCCATACTCCCGCAGCACCTCCCACAGTAACTCCCTGGGAACCCGGTCATACGCCTTCTCCAAGTCCACAAAACACATGTAGACCGGATAAGCGTACTCCCAGGCCCCCTCCAGGATCCTTGCTAGAGTAAAAAGCTGATCCGTCGTTCCACGACCAGGACGGAATCCGCATTGTTCCTCCTCAATCTGAGGTTCGACAATCGGCCTGACCCTCCTTTCGAGTACCTTAGAGTAAACTTTCCCGGGGAGGCTGAGTAGTGTGATGCCTCTGTAATTGGCACACACCCTCTGATCCCCCTTTTTAAAAATGGGAACCACCACCCCGGTCTGCCACTCCTTCGGTACTGTTTCCGACTTCCACGCAACGTTGATGAGACGTGTCAACCATGACAGTCCCTCAACACCCAGAGCCTTCAGCATTTCTGGGCGGATCTCATCCACCCCCGGGGCTTTGCCACTGTGGAGTTGTTTAACAACCTCAGTGACCTCCCCCCGGGAGATTGGTGCCGATCCCCCGTCATACTCCAGCTCTGCCTCTAACATAGAGGGCGGAGTTGTCGGGTTCAGGAGTTCCTCAAAGTGTTCCTTCCAACGCCCCAACACTCCATCAGTTGAGGTCAACAGCGTCCCATCCTTACTGTACACAGCTTGGATGGTTCCCTGCTTCCCCCTCCTGAGGTGTCGGAGAGTTTTCCAGAACAACTTCTGGAAAATGTATCCAACAAAATTAATTATCGTGAGAGGCCTATACATGAAACACACACACAAACAAATCTAAGACTTACTCCAAACTGCCAAATATATTAATTAACACACTCTCACTCTCATATACTCTTTGACTCTATTTTGGCCTAGAACAATAAGCAGCAGACTTTTACTTTTTTATAATTTCTACTGGATCTTAGATCTGCGCATGCGCAATACGGGTCGGCAGTTGCGGCTCCAGAGTATTTGTGTTGGGTAATCTATGGTAGGGCTAACCCATACAGTGGTGGGGCTCAAGTCATTATTTGCAATGTAATTACACGCTCCCCTTGACAGTGAAACGCCACGCGTGAGGTTTAGATTATTTCCCTGTCTCAATCCAAATTCAACTGTATGAAATAAAAAGGCACATTTGTCTTGAAGTAAATAAAAAGGGCGACCTGGAGCCAATCCTGCAATTTCTCCACAGGTGAAAGAGTTAAAATGCTGAAAACCCAACCCCTGCAGGGGGAGTCTCCCCCAGGAGATTTTTTGAAATACTAACATAAAATACACATTCTGGTACTCTCTTGAGAAAACAAATAAATAAATATATTACTACCCGACATATTTAAAAAAAATGAATGCCATTTTAGTTTTGTGTTACTTTGTTCTGAAAGCTGAACCTGCTGCTCCTCACAGAGAGAAGAGGCTGTGAATTACTTTACATTGTGGATAAGGGTGGATAGCCCCCATTGTCCTGTGTGTCAAAATGAAAGACAGCCCACACACCTATCAATCATCAAACCGTGGGGTCTTATTTCATTACGTGTTGATTTCTATATATTAAAAAAAATATTAAATAAAAAAAATATATTTAAAAAATATATATTTAAAAAAAAAATATATTTTATATTTTTATTTTTAATGAACAAGGTAAATATCATACAATTGGTATCAGTAAAATGTATAATCTACAATAAAATCTCGTTTAAAATTGTGTTACGATGTCTAAAGTTACTGATAAGTCACATGTTTCCTGCCTGGCCTTGCCCATGGCATTAGTTTATCATTACCGGGCGGAGCCCCCGAGCCAAACAGCACGTTGCAAAAGTCTCAATAGTAAACTGTGCCGCCGAAACATAATTTCAGCCAATCAGCGCCGTCAAATATTTTGGTCACGAGGGCGCTCACTTTGGCGCCCACGTCGGCGTACACGTTGCTTACGTGCGTTGACGTGAGTTGTTTTTTAGACTCGTGAGTGACCAAGGTGACGCAGTATTTGGATGAGAATGGTGTGCAGGTGGAGTCGCCGGACCTCGGTCCGCACCCAATTCCGTGCAAGAGCTACTCTCCAATCCTTTCGAAAGGAGAAGTTTGGGAGATAAATTGATACTTAAAGACCTTGGACCGGACCAACCCGATTTGTATATATCGCAGCAAGCTCGTGAAAAAGACAAAACGTATCAACGAGGCTTCTCACGTAGCTGGTACACCAGAAAGGCATGGCTAGCTGGATGCAAACAGGTAAATGCTATCTTTTGTTTCCCATGCTTGCTCTTCAAACAGCCGGGGACAGATACGATCTGTTCAGAAACTAGACAAAAGTTAAACAAGTACAAACCACAGACTGTCTGTGTCATGGAGAATACAGTCGCTGGTTTATTTATGTCTGTATAGGCCGTTGTTGTGAGTGTGGACGGTCGGAGCATATATAACGTTAGCTTAGCCAAGCTCCATTCAGAAAACAAGCATTCTAAAAGGTTTTTCGCCTGCCGTCTGTCTGCAGACTTGTCAAAGCATTAATTCATGGTTTTTACTAACCGGTATCAGTATGTTGTTACGTCAGCATCATTTAGAAACGTGTATTACAATTTAATCACGGTAAAATATGTTCATTTTGTTGTAGTTGTAGCTCCCGAGCCAGCGCGTCTTGTTTGAATGATGCGAGTAAACACAGCTGGCAGCCGCGGTGAAACTCGAGCGACTAGAGCGATGTGATAGGGGCGTTTAGAGCGAAGCGAATATTCGCATCGCGTCCGGTCTGAACGCAGAATTAAAGCGAGCTCCGCGCTGCACTGGAAACGCGCCATTACATCACCAGAAGTCCTAATTTAAGGGGTCATTTCTCCCAAAAAAAAAATGTTTACTCACTATATCAACAGCCCCACCAAAAATATTTTCCACCAGCCGCCACTGGTTGTATCGATGTATATAGAGATGTACTACAGCAAAAGTATTCTCCGTCGGGACTTCCTGCAACAACACCACGCCGTTATCTTGATTCTGATTGGCCAGAAGACATTATCAAAGATGTTCTATTGAGAAGACGATCACTACGTGACAAAAGTTTTCAAAACCGTTTCTAGTCTTCGGTATTCTTGTTTTTGGCGTGAGAATAGTTTGGGCAGCGTGAGAGCGTGAGATTGAGAGTGAAAGCGTGTGTCACACGCCAGATGCGTGAGAGTTGGCAACCCTGATTTCCATTTAAAATGCTAACCGCTAGCCGCAAAGCTAGCATCGCAGCCACTGCTCCGTTTTCGGAGACTTTGCACACGTTATTCACAAACATTTTCACACGCTAGGAGTATAGGAATACTTCAATTCGGTTCGTCATGATCTGTAGATGTGATTTGCCCCCGAGCACCCCTGGGTAAATTACCGTACAGCCAATCACAATGCGTACAATGTGTGATGTCATTGGTAAGAGACGGCCCCCGAACACATCTGGTAGCCCGAACACATCTGGTACCGACACCGGCTCGATGAGCGAACTATGGATAAATCAAAGAAAAGTACCAGAGGAACACAGGATTTAATTCTGCGTGGACAGAGTTATATGCTTTCACAGCAAACGATGCTGGTTTACCGGTATGTTTGATATGTAGAGAGAAGTTGTCAAAGGCGCTGCAGTCTTTACGTATCGAGGAACAACACGGGAGAGGAAGACAGCTGACGATCTTCAGTCATAATTCAATGGGGTAGGTAATTCACTTCAGAAACACTTTTTGTTATATTCCATGGAATGCTCTTAACATCCCGATAGCAATGAATATATTAAATGCTTTGACAATAAATAAAAAAAATTATCTCTGGAAGCCATAGTGCTGTAAAAAGCATGACCAATCATCTGAGCCGGCCCGGCTAAAATAACTGTATGGCCTACCTGCCTGTCAGCCTTCCATCTGTGCACAAACTTATCTCGTACCCTCATTGGTCATGTGTGTTGGAGGAGGGGCTCTGTAAGGAAGTCTGAAGGAAGAGGCAGATTTTTTCCGGTTGTGTATTTTCAAATTCTAGCGCACTCGAGCTGGTTTCTCCATTCTTACCTACCCTACCTTTAACTCTTTTTAGGGTGCAGCTATATGTTTTATTTATTTCAAAGTGTGCCCATTTTAATTATATATTTTTTCCTTCAAATGTGCAGAGGACTCCCCAAGTGCTGTGTTTAATTTATTTTAAAGTAGGCCTGTGTATTATTTGTAATTCTCCTTATAGGAGTTCTTTGTTTCTTATTAGAGGTTAACAGTTTTATATCATGTAATAAATAGCCTAATAAATGCAAACAAACTAGTTTTTCTCTGATATAACAATAAATACAACTTTATTAGCTATCAAGCTATGAAATATGTTTTGCGGCTCCAGACAAAAGATTTTTTGGAAAAAGGAGCAAAATGGCTCTTTTGGTCAAAAAGGTTGCAGACCCCTGGTCTAGCAGAATGTGAGGGGGTCGTGGTTTGACAACCAGAGGAGGAGAAAAGGAAAAGGGGAGTGAGTGAGTTTACACATAAACACACTTATTCACAAACGAGAAAAAGGACGACATTTAAAGAACTTGAATTGACTTAAAATTAGGGCTGCACGGTATTGAAAAAAACTGACATCGCGATTTTTTCCCCCCCTGCGGTATATATTGCGGTTTTTTTAACCTGTTAAGCCCCAAAGTCCACGCGGGTACTTTACTTTTTTTTTCACGACAGTGTCTCAGGGGATCGTAATATTTAAGAACCTATTAATGTGTTATACCAGATTAACGGAAATAATCTCAGCTAACTGACGATACAAACCATTTTTACCAAAACAAAACACAAGTCTCATAAGAAGCATCTAAATTACCCCTGAGCGAAAAATGCTAACGCACTTTGGCACAGAAGATAAAAGTACCCTTATTACTTATCGTAGCTGCACATACAAGATATCCGATTAAAGCTGAGGTTCCACAGATTATTTAGGTATATAGTATCATCACTGAGTGATCTGAACTCGGACAGGGGAAGCAAACACAGACATCACAACACGTACCTTTACGTAGCTTCTAGGGGAGATGTCTCACCGTAGCTGTCAATCTGATCAAAAGACGTGTTCAATGGCATTAAAACGAGAAAGAAAAAACGCGGCTGAATCGGTTAATCCATAGGTTTTTAACGTCTCTGTATAAAAAAATGATTTAATTTATAATCCATAATTCCATTTTTATGTAAATATCGCAGAGCAAAAGTTAGCTGCTAATGGTAGCCACCAGAGTGGCTGCTGCTTCCGGTCTTGGCATGTTGCTTACCCTCAAATAAGGGGGTTCATCTGTGAATGAAGAAGAGTGGTAAGGGATCCAAGAGATTAAACGTATTTGTTACGACCCATTAAACTATAGGAAGCTTCTTGGAAGTAAATCTTCATTCTCTCCGGTATTGTCCTCCTGTGCCTCGCTCATTTTTTACCAGTGTTTTGATGGTCTGCAAACTAGCGGGGCGGGGCCTGCTGTGATCTGATCAAGAATGATTGTGATTGGTAGTTTGCTGTGCATGCAGGGGAAGTTCTACACACACCAACACATAAACAAATAAGGAGTGAGAGTGACGCGTAGCCAAAACCGGAAATGGCATACACTCTGGTGGCTACCATTAGCAGCTAACTTTTGTGCTCCGATTTTTACATAAAAATGGAATTATGGATTATAAACAATTGCTTCAAAGCCACAGATACATTATCAACCTATGGATCAACCGATTCAGCCGCGTTTTTTCTTTCTCGTTTTAATGCCATTGAACACGTCTTTTGATCAGATTGACAGCTACGGTGAGACGATCTCCAGTAAAAGCTCCGTAAAAGGTACGTGTTGTGATGTCTGTGTTTGCTTTCCCTGTTGCGAGATCGGATCGCTTAGATACTATACTTAAATAATCTGTGGAGTCTCAGCTTTAATCGGATATATTGTATGTGCAGTTTCGATAAGTAATAAGGGTATCTTTATTTTGGAATTCTGTGCTAAAGTGCGTTAGCATTTTTTTTAAAAATGAATAAAACCGCACGTCCCTGCGGTGTGAATACCGCGCATGCACATACCGCGGTTATCGCCATGACACGGTATATCGTTCAGCCCTACTTAAAATACGTAAAGAAAAATATTTATTAGCCATGAATTAATCAATTGGTAAATTTATAAAGTAATAAAGAGGAAACTATTAAAGTAAAATGAGAAAATCATCCTAAAACACACTGTGGGAGAAAGGGGTAGACATGATGGAAATATTCACCATACTTTAAGCAGTGGGTGTTTTGGACTTAGGAGTACAGAGTAGAACATATTCTTCAATCTTTTCATCATGTAAACAAATTATTCTTTAAGAGATTCTTATTCATGTGCCGATTTGGTAGATTTAATTTGTTACAATATTGATCTACAGTATAAAGGGAAAGTTTTAACAGACCACTCGAAGATCAGTCAATTCTTTATTTGAATGGAAAATGTTAAAGGTAGCGCTAGTACCAAGCCAAATATAGTATTCCAATCTGAAGTATTGATTTAATTGTAGCATGGTTATTACCACAGGAGAACTGTTAAGGTGGAAATAACATTTATTTGTCGTCCAAGATGTAGAATTTTAAAAAGACACTGGGCAAAGAGCGATTGCACATTTTAATTTGGGAAAAAAGTAATATAATTGGGAGTAATACATGCTTGGATGCATGGATGCATGGAAGCATGCATGGATCACTCATTGTAATGGTGCATATTTTTGACAACCAATATCATTCAGGGAGAAGGGGTCACTCAACCCACCCTGCAGATGTTTTAAATCTTACTTGCAGCTTCACAGGGAGCGCACGGCACCAGACTATGAGTTTTAAAAGACAAGCGCCACCACCTCCTAATGGTCAGCCATTTAACCAGTGATGACCTGCAATTTAGAGATGTTATTTAAAGTAGAAACATATCCGCCATAAGTGAAAATTCCTAAATTGAACTACAAACCATTAATGAAATGACTTCTGTTTTTAAAATCCTTGATAAAGGAGGGAGTAATTATCACATGCTCGGACACCCAAGGTTCCACACACTGTTAAAAGGGCTCAGCATAGTTATTTAAGTAGACCAGAATTGAAGATAAATTAGTATAATGAGTTATTGATATTCCACTGGTTTTCACACCATTTCAGGGACTTTATCACAGCATTAGAACAGACCACCCAAAGGTACTGAAGTAGGAACTTTTAAGTGATGAAATTCTACAACTGTTGTAACTGACCAAAATCTTCTACCAGAAATGACTATGTCTAAAATGCCGTATCCCAGAGTAGATGTTTGGTGGTACTGTGGAACTAAAACCTTGTACTCAGTCTTGCCACAGGATTGGGCTGGGACCTGTGCACTAGTACAGCCAGTGATGTTTTATATGCAGTACCAATTACAGTTCATCAACATGGTGAAACACCCCAAACCCAGTAGGGCTAAGAGACCAGTCCCAGGGGGAGATTAGGCTCCACAGTGTACAAGGACAGCATAGGGGTGCCCAGGGGAGTGCTAGATGTTGCAGTTGCATTCCATGTACCCGCATCCTAATGTACCGATTGATCATGACGGTTTTTTCTAGAGAACATATTATTTTCATACCTTAAATGGTATGAAAGGAGGGAGGGTACATTTCTCATGAGGAAACAGTTACAAATGCTAGCAGAACAAGACGACCCACCCCCATATACAGAGATGGATGTAAATGATGAGATTGTTTAAAATGATATGGATGTTCAATTATGAGATTGTTCAAAGAATGTCCAAATGATGTGATACTTCTAATGATGAAATGAAATGAAACTTTGTGCTATTCTGAAATAGTTTGTTTCTTTTATACTTTGTAAAAACAAGTGCCTTAACACTGAATGTAGTATGAGAACGGTTTCTGTGAAAGGAGGGAGTAAGAAATGTTCTGATACCAAGCTAATTAGGGTTGGGTACCAACATTTCGATTCCAACGGCATCATTTAGAAATGTGAATTTCGGTTCGGCTTTTCGATGCCTGAGGAAATGTTTCTCGCCGCTCTCCGTAGCCTACTGTATGACTGCGGCGGGGCGGGAAATGTAGCGTTGTACCCATAGGTTGTACCTACACTTCCTACAGCGTAACCATGTTCGCCTAGGGCGCCAGATCTGTGGAGGCGCTGCGCTGACAGCTCTGGGAGGAAAAAAAATGTTTTTGACCGTTGGGGCTCATCCTAATTTTCGGCCTTGATGTAACAACATTCATAATTAAGTAAATGTAACACCCTTTTCATCCCGGTTACACTTTTCATTTGCCCTGTGCGATGGGCGCTTTAAGCAGTGGCGACTGGTCATTAGGCACAGCCCCACCTAGTGTCAGCAGAAAGTATTAAAATAATGATTACAACAAAATGCAAAAAATAAATAAAAATATATATAAAATATATTTTAAGATCATGTTTAATCATCTGATTCGTCTGTACATTGCTGTTTTAGTCTGTGTTCTTCTAATTAGTGTCTACAGTGTGTGCCGCTGTTTGTTTAGAGCCATGTGGGACAAAACCCGATCCTGCCCCTCCCTCTCAGTGAACGGTGACTGTAAAAACTACACTGCGCATGCTCAGAGTATTTTCCTATTTAATGTGTGTGGCAAAAAATAATGACCATAGGGGAATTGAGCTGCCATCCCCACCATACATCATCTCACATCATTCAGAGCTGATTGGCTGTAAGTACGTGTGCCGCGAAAAGTGTGGTGTGTGTGCACTAGTAGTGCTTATCTTTCTTACAGTGCAGACGCTTTTCTGCTTGCTCTTGCCTCTGCTTACTTCTTATGCTGATTTTCCTATTCTTATTCTCTGAAAACTTCGAGCAGCGGCTCCTGGACATTAACTTATCACTGGGACAGTTCATCTTCGTAAATAGACGGAGGGTTTCAGCCATATTTCAACATTTTTACGACGACCTCAGTCTTACAGTAGCGTGGCCTAGCAACAGCTAAAGCCTGGTAGGCTACTGCATGCTATTTAGCTTAAGCTAGTTGCTAGCAAAATGCCTCCGTTCTCTACAGATGACTTCCAAAAACTTATACAGAAGATGGCTGTGTTGGAAATGAAAATGCAACGGTTGGAAGTTAACGTGGAAGTGAATGGACTATGTCGTGGGAATGACACCACTTTACCAGTGTTGCAAAATAATGGAAAAGGGTATGCTAACTCACAGCTAGTTAGCAGCTACAAGGATTCCAAGGAACAGGAGGGCTGTGTACCGGGTAATAAATCTACAAGTGGTAGTCCTCCCTGGAACTCTCTGGGTGCAAAGCCTAAGAGTAAATCATTTCCATGGGATTTGGGAGGACGGATAACAGGCAGAGCCCAGCGCTCTGAAATCTGTGATGCGACCGGCTGGCCTGCATTGTTATCACCCAGGAAGAGCGCCTCTTCAACCCCTATTCATACTAGGAGACAGACGTGGACAGCTGCTAAAGGGAGAATTACAAACAATCCTCCTAAACCACCAAGTGTGCCAATCCAGAACAGATATGCTCCGCTCACCGAGAGCCGGAGATCTCTTTCTGATGACCTGGATAACCTGTCCTCTTCACACAGCAGGGTAAGGACCAATAGCTACTCCAAAAGTAAAAGGCTAGAGGGAAAGCTAACGACTGGGCCTGAAACTCTGATTGTGGGTGACTCTGCTGTAAGAGATGTAAAAGGTCTGTATGTAAGAACAACACCAAAGTACTCTGTTTTCCCAAGGATGTGGTATCTGACTTGGCTGAGAAGATCCTGCATATTGGGGCTGAACATCCGACTGTGAAGAATGTGGTACTGCACATTGGAACAAATGATGTTGTGAAACAAGAGTCAGAAGTGCTGAAAGAAGACTTTAAATGTTTGTTGGAAACTGTCAGCTCTCTAAATGCAGAGGTGTTCATCAGTGGCCCTCTACTGCCAGTCAGAAGAGGAGTGGAGAGATTCAGCAGATTGTTTGCACTGAACACCTGGCTTTCAACTGTCTGTACTGACCATTCTGTCCATTTTATTGACAATTTTAACTTTTTCTGGGATCGCAGACATCTTTTCAAGGCAAATGGAGTTTGCCTGAACAAGTCAGGAGTGAAATTGTTTATCTCTAACATATTCAACTGCCTGCGTCATCAATCTGTTCCCTCTGCCAAGGACAAGCGGCAAGAGGAATCAAAACAGGAGAAAGACACAACACATCGCGCAGAAAACCCTGAAGAATTATCACTGCACCCGCCTGAGGAATGTTCTGATTATGGGAGACCTATGACACAAATGGAGGAGTCTCCACTGCCCGTCACCCTCCCTGTCAACGCCTTTGAGGATACTCTTCATTCATCCCCCAGCTCTCTCTACTCTCCGCTCACCCTTTCACCCTCGCCCACCCCCCTGGAGTTCGATGACCACATGAAGGCGACACGCAGGGTTGGCAGCATGTCCTTTACCCCCGCCCCTCAACGACGCCCACCAAAATCACCGAAGCAGAGATGCGCACCATCTCCCCCGGCTTACAGTGTAGCCCTCACCCTGCCCTCCTATGATGAGAGGAGCAGGGTGGTGGGTCCTCCCTCCCCTTCAAAGCCTGATAGGGATGTGTGTGTACAAAACGCTGCAAACTGATATCTGCTGGGTCCAGGCTCAAGGGCGTATGGCACTCTCAACTCTTTCCAGGACATGCCGGGGCCCTGCCTGCCTGTAGCTTTGCCGATATCTGTGTTGATAGGTAATAGATTAGGAGCGGTGAATCATCTTAGATACAGGAAGCGCTCAAACGTTTGTGTGAGTTTATCTAATTTAGCAGTGATTCCATGTCAGCCACAGCTTGTTACAAAAAACCTGACTGATAGTGTGTTTAACGAACTTAAACTAGCTTTATTAAATGTCAGGTCTTTGGCAGGAAAAACATTTTTAATCAATGATTTTATCACTGAGCACAATCTCGATTTTATGTTTTTAACAGAAACTTGGATTGAACAAAATAACAGTGCAGCTGTTCTTATCGAATCAACCCCTCCCAACTTTAGTTTTATGAGTCAGGAAAGAATGCATAAGAAAGGGGGTGGAGTTACTATTCCGTTCAATGATTCCCTTCAATGCAGGAAGACATCTTATGGGAACTTTGCTTCTTTTGAATATGTGGCCCTTCAGCTGAAATGCTCCTCTCGAGCTCTGTTCCTAAATATCTATAGACCACCCAAATACTGTGCAAGCTTTTTTGATGATTTTACCGAACTGCTGTCTATAGTGTGTATTGACTTTGACCGTCTAGTCATTGTTGGTGATTTTAACATCCATGTTGACAAGCCCCAGGACAGAGGGGCAAAATAACTGTTTTGTGTTCTTGATAGCTATGGACTGACTCAGCATGTGACGGAGCCCACGCACAATAAGGGGCACACTCTGGACTTAATTATCTCAAAGGGTCTGTATATCGCTAAGGTTGTG
This sequence comes from Pogonophryne albipinna, assembly GCA_028583405.1. Classification (NCBI taxonomy): domain Eukaryota; kingdom Metazoa; phylum Chordata; class Actinopteri; order Perciformes; family Artedidraconidae; genus Pogonophryne; species Pogonophryne albipinna. Next base: position 39,136,637 of record CM053250.1, on the reverse strand, counting down.
GTGACTGATGTTGCACTCTCTGACCATTCCTGTGTTTTCTTTGAGAGCTCTATTTCTGTTCACAAAAATGTTCAGAAAGAGGTAACCACAAAGCGATATTTAACTGAAAATACTAGGGAAATGTTTACTCAGAATTTTTCTTCCAACTTGCCCCTGCTAACATCTCAGTAAATGAGCTAATAGATCATTTTAATTCAAAAATTAAAAATGTTATAGATGCCATTGCTCCAACTAAGGTAAAGGAAGTGTCTGGCAAGAAAATATCTCCATGGAGAAAGGCCATGACCGTGAAAACAGAAAAAAGAGAATGTTGAAAAGCTGAACACAGGTGGCGAAAAACAAATCTCCAGGTTCACTTTGAAATCTATAAATAGAGACTTGGCCTTTATAATTTGGAATTAAAAAAACGCACGACAATCGTTCTTCTCTGACATCATTACCAAAAACAAAAACAACGCACGTGCCTTGTTTGCTACCGTCGACAGACTAACTAACCCCCCAGTGTCAGTAGCCTCTGAATTTCTATCCACCAGGGCGTGCAATGATTTTGCCTCCTTCTTCACTGACAAAATTCAGAAAATCAGACAAGCAGTCAGTGCCTCTGTATCAGGGACAGCAAATGTGTTGTCTCTGTGTCCACTTAACATCAATTCAAACACCATGACACAATTCCATCAGATTAATGATAAAAACCTAGAGGACATTATTCAACTTCTGAAATCCTCCTCCTGCTGCCTTGATAATATTCCAACAGGATTTTTCAAAGATGTTTTGCCTTGCATGGCCTCAGATCTACTTCATATATGCCCCTTTCACACCAACGCGTTTTCAGCTCCGGCTCGGAGCTGGAGCCTGAAAAGTGCCGGTTTTTCCTGTTCACACCGCAGCGGCGCCGCCTCTTAGCTCCGGAATCCGGTTCACTTCCAGCTCCAAAAAATTGTCGGTCTAGAGGCAAGAGCTTCGGAGCTAAGAGGTGGCGTCGCTTACGTCGAGGCGTGCAGGAAACTAATCCCACCTCCCCTGAACATGGGTCGACTGTCATGCCTGCCTACAAGCAGTAGTGCTTATAAACACACTTTATAAAGTCAGGCAACACTAACCAGGCTTCGTGTGATTCTGTTTATTTGTACCTTACTTTGACCATCCGTTCACTGTTATTGATCATTGTGGAGAGAGGCAGACGTTTTGTTTTGTATTATAGCAGCTATCGGATGGAATCAATACATGGGCTGCACAGGTTGTCGTGTCCGACTATCACAAGTAGAATCATAATAAAAATACGCCGGTAAAATGTGCCTGTAGAAAACGGTTTATGCCACAATAGGATAGCAATAGCAAGTAGTCAGTTTAGCTTCGGTTGCTATGCTAACATCACCCATTTTATACCAGAGAAACTTTCATAACAGCGTTGTGATACCAAACAGCGTCAATTCAGACTGACACACATTCACTTAGGCTAAGGGGAACTGGGGATATGTATCAGCTGCTTGTGTGAGTCGGACAGTGAATACTTTAGAGCGGCCGCTGCAGTGTGAGCTAACCGGGAGCTAACGGGAGAATAAACTCCTGTGGAAGAGCAGCCAACACTGCAGCGGTCGGTAAATGCCGCAGAAACACATTAATAAACAATGAACCACGGCACTCTGGAGAAAAGCATAAGGTTGGAGAAGTCGTTATTTAATTTAATCTGGCTTCGTGTGATTAAAAGCAACACGATCATCGACCCGACGCAGTTCCCCGTTGCTGTTGTTGTTGTTGTTGTTGTGAGCGCCATAACGCCGTTGGGGAGCAAATCAGCGACGTAAACGGTGACGTCATGACGCAGCAGCGGCAACACCAGTCGGGCTCTGGGCGGTGTGAACAGAGCGGGAGCAGAAAAGGGAAACCGAAGCTGAACCAGAAAAGCTCTAGCTCGGAGCTAGAAAGGGAAAAGCGCTGGTGTGAAAGCCGCAATAGTAAACAAATCTCTTCACTCAGGTATTTTTCCACAGGCCCTGAAAACTGCAGTCATTAAACCGCTCTTAAAAAAGAATAATCTAGATGCTTCAGTAATGAACAATTACAGGCCCATATCAAACCTCCCATTTCTAGGTAAAATCATTGAAAAAGTTGTTTTTCAACAGTTGAGTAATTTCTTGCATTTAAATAACTGTTTGGATGTGTTCCAGTCAGGCTTTCGTCCAAACCACAGCACTGAGACTGCTCTTGTAAAGGTCTTTAATGACATCCACTTAAACACAGACAGTGGCAGAACTTCAGTGTTAGTATTATTAGATCTCAGTGCTGCGTTTGACACTGTTGACCACAGCATATTACTAGACCGACTGGAAAACTGGGTGGGACTTTCGGAAACAGTTCTAAATTGGTTTGAATCCTACTTAAAGGACAGAAACAACTTTGTTTCTATAGGTAAATACTAGGGCTGTCAAACGATTAAATGTTTTAATCAGATTAATCACAGCTTAAAAATTTATTAATCATGATTAATCACCATTCGAACTATGTCCAAAATATGTCATTTATTTATGTATATTGTTGTGGGAATGGAAAGATACATGAAAGAAGGCGGATATATCCATTTAACATACAGTATCTATGTTTATTATAACATTTTTCTGCATGTCAAAATGAAAGACAACCCACACACCTATCAATCATCAAACCGTGGGGTCTTAATTCATTACGTGTTGATTTCTATCAACGGGGGAGTACTTCAGGAAAGTCGACAGAGGGGGGGGGCGGCGGCGGCTAGTGGAGTACTTCGTGACCACAGAGTGCGAACGTTGTGATCAGCTGTTTTTGCGCAGTTCTCCAGTGAAGAGGTCTCCCTCCGCAGCCGGTTGGCGTAGTTTTGGCACAATTCCGTTGTACAGACCGACGTTAACAGCAGCCCTGTCTGTGCACACGGAGACCGACTCTGTCGTCCGGTGATCTAACCGCCTTCTGGAAAAGCTTCACAAGTACGTCGGTACGCAAATGCTCTTTGTGACACAAGTTTCAGATTACGCACATAACCTGCGTAGGCTACCAGTTATGTGCACCCCTGTACTACAGTATTCTCCGTCGGGACTTCCTGCAACAACACCGACATTATCAAAGATGTTCTATTGAGAAGACGTTCACCACGTGACAAAAAAATTCAAAACCGTTTCTGGTCTTCGGTATTTCCAGACAAGTGGCTACTGAAATCAATCTTACTAACTGCTGTCTGTGCAATTTGCTCCGCGCGAGTTGGCGGACTTTATTTTGCTTACTTTAACATCATTTTTCATGGTGGGGCTAAGCCATTTCTTGGTATGGGTGTAGCCTACCCCAGCCATACCCTGGCGCTGCCACTGGTGGCACGTATGGGGCGGCCCATTCTGCACATGCGTTAAATGCGTTAAATATTTTAACGCAATTAATTCAAAAAATTAATTACCGCCGTTAACGCGATAATTTTGACAGCACTAGTAAATACACATCTGAGTTGACAAATATGACATGTGGGGTACCTCAAGGCTCCATCTTGGGGCCTCTTCTCTTTAACGTCTACATGCTACCACTGGCTCAGATAATGAAGAACAATAAAATAAGTTACCATAGCTATGCGGATGACACACAAATTTACGTAACAATTTCACCAGGAGACTATGCTCCAATTCAAACACTGAGTAAGTGCATTGAACAAATCAATGACTGGATGTGTCAGAACTTTCTCCAATTAAACAAAGATAAAACTGAGGTAATGGTTTTTGGAGCCAAGGCAGAACGTATAAAAGTTAGCGCTGAGCTTCAGTCTGCAATGTTCAAAACAACAGATAAAGCCAGAAATCTAGGTGTAGTCATGGACTCTGACCGGAGTTAAAACAGTTACTAAATCAGCCTACTATCACCTAAAGAATATATCTAGGATTAAAAGACTAATGTCACAGCAGGATTTGGAAAAACTTGTCCATGCTTTTATCTTCAGTAGATTCGACTACTGCAATGGTGTCTTCACAGGTCTCACTAAAAAATCTATTAGAAAGCTGCAGCTGATTCAGAACGCCGCTGCTCGAGTCCTCACTAACACATCACATCACTCCTGTTCTGAAGTCTTTACACTGGCTTCCTGTGTGTCAAAGAATAGATTTCAAAATACTGCTGCTGGTTTATAAAGCACTGAATGGTTTAGGCCCAAAATACATTTCTGACCTCCTGCTAAATTATGAACCATCCAGATCTCTCAGGTCTTCAGGGACTGGTCAGCTTTCTGTCCCCAGAGTCAGAACTAAACATGGAGAAGCAGCGTTCAGTTATTATGCTCCAAATATCTGGAACAAACTCCCAGAAACCTGCAGGTCCGCTGCAACTCTTACTACTTTTAAATCCAGGCTGAAGACTTTTCTTTTTGTCGCTGCTTTTAATTGAACTATTCATATCTTAGACTGCACTGTAACTTTTATCCATGTATTTTTTCTTTTAATGTTTATTTTATTCGCTTTTCTTTTTAATGACTGATTTTAAATGCCATTTTGTCTTTCATTTTTTGTAAAGCACTTTGAATTTCCTTGTGTTGAAAAGTGCTATATAAATAAACTTGCCTTGCCTTGCCATGAAGAGCAGATGAAGAGGAGGAGAGAGACGCGTCCTAAAACCAGGAAGTAAGCTGCGCATGGCTTCCCTCGACAAAAAAGCAATGAGATTTCTCCATAGGATTTTAGAAAATAGCTCAAAATAAGATCTGTGGGAAACGTAGCTGTTAGATAAATGCATGTTTTGTTCAGCCGGATAATATCCACATGTCTACCCTACTTTTATAATTTTCTAATCATAAATCTATCTATTAGATTTATGATAGACTTTTGAAACTACAAGAAGATAAGGAGGACTTTTACAAAAAAGTAATAGAGATTTTTGTCCAGAAGGATAGGCAAATGGACTTCATCTTCAAGTCAAGGTAAGACCACCATTTTATTGAAAATGGGATCTTACTAAGAGAGAACAATTCAATATCTAAATGATAAAATTACATTTTTTGGGTATCCTTCTGTTGAACTGTCTGTTTAAAATTAATTGAAGCATCAGACTAAAGAGGCTTTTGAAAATAATATTATATTTTGATTTAGGTCAAAATATAATATTTGTAAACCTGAAGAGTCAGTGCCAGTGCCTCACCAGCCATGAACCTCACTGCAGAAGCTTATAGACATCTAAGTTGTTTGTGCCCCACCACTTTTGTACATATAGAAACACCACTGGCTGTAAGTGATGAAAATGGGGGATGTTGGCTTATCTGGCACCCGCAGCTCACAGCCAAAGTGCGAGTGAGCGTGGGAGCGAGCGAGGGAGAAAAGGAGGGTGCACCGGTACGCGCTGTTGTTATTAGCATCTGGTGCTAGCTGCTCTAACGGAAGAAGAAGATGTTTCTACAATGATGTGGAGGGAGAGTCCTCTCCAGTCAGACTGAGAGGCTGATAACTACAGCTCAGTGAGGTAAAGGACTCTGAGTGTTTAGATAGTTCACTTTAGTCTAAGTTATCTCAGTGGGTCTCAAACATTTTGATCACAATTTATGTAAACACATATTTCCAAGGCACTCCTTTATAATTATTGGGATAAAACAGGTTTGAAATCATTCCAATGTATACTATAGGACAGTAAACCAGACATATTGTTTTAAACTGGAGAGATAAAAACATATGCATAAATAAAATAGTAAAATAAGATATGAATGAACAACAAAAATAAAATACGTTACATGTATTTGTTATTGGCTATGGGTTATTGGTTATGTTCACATACTTATTTAATTATTAAAATGTAAACCGATCTTTTTCATATGGGTGTTTAGAGTTGTACCCCCTAGATCTAGTCTCTACTAATTCTGCTTAAAGTGCACCAGATTGAAGCATTTTGCTTTAAAATGTTCAAACATTTCTTCCAGGTATGCCTGAGAAGGCAGATATGCTTGTTTTTCTCAACAAGAACTGTTCTTTAAAAGTTGGACTGTTGCACTGTTGTAGCTTCAGTGGTTCTCAGGTTACAGTTACATAGCAGTGAATATAAACAGACTGATTAATGTGAATATTACTGTAAACTAACCTGTGTAAAAGTTTCTCGAATAAATGTAATTTTTTTGGTGGAAGAAACATGTATAATTTTTTTGCTCTGCCCCTCAAAGAATCGGAATTGAGAACCGTTAAGAACCGGAATCGAAAAGTAGAATCGGAATCAGAATCGTGGAAATTCAAACGATACCCAACCCTAAAGCTAATTGCTGCTATTTTGTAGAGTGATATTGAATGTTAACACTAGAAGTTATGCACAAAGAAAAACTTTTATGTTGAAGACCAACCAAAGTATTCTTTGTATTTCTGATGACGGATATTGAACCATTCCATTTTGATTGTATGCGTTTTATATGAGTTATGTACTATGCAAAGTTCAGATGAAGAACTCATTGCTTTCAGTATTATTTACATACCCTAAAGCAGGGGTCTCCAACACGTCGATCGCGAGCTACCGGTAGCTCGCGGGCAGCTTTTCAGTAGCTCACCCCTCGATTATCGATTATAGCGTAGTAACGTTGCCTCTTGATTTTTCGATCGCGGCCGGACAATAAAGTGTTTTTATTTTAGAATTGTTTCTGTCACACAAATATAAAATTGGTCCGTGACGCAGAGATCAAGGAGCATAATGTGACAGCGGCACAGCGACACCACACATGGAGCAGTCTGCTTTATCCAGCAGCACCAGTCCAGAACCAACGGCAGAATGACCCGCTCTGAATCAGTCCGCGTCGCTGCGGCTCAGAGACACACAGGGAGGGATTTGTGTTTTTGAAAAACACTCGTTATCATCATGTCAGGTTTTTGGTGGATTCAATCAAGTCTTGGATTGCAGAGTATGAATGTCCTCTTGCTATTTTCAGTTGATAAATACTTGTGTAAAGTTTGTGAAGGCAGGAGGAAAGCTTCCGCAATCACCGTCTCCTCTCCGTTCCTCCAAACCCCGCCCCCTCCTGAAAAATAACTAGCCTCCTAATAGGAGTGACAGGCTGATAGTGACCTGATAGAAACTTTATTATTCACTTAATCACTGATTGAGATAATGAAGCTAACTTAATCTCATACATTCATGGGATTCATGTAACAGTAAGACAGAGAATGTGAGTGTGCACCCACATGCACTATTTTTGTTTTTATAATGCTGTTGTAAATACTCCTGTTGTCTGCTGTGTTCAGACTCAAGTCATGTGTGTGATGCCACATTCAGGACATTCAGTGTCCTTTCTTTAACAGAAGACCGTTGCTCGAAGCTGCAGCTAGACTGCAGAAGCACTATTTTTTTGTTTATGAGGATGGAACAATGTCACACACAGATATAGGGAGGCTAGACCTATACAATTGATTTATTATGGTTTATAATTTAATGTCAAGACGAAGAAGAAGAAAATATGGCTGAACTGTTCAGTGTCAATCCTGTGGAGATGGAGGTTATAAATCTCGAAAATAATGTTCAGCTGAAGTCTCAGCAAAACTCACAACATTTCTGGAGCCTTGTAGACCCAGAAAACTCTAAGAACATTCACCAAGCAGCCCTGAACATACTGCTTTATTTGGTTCTACAGACCTTTGTGAAGCAGCTTTTTCTGGCATGAATGAAATCTAAATACAGAACAAGACCGACTGATGAACATGTAAATGACTATTAGAGTGAACCTAAGTGGGTACACTCCAGCATACACCTGTATGGTGGACTCCATGCAGCGCCAGTCATCTCACTAACTGTAAAAAAGAGTGAATGCACTTATTTTACACGTGCCATAAGATGCTTGCAAGGTGGTGATTAAGGCAATGTATTTACTATGTTGTCCATATTAATATGTGAGAAATTGTCGTTTTCTTGGATCTTGATGTGAAGTTAAGATTTTAGATAATCTTTAGGTATTGCAATTTCACACAAAAGTAGCTTAATTCAACTGATGAGTGCAATGTGAATAAATGTAAGCGATGCGATGCAAGTAGCTCTTGGCCACTTTCATTTTTTCAAAGTAGCTCTCAGGTGGAGAAAGGTTGGAGACCCCTGCCCTAAAGGGTCTGTAAGGAGGGATTGTTAGAAATTAAAATCAATATTTAATGATATAAGATAGTTTAAACATACAGTAATTGTATAACTGTTTTATTGTGAAAATACTTCCGGTTAGCTTTCGCCTGTGGTTAAAGTTTATTTTGAAAAGCTATTCCGGAAAAGATACCCGAAGTATCACCAGTAAGCTTGACTTCTTTGACTTTTAAGCGATTACAGCCGTTAAAATGCATTAAATAAAAAGTCATGAAAGAGAGTATGAGGAGAAAAGGCGTGGCAAGTTATGTATTGAATGCACAACGTCTAAATCCTCGAGAGGGGTCTGCCTGCGGGCCTGCACTCTCAGGACAGTTCCGGTGTAGGCTGCACTCTCAGGACACCTCCACTGTCAGTACAGGAAGTGACGATTCTGGCGAACACGTTTTTTCCCCGCCCCCCCGAAAGACTAGTTTTCAAATCACAATGGAGACTCATCACCGAGGTGATGAGTCCGCCCACCGTGCACTTTGGGTCGGCCTTGGTCAAGCCCTTTTGACCCCCCCAGCCTGGTTCGCGTAAAAGTTGACTTAGCCATTTTTCGCTCAAATGACACCATGGAGGAATGTAACGGGAGTTGACAGGGGACTCTGCCCGCCTCACAAGTTTCCCGGTTTTATTATTTTTCATTTTTTTGGCTATTTCACCCGGTTTCTACCGGGGACCAGTGCTTGAATTGGGCCGGTACTCACCGGTACGCAGTACCGGCACTTCTGATTTTTACCCAGTACTCAGTAAAATGCCGGTTTTGCAGTATAAGTTGAGTCATGACAACTGGCGACATTCTATTATTTTCGTCATAGGAATCCGGGGCGTGTACATTGAGGACCCATTGTTGACTTACCAGGAAATAAACACGTCGATCGCCTCCTTTGTCGTTTACGTTCATCTTTTGCTATATCTGCCTTCCTAAGATCACTTTGATGCACATTCAGTACTCGTATATGAGGTTTTGGTGGAGAGGTCGATATTGTGACGCTTACAGGGAGGTATCGAACATTACAAAGTAGGTGACTGTGTGGATGCCTGTTCAAAACATTGCAAAATTGAATAAATCATTTAAATTATATATTTGTGTCCGACTTTCATTTGTACATTGTTCTTAATGTGATGTATAGTAGCTTTAATAGCTGTCCATACCTTCAGACAGCCTAAAAGTAAAACACAAGTTGTTTATTCACAGCCCGAACGCTCATCGAGATGACTGGATCACTCATGACAAGTTGTGATCAGCTCCAATTCAATTGTGATATCAATTCTGTAGCTATTCTCCAGGGAGCACGTTTTTTTTAATGAAATACCTGTATCCCTCTCATCACAACAAGACTCTATACTGTGCAGGAAAAACAATTAGGCTACATGAAAATAACCTTGATGCATGGGAATGAATCACACAAACTATCTTCCGTGGCTATACTGATATGTCACAGTAACGGTCAACCACAGAAAAGTAAGTCCAGCGGGGCACAAGTTGAATATATATAATACGGTAGTTCTATTATGCCTTCAAGCCTATACGTTTAACCCATAAGAACCCGGACACATTTCTACTTTTGGGGAAATTAAGGGGAACGTCATTTAGACTAAATAGAACACAGAGAACACATTTCTGACAAATAACCCCCCCCCCAGTGTCAAATATCTGCGCTTCAATGGTAAAGTAACTCTTATTTATAACTTAATTAACGAGGATGATTTTTTTGGTTTACATTTGTTTGAACATACTTTGAATTGGAGAATAAAGAATATGTTAACTAAATATAATTGAATCAGCTAAATTAACTGACCATATCATAATCTTATGTCTAATTGTGCATATGTCACTCCGGGTTTACTGTGAATGTTTAGGGCTAAAGTCCCGATGTGACACCAGTGTCACAGCAATATTTATGGCATTTGTTTCATATCAATTTAATCAAGAAATGTTTCCACAACAGGTTAAATGTAATCAGAATCAGAATACATTTATTCGTCCCACAGAGGTCACATTTAAATTTGTTACAGCCGAAAAGAGCCGAAGACAGCTTAATGTTTAACAAATGGCATGTAAGCATTTTTATTCTTAAATGGCTTGAATGTTAACTTTAGGAACAAAAAACCTTTCCAAATGTAGATAGTTCTGTCACATGTGTTAGCCTGGCACATGGACATCTTGGACATGTTGTTATGGGAACACAAAAGCAAATGACAAGGACCATGACCCACCAGACTGTTCAGGGTGTGTCACTTAGGGACTTCATGAGATAAAAAAGGCTAAAGCTGTATAAGGAACTTTCCAGAACATTTACATTTCATGTGACACCTGTGTCTAAGCAATTCTGTCTGCCTTCCGTGTTGCACCATTAGGACCCACTGATATACAATGCTTAACTGCCTAAGTTGCAACTATGCACTTTTTGGTGGGCTAAGCCCCAACTTGACATATTTTTGGCTTCATTTATAGTGCCTGAATGTAAGTTTAAATATTATGCAATGCAAAGTTTTTCTTGGCCTACGTTACCGTTATAGAAGGAAAGACAACAGTGATAGTTATGTTTCAGAATAACCTTTATTGGAAATTGTTAGAACAATATCCCTCGTCCCCGGCTTGAGCTTCAATCTCAGGATCCATGTATTTGTGATCCTCTCCAGAATGGAAGTAGTCATCACATACAGAGCATCAACTAGTTCCTGAACAGTGTCCTTCACATGCTGATATCCAAGAGAGGGAGTTACACAGTCACAAGATGGAGGAATAGAAAGCAGTATTCAATGTTTAGTTCAGATTAGCTCCATGTCAGAAATGAGCATGCTTGTCATATGTCTATCTCCATAGAGGCTGAATCATCATGTTAATCACATAGCTATCATATGCCTCAAACAGTCCTGATACTCTTTTGGTAAAGTAACTCAAAAGTAGGCTAATATAAAAGTAGTGTAACTCATTACATTTCAGAGACAGTAATATTGTAATGTAACGTAGCCTATTACTTAAAAAAGACAGTAATAAGTAATGTACTGTATTACATTTTGGAAGTAACTTGCCCAACACTGCAGATGATCCAGTCATCTCGATGCTGCTTTCGGGCTGTGAATAAACAACTTGTGTTTTACTTTTAGGCTGTCTGAAGGTATGGACAGCTATCAAAGCTACTATACATCATATTAAGAACGATGTACAAATGAAAGTCGGACACAAATATATAATTTAAATGATTTATTCAATTTTGCAATGTTTTGAACAGGCATCCACACAGTCACCTACTTTGTAATGTTCGATACCTCCCTGTAAGCGTCACGATATCCACCTCTCACCCACAACCTCACATACGAGCACTGAATGTGCATCAAAGTGATCGTAGGAAGGCAGATATAGCAAAAGATTAACGTAAACGACAAACGAGGCGATCGACATGTTTATTTCCTGGTAAGTCAACAATGGGTCCTCAATGTACACGCCCCGGATTCCTATGACCAAAATAATAGAATGTCGCCAGTTGTCATGACTCACGTTATACTGCAACACCGGTACTCAGCCGCCGGCGGCACGTCATGACGGCCCGGACTGGCCATCGGGAGGACCGGGAGGTTTCCCGATGGCCTGGCCTGCTAAATGGCCTGCTGGCCTGAGGATTTTTTTGTATACGTATGTATTGTGAACGCAACGCTGCACAAATGTGGGTCTGACTCTGCCTCACAGAGGGTGACTGGCTGTCTACATGATGTGGCCTGCCAACATGGCCACTTTCATACAGATCATACTAATGCCCTCGATTGGTCTCTGTGTGTCATTCAAGCTCGGGATGGTGTGTGTTAGTGTATGTGTGGCGCGAGCAAGCGAGAAAGCGCACGCACCGGTTACGTGTATTGTTGTTAGCATCTGGTGCTAGCTAGCTGCGCTAACGGATATAAGGAGCTGATTCAACAACAAGGTGGAGGGAGAGTCCTCTGCTGTCAGACTGAGAGGCTGATAACTATAGCTCAGGTGAGGTAAAGGACTCTGAGTGTTTAGATAGTTAACTTTGTCTAAGTGATCTCAGTGGGTCTCAAACGGTTCGGTCACCATTTATGTAAACACATATTTCCATTTGAGTGATTAGTAAAATATGCATGAATAATAAAAATAAAATGTTAACTAGGGGAAAAAATGTAAGATAAACTTGTTGAGAGCTAAAACTAGTCTTTGCTGCTGCCTCAAAGAGGAGCAGGGGGGAGAGGGGGGAGACAGGAGAGGCTGATTCAGGAGCACAGACACACTCACAACTATAAATGAACCAAAAACAAATAAATAAACAAGTTTCAATGTTTTTTCATATTGGATATGGTATGTTATTGGTTATGGCCATGTACTTAGGATTTTATGATTATTTAAATGTATACAGTTCTGTTTCATATGGGTGTAGTCTCTTTATTTCCCCCTCAAAATGCACCAGATGGATGCATTTAAGTCCAACATTTAAAAAAAAAATCTTACCGGGGGAGCATGCCCCCGGACCCCCCTATAGGATTTGAGGTCCACCCCCACTTAAAATATGTTCAGATGGACAGGTTCCTAAATAGATTTGCACATTTTTTAAATAATAACCCATGTCCATATGTTTATTTTTGGGTAGTAGATTTCAACTAGAGGGCTATCACTATGGGCAGCAACGCTGTAAATATTGACAAATAAATCCAGCAAAATGGCACAAAATTTTTCGAAAATGTTAGCGTGGGTTAATAATAGTGCGAAAAGACAGCGGTTGTCACCGGACAAGGATTCCCTCTCTCCTTTCCTGCTGAAAGATGGTGAGTGTACTCAGGGACGAGGAGTCATTTAACCAGCCGCCAGTAGGAGTCAGGCTTTACTTTCTTTTATATCCATAAAGACAAAGTAAATCTGTTTACAGTTGTTTCATATGGATGTTGAGAGGTATCCATATATCTCTTCATTTTGCTCTCAAAGTGCACCAGTTCCCCACTTATAAAAATAGCACTTTACCACTGCACCCCCTCTAATCTCAGATGCACCCTGAGTCATTTTGTTTAAGTACAGTGAGCCTTTCTAAAATGTACAGTAAAGAGACAAACCCACCAGCATTATGATATACTATGACTTTGAGCCAAATACTTGTTTTTGGGCTGTATAAATAAATTGACTTGAAACAGTTGCTGATTTAGAGTACTGGCACCTTTTCTATTCCAATGCAAGCACTGCCGGGGACACTGCCCTGTCTCGGGTGTCCCCCCACGGCCTGTGTCCAGCCCCCCCCCCCACTCATCCATATATTTACGGATTTTGACCATTTTTGTTGCATTTTTCTCCTCTCCTCTCACTGATCGAATGGCAAATGCGACCCACTGTCGGAGGGCCTCCGCGCTGGCCCGGCCATCGTTTATTTAGCAGGGACAATGCACATTTATGAACACTTAAAACAAAAAAATGCAAATAGAGTTAACCCTAACTATAACTTCATTTTAAAATGCAATGCATTTCACACTGCACACACCCACGCTGTCTGGACAAACAAACCTGGATCCTACAAATGTTAAATAATTATGTTGAAAGGATAACAATAAAGAAGCCAGAGAATTAGTTTACTTTCAAACATGTTTCTTTATTTTGCTTCAAAGAAGCTGAACTTTCAGTCTTTATCAGACTTATTATGTCCCACTGGGACAAAATCTACAAGATATGCAACATCAATAAATATAAAGTTCACCTCATCCACTCAATAACGTAGTGAGCATTCAAAATATTCATAAACTCAAATGTTTCACATGCAAAACAAACCCAATAAATAGATAGTTATAAATATTATTATTTAAATTATTAAATTGCAAAACTATACAATAGCAAAAAAATGTGATGACAAGCCCATCAATATGAAAATAAGTACATTATGTAGTATATTTCATTTACATAAGCTGCACTAGGCAGAGCTTTAAACAAGTCAGGATCAAATCTAATGATACAGAAAACATTTTAGATGCTTCATATGTCAGACATAATGACAATAAATATACCTATACGTACAGGCGGGTGTGACTTTTGATTTTTGAAGCCTCAGCAGTGATTGGTCAGAGAGCCGCTGGAGATGTTCCCTCTCATCACCCTGAGTCTGACCCTCTATAACTGGTTGCATTTTAAAACAAACACAACATGCACTGTGGTGTCGGCTGCTCTGCAGATCCCTAGGGGGTGCTGTTGGCTCTGGTGCAGGTGCAGCCCACAGCCACCTCCACTCTGACAGGCTTCAAGCGGTACTTCTCCTTGTCCCTGCAGAGCTCCTTCTTCAGAAACACCATGCTCTGTACTACAAGTGCTGAGTTGTAGTCGTGGCTCTCCACCAACTTTGAGTTCTGGATCAGCACACATCCAGTGCACAGACACAGAGCCCTGGTATAGGTGGAGGGAAAGTGATCTTCCATCGTTTCACGCCTGGGAAGAAACAAGATGAGTCAGTGAGACGGTGAGGAGAGGTGACAGAGAAATGTTACACCCCATAATGTTTATTCTATAACACATAGGCTTGAGCAAGCTCTCTGATTGGTCAATAGGCGTGTTTGATTCCACGATCAAACAACGATTAAATAGAACGTGCCTAATCACAAAGTATCCAGTGGCCTACACACGCCACTAGCCTACCGAAACTACTTCCATGAGCCTACATCGTGTGGTTTCCATAGCGACGTTTAGCGACACACAGCCGTTACACTATTATACATTGTCTCTCGTTGGAAATCGGTAGCTACAAAATGTCAGAAGCACCTGCATACAGCGGCTGGCGGAGGCAGGGTTGGAGGCCAGAGAAATCATGTCCATTAGCGGACATAAAAACGAGTCATCGCTTCGCAGCTACTGGGCTCCATCTCTAGACAACAGAAAGATGTGGAGCAACCAGGGAGCAACGCGCTTTTTGCCGGTCCGGGACACGCCATGAAACGGCCACTGGAGGAAAGCTCTTCCTATAACGTAGTCCTACCCGTGAACACCACAGCACCACCTGCAAAAAACTCTGGCATGGAGTTCATGGAGAGCTGTTTCAAGAATTGCACTTTTAATGGCAGCATGAACATCCACCTTCATTCTGAACCCAAAATGTTTCAGCACCATGGACAGCCTGATTTGATTTGTTCCGCTAATCCCACACAGTGATTACTCAGATATTTAAATAGCCTAATTCAAGAATTGTTTTCAATAAATTGTTTTCAATAAATTGGTTAATAATATATTATTTACTATAATTATATCAATAACTGTAAGCGGGGTAGTAGGAGTGTTCGATTGATCGGCTATCGTTACCATGAGAACTACTTTCTAGGAACTACTTTCTGACGGAGATTAACTCAAGCAGAAAGCGTAGGTTTGGGAGCAAATTAGCCGACATTATGAAATTATTTTTACGATATTGTTGATTACAATGATAGTTTGTGTCATAGAATCGCAATCATACACTTGAGGCCGTTCTTGAACGTCATTATTGGTACTCCAGTACAGGCGTACGGACCTCGGCGCAAGCGCCTCGGTCCTGCCGCAGTACTGTCGTACCAATAATGACGTTCAAGAACGGCCTCTCGTGTATGATTGCTTAATTCAGAGAGACAGTGGTGTCATCTGGAGGGCACTCCTCTTTATCTTGGCCTGAGTCCAGACTCATCTGTGAATCTTGTTTCACAGTCATTGTGAGCGCAGCATCATTATGGGCTATCTGAAATGTGAGGAGAGACTCCAACCAGGCTGCTTTCTGTCAGACTCCTCGTGCCAAAGAGAATTCAATCACTGGTTTCATATCAATGTGCTGCATTTTATAAACATATCAGTTGTTTTATGCATCTCTAAACCTGAACTGATTCAGCTCCATCAGAGCACTGCAGCATTATCAGTCTCTCTGGTTTTACTATTTAAATGTTTGAGTAAAATGAACCTTTTTTTTATTTTATTCTCTAAACTACTGACAAAATGTCTCTGTTTTGGAATTCAACAGACGCTGGAATGGAATGGCTGCCATACATGTAGAGATTGAGATTCAAGAACAATGTGGAGTGGTCTCTTCATTTTCTCCTGAGCTGTAGCTGTTAAAATAAAGTATAATAGTTCTCTCTGAAGAGTGGAATTAGCATAACATGGAGAGACCTCAAAACTCTGTCCAACTTTCTAGTTTTTGTCTTAAGTTTAGGTCCATATTCATAAATATCCTTTTGTTGAATCCAGATAGTGTTAAGTGACACAGTCACACACTGACACTGTTTTGGTGAAACTCAACAACTTAAAATGGTGTCCACCGTGAGTTTGGAACATTACTGACTTCAGAAAGCTTAGGACTGTAAACAGGAAGCACACTCTCCAATCACAGACACACAGACAGTTAATACAGATGACAGATTCCACGTTTTACTCAGTGGCAATTTGCGTCATTCCCAGCAGAGATGTGCCAACAGAGCTGTGGTGATGTCGGGGGGGAATCCCCAGTCCTGAGTGGAGCCACCGGGCGCGGTGCACCAGCACTGCCTTTAATAAACAACCAAGATCACTTACGCAACTATTGTGCAAATGTGTTTTCATCACCTCATAGTTTCACTGCAGCTTCATGATGCTGAGTGTTAGAGCTGCACCATTCTATATACGCCAACAAAACCCAATTCTACAGGCTTCATTATTATAACAAGATCATACATGTTGTAGCTAAGAAGTTAATAACAATATGGAAAGAAAAGAAAATAGATATTGATTAAAAATAAATCTTTTGCTTGAATATTTTAAGATTTTTAATATAAATAATAATAGTTCACACATATTTTGGGATCTATAAAGCTTGAGGACCTTTTATGGAAACATTCCCCCTCACAACTTTCCCAACATGACTTTGAACTGGGACTCTGAGAAGCTCAACCTCAGAGGCACGTATGAGGCAGTCCGGTCATGTTTGATGTTTCCTCTGTTTGATCCAGCCACATTCCAGTCAGGGACCAATGACGGGGTCTCACCCTTTCAAGCCCCTGACCCCCAGGTTCCAAACAGACCTGACATGTGAGTGCACCGCGTGTTACTTACACGTATCCCCAGGGAGACAGAGACCTGTCCTTCAGGTATGTGGGGGGCTGCTGCGTGAACATCTCCACGGGGCAGGAGTACGAGGGGCCCAGTGTTTTCTGGTTCTGTGGGGGCTCCTGGAAGTGGCTCCTCAGCTCCCTCTCCGCTGCCTCTTTCAGATCCTGTTCAGGGAGGCAGCGGTTGCTCCTCAGAGACCAGCCGGGGGCCAGGAGCCCAAAGAGGAGCCCAAAGAGGAGGATCTGTGGAGGAGCACACAGCTGAAGGGACGGAGCAGGACCAGCATCTGTGTTCTACACTGAAAAAACTCAGACCTTTACTTTAATGAAATGTATTATGACAAAAAACACACATAATTGCACTAAGTCGGTTGAAAGCAATAATATTATGTTGAACTCAATATTATTGCTTTCAACTAACTTATACAATTATGTGTACGTTTTTTGACATACAGTAATACATTTAATTAAAGTCAACATTTCAGTCTGTGTGTGTGTGTGTGTGTGTGTGTGTGTGTGTGTGTGTGTGTGTGTGTGTGTGTGTGTGTGTGTGTGTGTGTGTGTGTGTGTGTGTGTGTGTGTGTGTGTGTGTGTGTGTGTGTGTGTGTCTGTCTGTCTGTCTGTCTGTCTGTCTGTCTCTCACATACCTGCTTGATGTCCATCCTGTCTCTCTGTGTTCTGTGTGTCTGCTGCTGCTGGATCTGCTCTGATTTACCTGCCTCCATCCTCTCACCTCAGATATTTATACCTGTGCATTCTGGGAATAACCGGCATGAGGAAATAGAAACGTTATTCAGTATGATCTACTTCCCCTTTCCTTAGTGAAAGTATCCTGCAGCGGGCAGGCGTGAGTCTACTCACACCATCATCTGTCATTAGTGTCACACACACACACACACACACACACACACACACACACACACACACACACACACACACACACACACACACACACACACACACACACACACACACACACACACACACACACACACACACACACACAGGTGGGTGCAGAGGCTGATGGAAATATGCTGGAAAACACAAACAGTGCCCTGTTGACCTTTCCCACCTGAGCTAATAACCATAGAGCAGCTGATCGCTCTAACTTCAGCCCATCCAATCTTCCAGGCTGGTGTGTGTACAGATCTCCTTTTATCACACACCATGTATTGTGACTGTTTATAACTTCATTACATTGTTTATGTTTGTGCATGTGTTGGTTTATATCATATTTTGCATACATTCATTTAACTAAGTCTAATATCATTGTTATTTGATCGTTTCTTTAGCCATCTAGTTACCTCAAAAACAGCATTTATTTATTTACTGACATTTGCTGTTCAACGCATATACATGTATTCATTTATTTATTCAGGACTCTCCGAAAAAAAAGGAATATACATTGTATTCATTTATATTATAACACTCAAAGCTAAAAGCTCAAATTGATAAAAACATTTATTTTGGTGGTTTGCTTTAGAACATTTAATGGTTTCTTACATTCAAAACAATTGAACCCTTATCATTAAATGAAGATGTTTCATTTGACATTTATCCATGTATTAATTAATTTCTTTCAGGACACAACAAACACTTCACTTAGTCATTTGCATGAACGCACCCACACACACTGCGTCAGAGTGTGTGTGCTGACGCAGTAATACGATGCTTGAGAATTTCCAGCAGAGTTTGTGTGAGCGGCCATTAGAGCTGCCTTTGGGGGAGATAAGGTGACAGCTATTGTTTGCTCTCCTTTGTGGTTTTTCTCTTTGTGTAAATCTTGCGGAGGAGACTCCAGCCTTACAGGATTACAACACTAACACATACATCTGATGATTACATCACATCACCTCTAATGACATCACATCCTATGGTCTTAGAAATCATCAAGTTGAATATGACATCAGGGGCAATTCCATGTATAGATGTGGCATACAGTGAATGGCCACTTTATTTAACTTTTTACATTTATCTGGGGAGGGATGCTGTGGCTCAGTGGAGTAGTGCGCATATTTTTGCATCGGGGAGCACTGGTTCAATCCCCACTGCTGTTGCCACATGCTGACTGCATGTGGCAACAGCAATAAAGTAATTGAAATTAGCTGCACATTTACCAGCCGTAATAAACACATGAATGCATAAGTAATCATAATATTATAGTACTTTTATTTTTGGTGATTTTAGTAAATGTTATGCCTTTACTTTTGCCCTTTTACTTAAAGGTGGGGTAGGTCATTTTGGAGAAACCAGCTCGAGTGTGCTAGAATTTGAAAATACACAGCCGGAAAAAATCTGCCACTTCCTCACAGAGCCCCTCCTCCAACACACACTTGAACGCGCACATGACCAATGAGGACACGAGATAAGTTTGTGCCCAGATGGAAGGCTGACAGGCAGGTAGGCCATCCAGTTATTTTAGCCGGGCCGGCTCAGATGATTGGTCGTGCTTTTTACAGTACTACGGCTTCCAGAGATGACGTTTATTTATGGATTTATTGTCAAAGCACTTCAGATATTCATTGCTATCGGGATGTTAAGAGCATTCCATGGAATATGACAAAGTGTATCTCGAGCCGGTTTCTCAAACTTACCTACCCCACCTTTAATTATGATTTTAAAAGCAAGACTTTTACTTGTAACATAATATTTCTACTACTTTTACTTCTATTAAATCAGTACTTCTTTAACCACTTGTCACGATCTGTCTGTGTTTTATTTTGTAGAGTCAAGATCTGTCTTTGTTTTCCTGCTTTACTTTGAAAGGTGTTCACCCCCTGTCTCATGTCTGCCTTAGCTTCCTGTCTGTGTTTTCCATCCTGTCTGATCGACTGATTGTGTTCACCTGTTGTTTCACGTCCCCTCTCTAACTGGGTCTTGTCTTGTAATTACCCTTGTGTATTTAGTCTTGCTTGCCCTTGGGTGTTTCTTAAAGTCCAGGACGCTTCCTTGGTAGGACATGTCCTTCCGAGTCAGGTACTTCAGAGGCTAGGCAAGAATCCTTCCTAGCATTCGGAGAACGAAGAATGGAACAGGCTAGCGTGCAGGTGTGCATCATATGCAAGGCCCCGCCTTATTGAGCGCGACTTGTTTGAAGACTCATAACTGATTTGCTAACTGTATTTTGTAAAATGATCATCTCTCCAGGACAGAACCACTAAACTAACATAAAACCTTCTCCTTCTGTTTGCAGCCTTGAAAAAGTCATGGAGGATATCCATCCATCCATCTTCTCCCGCTTATCCGTGGTCGGGTCGCGGGGGTAGCAGTTCCAGCAGAGAGCCCCAAACTTTCCTTTCCCCTCATCAACCAGCTCTGACTGGGGGATCCCAAGGCGCTCCCAGGCCAGCCAAGAGATATAATCCCTCCACCTGGTCCTAGGTCTACCCCTTGGTCTCTTCCCAGCTGGACGTGCCTGGAACACCTCCCTAGGGAGGCGCCCAGGTGGCATCCTAACTAGGTGCCTGAACCACCTCAACTGGCACCTTTCGACGCGAAGGAGGAGGATAAGCAGCCATAATAAAATCATAAAATCACCAATCAATCATGACACTTGTATTCATATCATACTTGATGTCTGCAAACCTTTTTTACACATATTGGTGCACATTGTAGCATAAACCACAAATATCAACAAAAGAGGCAAAGTCAAAACAAGGTTCATTTTAATTATTTATTTATGTGCAAAACGCTCTAAGGTCTCATTCAAACCTAATAGTCCGCTTCTCTGGTGTGCAACAGACGACAGTTTGTTACATTGTTTCATTTTTCAGAAGGTTGGGTTTGCATTCACACTGGCAAAACTCAAACGGACTATAAACTTGAAACATTTTCCGCCAAAGATTTGGGAAATTGGTCCATGCGCAAAGAATTGTGGGTAATTTAAGACCGCCGAGGATACACATGAGCAGTCTCGAAATGTCCTGCAAGGAAGGATTCAGTCCTCTGTAGAATTCCAAGGATCCTGGACATTGGAACAGTCCTTCGGCAGGATTCGAAGACGCCCCCTGGGTGTTTCTCAATGTCGAGGAAGGCTGCTCCAGAGCCACTATTTCAAGGATGCTACGTCATCGAGTCCCGCCGAAGGACTGTTCCAATGTCCAGCATACTTGGAATTCTACCGAGGCCGGCGTCCTTCGTTGCGGGAAATTTCGAGGCTGCAGATGTGTATCCTCCGCGGTCTTAAAATCCCCACAATGCTTTGCGCACGGACCAATTTCCAAAATCTTTGGCGGAAATCGCGCTCCATTTAGGGCGGGGCCACGCACATGACGCACACCTGTTAGCCTGTTCCACCATTCTTCGTTTTCCGAGGCTAGGGCTGCATCTCAGGTCGATTATTTTAATTTCCTCGCTCCTCGGTCCGCGGTCTCACCGGAAGTTTATTTGTCTGCGCCATCTTGAGTACCGTCCCATGGCTCTTATTTCTGCCGGAGGACCGAGGACCGAGGATCGAGGAGCGATAATGGAGGAGCGATAACCGAGGAACCACCAGACCATCCTCGGATGAAATCCTCAGACACTCGCCCCGCCCCCTTACTGTGTATCGCTCACTGATTGGACGATGCAGTGCATGCACTGATCTGATGCTTCTTGACATGAGAGCAGTTTCCCAGCGGAGTGAAGAAAATACATGAAACTCACGAGAGTCACTCCTCAGTTTATACCGTGTTTTGTTTCAATTAATGTATCATTTAGTTACAAATATGTGATATATCTGAGCAACAAAGTGGTCAAAAATCATTTTATTCATTTATTGGAAACATTTTCATGATCGCTTTTTTCGTTTATACATTTTAAGAATGGCGTTTATCTTTTTTGAGAATGAGTTCTTATTTTATTTATTTGGGTCTACAACAGATGATACAAATGTTTGTGTCAGTAAATGTGTACTAACAGAGGCGGGGGGGTGTTTGTGAAAATAACGGGGACAGAGCTGGCTGCTGTCAGACGATCAGCTGTGCGGCGTCATCACAAACGGACGTCGCTTCACGTGACGCTCCGGAGGAAAGGACGTCCCATTGCTCTTAAAACTCATTTCCCTGCTTCTCGTGGTTTCCTTGCGTCTCTCCATGCTTCCCTGGTGGGAGGGACTAGTCACAGGGAAACAACGCAAGTGAGGGATGCAAGGATTCCATTTAATCGACCTGAGATGCAGCCTTGGAAGGATTCTTGCCTCGCTTCTGAAGGACCTGACTCGGAAGACTTGTCCTACCAAGGAAGCGTCCTCGACATTGAGAAACACCCCAAGTGTCCCTTGCATGGTCCAAGCCCCCAGGTGTTTGTCACTAAGCCCATTACCTGTGAAGCAAATCTGAATCCCAAGGTGATACACACTTTTCACCTGCCAAAGGTCTGCACTTAGCCTCTAGCTTAACTAGAGAGCCTGATGGCAAACCAAATAATGAAAACTAAGAAAAGAAAACCTAAAACCAAAACAGAATTGTAATTTGTACATATGGGATATTTTAAACGAAAGAGAGGGAATGTCCTCTTATCAGCCTGGGTGTGTTAGGGGCATTCACAGTTGAATTTCCACCGGTCAGTCCCCTTGGAATGTATCGATCTGTATGAAGCCTCCGCAGACATGAACTCCAGAGTGTGTGTATGCAGAGCAGGGACTTCTGGGAAAGTGCTGGCACGCTCCTGAACTGTCAACGGGGGGGGGGGGGGGGGGGGGGGGGCGGGGGGGGGCGGGGCTGGCTGCGGGGAAACTGTGGACCTCTGTCGCCTGTCAGCGCAACTGAAATGATGACGTTTAAAAAAAGCGGGCCGGGCCGGCCGTCTGTGATTCTCCAGAACACACAGATGGCCAAGCCCCTGATACTGTTCCCTCTTGAGGGAGAGGGAACAGTATCAGGGGCGGAGATGAGATGGGAAAACCACCATGATAGAGATTATGGTGAGGGAGAAAGTTGAGGGGCACATCAATATTAATTTACATAATCTTTGGTTGAACTGATGATAACTTTGCCATCGACTGGGTGAGCTGAAAGTGTTTCATGTTTCTTGAATTTAAGTGTGTAATAACTGTGTTAAATCCTTCCACTGGAAAACAACTATGTGTTTACTCAATCATGTCCCAATTATGGAAAACTAAGCAAATTTCTGGCTCAGATAAAGGTCACGGGGTCCGAAAAAGATGTCCTACATGCAGCATTCAGGAAATAGCTCACTGACATATTCATTTGTTCCTCCTCTCCAGATAACAGACTGACCATTCACCGTCCTATAAAGTCCTCTATATGGAGAGTCCTAGTGGGACATTCTATAACTTACTCTAAGTACTACTGTAAATGGCACATTTAAAGATTATTATTCACACCAAAACCCAGCGGCCCATTTTAAGAAGCCATCACTTTAGTGTCTTGATTATAAACTTGTTTTGCTCATTCTCATTAAGTATGTTTGAATTTCAATTGATTATGGAGACAACTTGGGGGTGCTAGGGTAAGAAACTCGTTGTTATTCAGGAGGCTAAAACAGGCAACGTGTTTCCTCTGGTGTTTAATTATTGATTCACTTAACAGCTTTCTTAAGAAACACATCACTTCATGTAAACGTTTCCCCTACTGTTCCCTTCATGAAGAGAAGAGGAAAGATAAGAAGTTGCTTAAGAGATGACTAAATCACAGTTTCAGAAACACACTTGTTTGTCTGTAGTTTAAATGTATACCAAAGATACTTCTGCTCGGCGGGAAGACTCCACAATGCTTTCGTGAGAGAAAGAATGTTCAAGACTGGTTTAACCGGTTCCAGCATGCGACTGTCACGCATTAAACAGAGCCGCATGCTCTGTTTAATGCGTGACATGAAGGGTTTAAAAAAAGCCCCACCAGCAGCTCTCGCTCTTTGTGCGGTTGTTGTGTCTTTGTGTTCATTGATCCTTTAATTACATTTTTAACCTGTGGTTTTAAAGTAAATTCTGGTGGCACTAAAAAGTCAGAGGATCACCAAAGTCATTTGTGTTCATCCTTTGGGCCATGAATGATGAAATGAAATGAGATATTTCAGGCCAGACCAAACTGATGGCCCATGGCTATAAAGAAACATTTTAAAATGGCAACAAAAAAAAGGTTAAAAGTAGGAAAGAAGAAGATTGCTTGGATTCACAGCTCCCCTGAACATCTGTTGAGTTAATGAGCACAGAGCAGTTCTTCTGCAAGGAACAATTCATTCTATAAAAAGAAACATGTTCTGACTTTTTATCAGTAATAGTATTTCTTATTAGTCAAATACTATCATGGTGAAATATTTGTATACATTTTGATCTTTTTTTTTGTCACTCCAAACTTTTAGTCTGAACAGTTTCTAGTGTTGGACTTTACAACCACCACGGCTCCAGGGGGGTATACTACGAAGCAGGATTTTCGCTTAGCCGGCTAACTTCAGGGAAAACTCGGGCTTTCCGGTCCTACGAAGCTGGTTCTCTTTTTAGCAGGCTAGATCTCCATGGTAACTTATGCTGTGCAGCTAACCAGGGGGGTATACTACGAATCTACATATCCTGGATATGTTTTGAGTTATCCGGTTGACTTAATCCAAAACAAACTTTTTCTTTTACCAGCTGTATTCACCTTGCAGGTGCAGCTATGTGGCTTTGATCCTGGATAAAGTGTTTAAGTCATGGATGTTTAAAGTTTAACTTCTTCATATTTGACTAATATTAAAGTTCACTTTTCATTCAGGAAGTATGACGCGGCGCTGTCAGTACGCTTCTCCATGTTTGTGATTGGTCGAATGCTCCATATACCACCCCATTTATGTGAACGGGGTGGTATATGGAGCATCTAACCTAACTAGATAGGACACGGTTGGCTTGAGCGAACGAGTTGATAGCCAGCGTTGTAGGACAGTTTAGCGAGAGCGGCTTTGTTTTGGATTAAGTCAACCGGATAACTCAAAACATATCCAAGATAGGTTGAACTAGATTCGTAGTATACCCCCCAGGTTAGGTTGCAGGCTAAGAGATCAACTCAGTGAAAGCACCGCCTGCTGACCAATCAGAGCTCCGTGTGCGGAGTTTAAAGCGATCAAGTCATATTACAGGAGAAAGGAAATACAGAAAAGCTGCCGTTGCAGGAAAGACGGCCGGCAAAAATCACCGACTGTGTGAACGTGAACATTAATAGAATATCACCTCCCATCTTCAGAGCAATCTGACTGTTATAACATTAGCGTTAAGAAAGCTTAATTAAATATCTGCCACAACATAAGTAACCGGATCAGAGTAACAGTACCCCTTTCATGTGAACACGCACCTAACTAGATAGGACACGGCTGGTTCAACCTAACCTGCATATGTTTGAGTTAGCCGGTTGGCCTAATCCAAAACATACGCGCTCTCGCTAAACTGTACTACGACACGGGTTATCAAGTGGATCGCTCAAGCCAGCCGTGTCCTATCTAGTTAGGTGCGCGTTCACATGAAAGGGGTGGTATTTGGAGCATTCGACCAATCACAAACATGGAGAAGCGTACTGACAGCGCAGCGTCATACTTCCTGAATGAAAAGTCAACTATAATATTAGACATATGAAGAAGTTAAACTTTAAACATCCATGACTTAAACACTTTATCCAGGATCAAAGCCACATAGCTGCACCGGCAAGGTGAATACAGCTGGTAAAAGAAAAAGTGTTTGAATGCGTACATTAACAGGTTTATGATATCACTGCCCCGTCTAAGACACGATCTGACTTTCATTACATTTGTCTCGAGTGTTTCGTCAACTTAATGTGTTGCTTAAAATAATACTTCTGCATACAGTATGTGACACTGAGTGTTGGACGGCCAGATACGGCTCAGCTGACTCAGATAAGGAGATATATGATACATTATGATGTGATATGCCGCGGACTGTACGTAATGTTACTCTGATCCGGTTACTTATGTTGTGGCAGATATTTAAGTAAGCTTTCTTAACGCTAATGTTATTATAGTCAGATTGCTCTGAAGATGGAGGTGATATTCTATTAATGTTCACGTTCACACAGTCGGTGATTTTTGCCGGCCGTCTTTCCTGCAACGACAGCTTTTCTGTATTTCCTTTCTCCTGTAATATGACTTGATCGCTTTAAACTCCGCACACTGAACTCTGATTGGTCAGCAGGCAGTGCTTTCACTGAGTTGAGCTCTTAGCCTGCAACCTAACCTGCTCCGGAGCAGGGGGGTATACTACGAATCTAGTTCAACCTATCCTGGATATGTTTTGAGTTATCCGGTTGACTTAATCCAAAACGAAGCCGCTCTCGCTAAACTGTCCTACAACGCTGGCTATCAACTCGTTCGCTCAAGCCAGCCGTGTCCTATCTAGTTAGGTGCGCGTTCACATGAAAGGGGTGGTATTTGGAGCATTCGACCAATCACAGACATGGAGAAGCGTACTGACAGCGCAGCGTCATACTTCCTGAATGAAAAGTCAACTATAATATTAGTCAAATATGAAGAAGTTAAACTTTAAACATCCATGGCTTAAACACTTTATCCAGGATCAAAGCCACATAGCTGCACCTGCAAGGTGAATACAGCTGGTAAAAGAAAAAGTGTTTGAATGCGTACATTAAAGGGGGGGTAGGTAAGTTTGAGAAACCGGCTCGAGATACACTTTTTGTTATATTCCATGGAATGCTCTTAACATCCCGATAGCAATGCATATCTTAAGTGCTTTGACAAAAAATCCATAAAAAAAATTCATCTGTGGAAGCCGTAATACTGTAAAAAGTACGACCAATCCGTTTAGCCGTCCTGTCTGTCAGCCTTCCATCTCGTGCACGCACAAATGTATCTCGTGCCCTCATTGGGCGTGCCGTCATTGGGCGTGCATTGCAGCAGTACTTCAATGACTCGCCAGCAACAGGCGGCCACTTTCACCATGGCAGAGTTAGGTTCAACATCGTCTACTGGTGGCAAAAGAAATAATGTAACGGAGCAAATTAGGAACAAAAACAAAGTGGAAACTAGGAGAATTCAAACCAGAGTCAATATCGGAGTTGCTTTTCAACGATGGCGACAACTGATGGAACACACCTATGGGGGTTATTCCCTATCTTTATTCAAGAGCGTGGTATTTAAATTTGAGAGCATACTTTATGTATTTATTTCCCTCAAACCCTCCTCGCACTCAAATAGTGCCTGCTTGCACTTAGATTTGCTCTGCTTCTGCTCAAACTGTACGCTTGCACTCAGATATATTGCTGTTTACAGATTTATTCTCTGCGCGCTCGAAACTTTTGTGCAACAATCCTGTCAAAATCCCTCAACCAATAGGAGGCCAGGTGTCCTTGCGGGTGCGTTCGTTTTACTTATTACAGCGTCCCGTAAGGGCGGTTACTCTTTGGTTTGTCTTTGGTGCGATGACAGGGTTTGAGTGAAGGAAATCAATAAAGTATGCTCTCAAATGTAAATACCACGCTCTTGAATAAAGATAGGGAATAACCCCCATACACACCGAGTTGAAATCTGACGCCGTGGTCGCTCTTTTTCTCTTGGACAGGTTTTGTATGGTTTACAATTCCCCTGAACTATATAGCCAACCTAAGTCATGTGCGCGTTCATGTGTGTTGGAGGAGGTGCTCTGTAAGGAAGTCTGAAGGAAGGGGCGGATTCTTTTCGGCTGTGTACTTTCAAATTTTAGTGCACTCGAGCCGGTTTCTGAAACTTACCTACCCCACCTTTAACAGGTTTATGATATCACTGCCCCGTCCAAGACACGATCTGACTTTAATTACATTTGACTCGAGTGTTTCGTCAACTTAATGTGTTGCTTAAAATAATACTTGCATACAGTATGTGACACTGTGAGTGTTGCACAGCCAGATACGGCTCAGCTGACTCAGATAAGGAAATATATGATACATTATGATGTGATATGAATGATAATGGGACACATTGACGTCTGCACTCACAGTGCCGCGGACTGTAGGCAACGTAATGTTACTTTGATCCGGTTACTTATGTTGTGGCAGATATTTGATTAAGCTTTCTTAACATAATAGTATAATAGTTATAATAGTCAGACTGCTCTGAAGATGGGAGGTGCTGTTCTATTCATTTTCACGTTCACACAGTCGGTGATTTTGGCCGGCCGTCTTTCCTGCAACGGCAGTTTAAACTGTATTTCCTCCGCACACTGAGCTCTGATTGGTCTGCAGGCAGTGCTTTCGCTGAGTTGATCTCTGATCCTGGAACCTATCCGGCTTCGGAGCACAGGCTAGGTTCTAGTGATGGGAATTCCGGCTCTTCTTGGTGAGCCGGATCATTTGGCTCGGCTCACCAAGAAGAGCCGGCTCTTTCGGCTCCCAAACGGCTCTTCAGTTTACCACATATTATATCTTTTAATTAAATCAAATATAGCCCTGTTTTGACTAATGAATGATGTATATGTGTACACATCACTTAAATTATTCAATACATCCTTTGTACTGAAGTATTCAAAAGTAAAAATTACATGTTTAATATAAATGATTTGCTGTGGCCAAATGTTTTCATTGCATTTACAGACCCGTGTAACTCTCTGATACCACCCAATGAATGCATTGACTTGATTGTAGAACCACGCTACACAAAACAGATAGCAACACCTATAAAAACTATTTTTAAAAAAAGGGGCTACTGTATCGACATTTTAAAATTATATTTAAAGAAAAGGCCCTGACAAAACAACAGGGCTCTATTTCAGCAACTATTAACTATAGAAAAAAGGCAACAGCTGACATCAAATCTTTACTGAGCCTAAGGATAATCATAAATAAATAACATAGTGAAAATAAATATATTGCAATGCTCAAAACAGCAGCATCCAACCGTCTCTAATCCATGGATATTACATGTCACTGCATGCATGCACGGAGCAGCTGTAGCGCCGAGATCATCATCATTCTGTCTTGTATTACTTAAAGTGGACCTATCATGCTATATTTTAACAATAGGGCCATATCTATATAAAGTATGTATATGATTCTGTGAGCTGCAGCTGACCACGCCCCCCTGCAGGAGAGGGGAGCGTGCTCTGAGATCAGCTGCTGGGCTGTCAGAAGAGGGGGAGAAAAAGAGATCTCCGTCCTCCGTGTTTTATTCTTATAGAAGTAAGAAGATAAGTAATGGGGCAGAAACCCTCCTTTTTACGCAGCGGTCCAGACATAGACATCAAACGGCGACACATATTCAGTTGGCAGTTACTTTGGCATTAGGGCAGGGATATCTAGATACTTTCCAAGGTTTGACATAATGAATTGTGCTACTTTTAAAGCAAGCAACGATGTTTTCAAATCTGTAATCAAAAAGCTCCTCAAAAACGCTATCGAAGCAGTTCCTGCCGTTGCTACGTTAGTTCAAACAGTAACAACGGACTATTTTTCTTAGCGGATGCATGTCAATTTAAATAAATACATACAACTATTTTTTAAATCAATAAAATCATTTTCTAAATCCATAAAAGCATTTCAATTAATATTGGGAGTCATGTCGTTACTTTGTTGAGAATGTGGCGGTGTAATAAGCGGGATAATGTGCACATTGCATAATGTGCCTTCAAGCCGATCTAGATCCCTCCGCAGAAAAAACAAAACAACCGGCTCGTTCGCGGGCGCGAGCCGGCTCCCGTCGTTCACTTAAAAGAGCCGGCTCTTTGAGCCGGCTCGTTC
Organism: Pogonophryne albipinna; assembly: GCA_028583405.1. Classification (NCBI taxonomy): domain Eukaryota; kingdom Metazoa; phylum Chordata; class Actinopteri; order Perciformes; family Artedidraconidae; genus Pogonophryne; species Pogonophryne albipinna. Next base: position 39,106,896 of record CM053250.1, on the reverse strand, counting down.
GCGACCGACACATCACTACTAGGTTCCAGGATAAGTCACCATGGAGATCTAGCCCGCTAAAAAGTGAACCAGCTTCGTAGTACCGGAAATCCCAGAAGTTATCTTGCTAAACGAAAATCCTGCTTCGTAGTATACCCCCCTGGTTAGCCGCTAAGCATAAGTTACCATGGAGATCTAGCCTGCTAAAAAGAGAACCAGCTTCGTAGGACCGGAAAGCCGGAGTTTTCCCTGAATTTAGGCGGCTAAGCGAAAATCCTGCTTCGTAGTATACCCCCCAGGTGTGTGTGGTAGAGGGCCACACACACACACACACACACACACACACACACACACACACACACACACACACACACACACACACACACACACACACACACATACCATGTATACATCACTTTAGGGGACATTACATTGTCTTACATGCATTTCCTGGAGACTTATCCTAACCTTAACCATAACCAACACATGCCTAACCCTTACCCTAAACCAGGGGTGCCCAACCAGTCGATCGCGATCGACCGGTCGATCGCGGGGAGATTCCCAGTCGATCGCGAGATGTGTCTAAAAATAGAACAACAATATTCTGTTTTATCGTTAATGTCCTATAACATAATCTTCCTGTGCCAGAATAATGCACTTGAACGCATCAAAGCTTTGTGATTGGCCGGCGTGACCCCATGTGTCGGGGCGTGGCTGGTGGGCAGTGGGCAGTGCACTAGTTCGCTAACGTTGTCCGTGTCAACACCAGGAGTGACAGTCCGCACACACACAAGACCGCAATTATGGCAGAAGCAACACATATATAATTTTCACTCCGAGTGGGAGGATGATTATTTTTGTATCTATTCCAATTCAAAGTCCATCTGTCTCTCATCTGCAATGCGAGCGTGGCTTTATCGAAGAAGGGTAATTTAGGAGCAGCATTTCAAAACAGTGCACAAACTCTACGAGACGGAATTCCCTCCTAAGTCTGCCCTACGCTCCCAAAAGGGGAGGGACCTGAAAGGACAGCTAAATGCACAGCAGTCCATTTTCACCAGGCCCAACAACAAGAGCAAGGCTGCTACCAGAGCATCTTATCGTGTCAGTCACGTTCTTGCGTAACACATGAAGTCTTTCAAAGACGGCGAAGTTGTGAAAGAAGCATTCCTGGAGGCTGCCGATGCGTAATAAAAATAACAGTAGCATTTCAACAGGTTTTTGATATGATAAAAACTCAAGTTAGATACCGTTATTAATCAGCTGTAAGTTTGAGTTTGTTTGAACGTATTCATTATAATCAGTGGCGTGCACAGACATTTATAGGGGCAGGTGCTCAAGAGAAAAAAAAAGGGCACCTTCTGAGTCGTCGTGGCGGTCGCGCCGAAATTGTGCGCAAAAATGTGCCGGATAATGGCGGATTTTGTTAGTTTCTTTTCGGTTTTTGGTTACTTTATTTCGGTGTTAGGGTTATGTTATTTAATTCTTATTTTTGCCTGATTTTACTGATTTATTATCAAAAAATTAATTATTTTAACATTTATTTTTATTATTCTAAATGACTTAGGGGGGTCCAATCTGAAGCTAGGGTTAAGCAACTGTAGTCAGGGATGCAAACTCATCAGGTATGAAAAAGGTGACAAGGATCCGACCCCCCGAAATATCGGCTTTAAAATTAGGAATAACAGAGGATTTTAGCAGTCAGAACAACTAAAGCAGCAGGTAATAATAACAGAAACGCCAAAGTGTTACATCTAATAGAAATATATAAAAGCATTTATTTTAATTGTGTAGCAGTCAGTTTATAATTTTGGCAGCACTGTTGAGCATTTTGAAAATGTATTTTCATGCCTCTTAGTATTTTTATAATACTTTTCTACTTTCACTTGAGGAACATTTTGAATGCAGGACTTTTACTGTAACAGCGTATTCCTACACTCTGGTACTTCTACTTTTACTCAAGTACAAGATCTGAGTACTTCTACTTTTACTCAAGTACAAGATCTGAGTACTTCTACTTTTACTCAAGTACAAGATCTGAGTACTTCTACTTTTACTCAAGTACAAGATCTGAGTACTTATACCACCTCTGTTTATAGCCTATGAAAAAAACTATTAGAAAACGAAGGCTAAAGCTAACGTTAGCAGATAGTGACAATGCTAGCTAGCTAGCTAGCTAGCTCAACAATTCCTTAAATGATATTGCGACAGAAAAACTTTTCAGTTCACATCACGCTCTGCCGCTCTACTCTGAACGGCCTGTTCTAACAGCTGTTCACCAGCGGCTCAGTCTGTGCCACAGTGACTCCGCACAGTTAACGAACACACCGTAGATAATGTAGCTGACCCTCATCCCGGAGCAGCAGAGTTCAGCCGACCCGACAGGCAGGAAGACTCGAGCACACAGCTCGCGCTTCATATATAAAAAAATAACACCATGCGCGTCATGATGGCACATAACAGCTCGCGACCGCAGATTATTTTGGCGATTAGATAAAATGTAAATTATATTTGACGCAACTTTAGTTACATTTCCATGACTTTTCCAAAACTTTGGGAAAAATATTATTTTCCATAACTTTTCCAGGGCCTGGAATTTGCATTTTGAATTTTCATGACTTTTCCAGGTTTTCAATGACCGTACGAACCCTGTATAGTTTAGTTTGGCATCTGATTTAGGGGATTAAACAATACACTCGTTGTATTTGTTACCTGGTGGTTACTTACTTGGTCGTCACTAGGGCACTTTTAATCGTGTTGCTGCGTGCTGCTGCACCACACACCCGCCGTGGCCTGTCTGACTGAGTGACTGACTGTCAGCTCTGTGCGCTGCGCGTTCACGTTGAGAGCAGGGAAGGGAGGGGCTGCAGCCAGGGCACGTACGGGAGTGCCGCGGGGCACGTGTGGGGATGTCTGACAAAATTACAACGCGCATTTGGGGCATTGTTGTATATATTAGAAGCTTTTAATCCAGAATTGATCGATGTTACCATGAGCCACTGTAAAAAATAAATTAAAAAAACTGTAAAAAACGAACTTTCAAAAGGGCACATTTCTGTCCAGAGGGCAAAACGGGCAGGTGCTCAAGCACTACCTAGAGTCTATGTGTGCACGTCTCTGATTATAATTATTGTACAAAATGGTATAAGAATGCAAACTTAAATTGATTATAGTCTATTATCAATTCAGGTTAAGAAACTAGTGTTTCTTGCATCCTATTTTAAAGGCATTTCTTTTTATAATCTACTAAAATGCAACAAAAAAAGGGTTTGATTCTATTAATTTTGTCTTTTTTATTGCACTTTGGCAGCAGATTCCTGTGTAGCTTCAGATCTGAGTTGTCTTATTAGTAAGCCTCATTTATACTTTTGTAGCAACACTATTTGTATATAATGGCAAAGAAAGGGTTCAGAGTCTTTTCTTTTTCCCTGTTTCATATGTGGCAGCACTGTTCAATGCTTCTTGAAAGCATTACCCACTGTAGTGACGTGACGTGTGAATAAACTCCAACTCTGTATCAACAACACTGTTGTGTAACTTCAGTTAAATACTTGTATGTGTAGATTAGAAAGAGGTAAGATAAAGGATCTGCAGTATTTTATGAAGTATTAATCGTACAAAGGTCAGTTTTATTCAAGTAGAAGTGTGTATTTACCTGGTAGTAGGCTGTCAGTAATGGCTACGCCTCTCTATTTGGACTGGTAGATCTCGGCAGACTGGCAACTTTAAAAGTAGCTCTCGGTTCAAAAAAGGTTGGGCACCCCTGCCCTAAACCATACCTTAACCCTAATCCTAACCAAGTCTTCACCCTAAAATGAATGATTCCCCTTATGGGGACCTCCAATTTGTCCCCATAAGGGAGGCGAGTCCCCACACGTGACTGTATAAACAGATTTAGGTCCCCGCAAGTATAGTAATGCTAGGCCACACACACACACACACACACACACACACACACACACACACACACACACACACACACACACACACACACACTGCAATAACACTGTGTGCAATATGAACATTCGAAAATGTGTTACAAATGTTACTTGTAAATTGAAATAATTTTTTTATTTTAAATGTTATCTGCATGCCCTTTCTAGTAGTGTTTTATTTTTGTCTCCATCTTCACTTTTGCTGTAACAATGTAAAGTTCCCCTCTGTGAGGAATAAAGGTATTCTGATTCTGTTGCTAACGGTTACAGTGCATCCAACAAAAAGGTGTATGTTAACTAAAATGTATATCTTTGTCAGGTTACAAACGTTTTAAACTGTCTTACACCAATTGACTTTTAAAAGGCATTGAAATTGTGCAGTTTTTCTGTTTCAGTTTTATCTGGGTAACAATTCCAAAATGTGCAGCCAGGCTAGCATGAAGCTAAATGCTAACATGCTGCAGTTTAGCAGGTGTAATGCTCACCATCTCAGTTTAGTGTAGGCATGATAACATTTGACAATGTGTACTTATCCCCAGCTACAGCTGAGGAGGTTGTCATTCCTTTTTGCAAATTCGTCTTGACCTGGCCCCGCATGGACATTTCTAATGTTACGATCAATATAGTTCATTCTGAGGGAACCATGAATGTCTTCATTCATGAACCAAATGGCTGTTTGAACACCGTCATTGTGAAGCTCGTGGTGGCACAGGACAGGAAGTGACCACAGTCAGAGGGATCCTTCCTCCAGGGACCAAACTCTGTACTGAATAACATTACAGTCCATCAGGTAGACATTGAGATACTTCACAGGGTCCGTGAAATGATCAGCTGTTGGAATAAGTATAAGGTTGTTCGTACTGTAGATCAGTTCTAGAGATTATTCTTAGTGTATTCCACATCCTTGATGCTGAACATTAAGTGCATCTTCATTTAAACACTCACCCCTTGGTGCAAAGGAAAACACGGGCAACTGACCTCTTTATCAAAATAGTTTATTTAGAAGTCTTTTGTCACAAAAGCAAGACACATTTTGTCTCGGATCCAACTCTCACTCCAACTAAAAATGTGACACAAATAAAACATCAGTTTATTACTTAAGAGCTAATAAGAAAACAAAATGCTGTAGATTTTTTTAAAGAAAGAAAAACAATACTTCACAACACTGTTGCCTCTAATCATACGCTTGAAAGAATTTGATGACTTGCTATTATTTTACAAGATGCGACAGTGAACACTGCCCTAAAACACAGAGCACACAAGTCATTGGTTAAACATGGGCCTGTGATCGCTCACAGGGGCCAAATACAGATGTTCAAGAATTTGCAGATTTATACAAAGAAGTGTTGTTGTGCCATGTAGAGCCGAGCCAACGATCACACACTCCACAGAAAGTGAAGAAATGATGTGATAGAACACTATAGGGGCAGAGACAGACCAGAGCAGATTCACTGTTTAGAATTTGTTTGTTTTTTTAATCACACCAGAACAGCCAAGATGCCTCCTTTTGACTGACTGGGCAAAGGGAGCAGCAGATGATCGCCGCCCCCCCCCCAGAGGCAGAAAAGCACAAAATGATTTTCCAGTCGGCCACTTCATTTTCACAAAATAGTAACTTTTTACACGTCTTTTGAAGGCAGGGGCACCACACTCCATGACCCTCATGGCTGCCCACCACGGGGCCGCACAGGCAGCAGGGAGGAGCGGGGGTGCGTCTATTTGGTGGGGATCTTTGCCCGTTTCCGGGCGATGGCGTCCTCCACAGCCTTCAGCTGTTTCAGCAGCTCCTCTCGACGGGACAGTGTGTTGCTGGGTTTACCGGAGCCCGAGCCGGCAACCGGGGGGGGGCCGGGGGCCGCTGGCTTCCCTGGAGGCGCCGCTGGGCCCTTTCCAGAAGACTTGGGGGGCGGGGACAGAGGACGTTTTCTATGGGAAAGAAGCTGGAGTTAGGGTTGATACAGTGAGGCTAAAAATAAAAAAGTTATTTAAAACCTGACTTGACCTGAATAACAAATAAATTAAAAAAACACTTTAATGTAGACATTTTAAAACTTTTTTTTTTACCTTCTCATTACATTTAAATGATTTGAAATGACAGCCTTCCTTACTTCTTAACGAGTTTGTAGGATTAGCAAAATACCAAAAAGCAGTGTTTGCAATTCCTAACAACACATCTATCTGACTGACATATACAAGATGATGCTTAATTACAAACCATCATCGGACACAAATTCATTCATAAATGACTCTATCCTTCCTCCTTCAGATCTGACTGGTATCTCTTTTCAGGAACACTTTTATACTGGGGAATCCATGCCGTAGCCGGATGATATTATTATTCTTTTGCAGAGTAATATTTCTGTAAAATGTTGTCCGAGTATGTGTGCTCGGAAACTCTGCGCTTGTGTTTGGCCTCAGTGAACATGCTCACTGCAGAGAGTTGACTTAAGAATTTCACTCTTCCAGACGGATCTCTTTTTTTTTTTAACTCAATTTGACATCTGTTATTGTGTGATTGAGTCCTACACAAATGACTTGCACCAACCTGTCTCCCTGGGGGGGCATGGGTCGGGGTCCTTGGCCTCTGGGCCGATCCATCCTGGGGGAGAGTGGGGGTCGGCCAGGAATCCTCTTATCCCGACCTGAAAAACAGCAGGTTCACAGTCACTAAGGCTGAACACGCTGAATGGTTTAGGTCAGGGGTATTCAACTCAAATTCAACGAGTTCCAGTTAGAGAAAATCTCCCCATGCAAAGGTCCGGAACATCAAAATGTCTAACTTGCTTCATGAATTAGTGTGATATATATTGAAGTGACCTGTAGCTTTATCAACGTCTGCATGTAATCAACAACTGACTGCCAATCAAATAAAGAAAGCACAATTAAAAAACAACTATTTATTGTCAATTAGCATTGAACTACAGATATACAGTAAATACTGTGGATGTGTGTAATGTTCCTCTCGGGCTGCATTTACAAATGAAATAGAGAAAATAAATAAAAATATGTGCATCTTAAAAGTGCTTAATTTTAGATAAATAAAATAAAGTGTAGCAGCAGCTTGAGTTTCCCTTTTTCTTTGTTAACCGTTTCACATCATGACTTAACAGTTTCAGACGATTATAGAACAATATCAGTCTTTACACATCATAACAATTGAACCGTTTTAAAGTTTCTCTTTCTTTCCCTCTTATATTGCAGTCCCTCTCTCACTTTGTTTTAATTCAGTGAGAGAATTGAGCTGGAGCTTATTGTCCTGCCAGGAGTTTGTAAATCTGGGCTGACATGGTGTCAGGGCCATTCTCATACACACATGCAGTTAGCGGTTAGCCTGGAACCATATTTAGTGTTAATAATGTTCATTGTGGAGAAAGCTGCCTCGTAGCTGTATGTGGAGCCAAACATGGTGAAGATATATAGGGTTACTTTCCTCCGCCTGTTCACTCTCCGCTTCTCTCACTGTCTCCCGCTCACTTGTCTCTTCTTCTGTGTTTCTCTCTCTTGTCTCTTCTTCTGTGTTTCTCTCTCTTGTCTCTTCTTCTGTGTTTCTCTCCCTGTATCGCTCACTTGTCTCTTCTTCTGTGTTTCTCTCTCTTGTCTCTTCTTCTGTGTTTCTCTTCCTGTATCGCTCACTTGTCTCTTCTTCTGTGTTTCTCTCCCTGTCCCCCCATAGATATATATAAACACTAGATGGCTCAAGGGGGAGTCGCCAGCATAGTTCACCGGCAGCCATCTTGCCACAGTCAACAACTACTGCTCCAGCTGTTGTGAGGTGAGTGATCTGCACAAAAATACTCTTAACTCGCTGAAATCTTGACTGATTTACAAACGTTTTGGTTTATTATAAACGTTATTAGCATGGCATGATACAGTAGACAACAAGACATGTTGAAAAAAAAGAGTTAATGATTATAATTATAAGTATGCAGTATCATAACTACATCTTTGATGTTTATAACGAACCAAACCATTTTAAAATTGGTTGAAAATAGAGCAATCTACGGTTATTTCAATAGTGCACCAGAGACATAATGTTATGAATGAGTGAGCTGCCTGTGGCAAGATGGCCGCCATGTGGCAACGTCGGTCTCCATTGGCCAGCAGCGGGGGTGAGTCATCTAGTGTTTATATATATCTATGTGTATCGCTCACTCGTCTCTTCTTCTGTGTTTCTCTCCCTGTATCGCTCACTTGTCTCTTCTTCTGTGTTTCTCTCCCTGTATCGCTCTCTTGTCTCTTCTTCTGTGTTTCTCTCCCTTCATCGCTCACTTGTCTCTTCTTCTGTGTTTCTCTCCCTGTATCGCTCTCTTGTCTCTTCTTCTGTGTTTCTCTCCCTGTATCGCTCACTTGTCTCTTCTTCTGTGTTTCTCTCCCTGTATCGCTCACTTGTCTCTTCTTCTGTGTTTCTCTCCCTTCATCGCTCACTTGTCTCTTCTTCTGTGTTTCTCTCCCTGTATCGCTCTCTCGTCTCTTCTTCTGTGTTTCTCTCCCTGTATCGCTCACTTGTCTCTTCTTCTGTGTTTCTCTCCCTGTATCGCTCACTTGTCTCTTCTTCTGTGTTTCTCTCCCTGTATCGCTCTCTCGTCTCTTCTTCTGTGTTTCTCTCCCTGTATCGCTCACTCATCTCTTCTTCTGTGTTTCTCTCCCTGTATCGCTCACTCATCTCTTCTTCTGTGTTTCTCTCCCTGTATCGCTCTCTCGTCTCTTCTTCTGTGTTTCTCTCCCTGTATCGCTCACTTGTCTCTTCTTCTGTGTTTCTCTCCCTGTATCGCTCTCTCGTCTCTTCTTCTGTGTTTCTCTCCCTGTATCGCTCACTCGTCTCTTCTTCTGTGTTTCTCTCCCTGTATCGCTCACTTGTCTCTTCTTCTGTGTTTCTCTCCCTGTATCGCTCACTTGTCTCTTCTTCTGTGTTTCTCTCCCTGTATCGCTCTCTCGTCTCTTCTTCTGTGTTTCTCTCCCTGTATCGCTCACTCGTCTCTTCTTCTGTGTTTCTCTCCCTGTATCGCTCACTTGTCTCTTCTTCTGTGTTTCTCTCCCTGTATCGCTCACTTGTCTCTTCTTCTGTGTTTCTCTCCCTGTATCGCTCTCTCGTCTCTTCTTCTGTGTTTCTCTCCCTGTATCGCTCACTTGTCTCTTCTTCTGTGTTTCTCTCCCTGTATCGCTCTCTCGTCTCTTCTTCTGTGTTTCTCTCCCTGTATCGCTCACTTGTCTCTTCTTCTGTGTTTCTCTCCCTGTATCGCTCTCTCGTCTCTTCTTCTGTGTTTCTCTCCCTGTATCGCTCTCTCATCTCTTCTTCTGTGTTTCTCTCCCTGTATCGCTCTCTCGTCTCTTCTTCTGTGTTTCTCTCCCTGTATCGCTCACTTGTCTCTTCTTCTGTGTTTCTCTCCCTGTATCGCTCTCTCGTCTCTTCTTCTGTGTTTCTCTCCCTGTATCGCTCACTCGTCTCTTCTTCTGTGTTTCTCTCCCTGTATCGCTCACTCGTCTCTTCTTCTGTGTTTCTCTCCCTGTATCGCTCTCTCGTCTCTTCTTCTGTGTTTCTCTCCCTGTATCGCTCACTTGTCTCTTCTTCTGTGTTTCTCTCCCTGTATCGCTCTCTCGTCTCTTCTTCTGTGTTTCTCTCCCTGTATCGCTCACTCATCTCTTCTTCTGTGTTTCTCTCCCTGTATCGCTCACTCGTCTCTTCTTCTGTGTTTCTCTCCCTGTATCGCTCACTCATCTCTTCTTCTGTGTTTCTCTCCCTGTATCGCTCTCTCGTCTCTTCTTCTGCGTTTCTCTCCCTGTATCGCTCTCTCGTCTCTTCTTCTGCGTTTCTCTCCCTGTATCGCTCTCTCGTCTCTTCTTCTGTGTTTCTCTCCCTGTATCGCTCACTTGTCCCTTCTTCTGTGTTTCTCTCCCTGTATCGCTCACTCATCTCTTCTTCTGTGTTTCTCTCCCTGTATCGCTCTCTCATCTCTTCTTCTGTGTTTCTCTCCCTGTATCGCTCACTCATCTCTTCTTCTGTGTTTCTCTCCCTGTATCGCTCACTCATCTCTTCTTCTGTGTTTTTCTCCCTGTATCGCTCTCTCGTCTCTTCTTCTGTGTTTCTCTCACTTGTCTCTTCTTCTGTGTTTCTCTCCCTGTATCGCTCTCTCGTCTCTTCTTCTGTGTTTCTCTCTCTCGTCTCTTCTTCTGTGTTTCTCTCCCTGTATCGCTCACTCGTCTCTTCTTCTGTGTTTCTCTCCCTGTATCGCTCACTCATCTCTTCTTCTGTGCTTCTCTCCCTGTATCGCTCTCTCATCTCTTCTTCTGTGTTTCTCTCCCTGTATCGCTCACTCATCTCTTCTTCTGTGTTTCTCTCCCTGTATCGCTCTCTCATCTCTTCTTCTGTGTTTCTCTCCCTGTATCGCTCACTTGTCTCTTCTTCTGTGTTTCTCTCCCTGTATCGCTCTCTCATCTCTTCTTCTGTGTTTCTCTCCCTGTATCGCTCTCTCATCTCTTCTTCTGTGTTTCTCTCCCTTCATCGCTCACTCGTCCCTTCTTCTGTGTTTCTCTCCCTGTATCGCTCTCTCGTCTCTTCTTCTGTGTTTCTCTCCCTGTATCGCTCTCTCGTCTCTTCTTCTGTGTTTCTCTCCCTGTATCGCTCACTTGTCCCTTCTTCTGTGTTTCTCTCCCTGTATCGCTCACTCATCTCTTCTTCTGTGTTTCTCTCCCTGTATCGCTCACTCATCTCTTCTTCTGTGTTTCTCTCCCTGTATCGCTCTCTCGTCTCTTCTTCTGTGTTTCTCTCCCTGTATCGCTCACTCATCTCTTCTTCTGTGTTTCTCTCCCTGTATCGCTCTCTCGTCTCTTCTTCTGCGTTTCTCTCCCTGTATCGCTCACTCGTCTCTTCTTCTGTGTTTCTCTCCCTGCATCGCTCACTTGTCCCTTCTTCTGTGTTTCTCTCCCTGTATCGCTCACTCATCTCTTCTTCTGTGTTTCTCTCCCTGTATCGCTCACTCATCTCTTCTTCTGTGTTTCTCTCCCTGTATCGCTCACTCGTCTCTTCTTCTGTGTTTCTCTCCCTGTATCGCTCTCTCGTCTCTTCTTCTGTGTTTCTCTCCCTGTATCGCTCACTCATCTCTTCTTCTGTGTTTCTCTCCCTGTATCGCTCTCTCATCTCTTCTTCTGTGTTTCTCTCCCTTCATCGCTCACTCGTCCCTTCTTCTGTGTTTCTCTCCCTGTATCGCTCTCTCGTCTCTTCTTCTGTGTTTCTCTCCCTGTATCGCTCACTCATCTCTTCTTCTGTGTTTCTCTCCCTGTATCGCTCTCTCATCTCTTCTTCTGTGTTTCTCTCCCTTCATCGCTCACTTGTCCCTTCTTCTGTGTTTCTCTCCCTGTATCGCTCACTCATCTCTTCTTCTGTGTTTCTCTCCCTGTATCGCTCTCTCATCTCTTCTTCTGTGTTTCTCTCCCTTCATCGCTCACTTGTCTCTTCTTCTGTGTTTCTCTCCCTGTATCGCTCTCTCATCTCTTCTTCTGTGTTTCTCTCCCTTCATCGCTCACTTGTCCCTTCTTCTGTGTTTCTCTCCCTGTATCGCTCACTTGTCTCTTCTTCTGTGTTTCTCTCCCTGTATCGCTCTCTCGTCTCTTCTTCTGTGTTTCTCTCCCTGTATCGCTCTCTCATCTCTTCTGTGTTTCTCTCCCTGTATCGCTCTCTCGTCTCTTCTTCTGTGTTTCTCTCCCTGTATCGCTCACTTGTCCCTTCTTCTGTGTTTCTCTCCCTGTATCGCTCACTTGTCTCTTCTTCTGTGTTTCTCTCCCTGTATCGCTCTCTCGTCTCTTCTTCTGTGTTTCTCTCGCTGTATCGCTCACTCATCTCTTCTTCTGTGTTTCTCTCCCTGTATCACTCTCTTGTCTCTTATTCTGTGTTTCTCTCCCTGTATCACTCTCTTGTCTCTTCTTCTGTGTTTCTCTCCCTGTATCACTCTCTTGTCTCTTCTTCTGTGTTTCTCTCACTTGTCTCTTCTTCTGTGTTTCTCTCCCTGTATCGCTCTCTCGTCTCTTCTTCTGTGTTTCTCTCACTTGTCTCTTCTTCGGTGTTTCTCTCCCTGTATCGCTCTCTCATCTCTTCTTCTGTGTTTCTCTCCCTGTATCGCTCACTCGTCTCTTCTTCTGTGTTTCTCTCCCTGTATCGCTCACTCATCTCTTCTTCTGTGTTTCTCTCCCTGTATCGCTCACTCGTCTCTTTCGCCCCCTGTCGGCGGCGGTTAAAATAGAATCGCCTCATCAAAATTGAAATCCCCTATTAATGATTTGATTATAGGTCCGGGTCCGTATAGGTTGGCATCTGGGTCCGGACCCGGACCGCGGTCCGGCTGTTACTGAACTATGGTTTGGAGCAGTGGTTCCCAACATGGGGGGCGCACCCCACCTGGGGGCGCCAAAGATCGCAGGGGGTGCGTCAGGCCTCAGATGATTTTAGGCCAAATATCCTATTTAGTTTTCTTTTTTCTACATATAATTGTAACGCAATACATGATTGTCGCTAAAAGCCTTGTCTCTACATTACAATAAAATATATTAAAAAATGGATTAATTACATTTGAATAAAAATTCAAGTTAGTAGTTATTATAGGCATAAAAAGACAAATGTATAATTCTTTCTTTAATAGAAATGTTTCTTCTGCCCGTAAAGTGTCCAAACCGGGCTTGTCTGGATAAGTGCATTTTTAAAACATAGTCATTGTCCATGCCGATTTCAGTTGGATTATTTGTCACAGTTGCTCCGATCAGATCGGTCTCTTGCATTTTGTAGATTATTTACGACTTTTGAATCCACATAAACACATCGGCAAAATCCGGCTTACTTTGAGCATGTGTTTTAAACCGTTTAATCCCTTTGTGAATTGTTTCCACTTGTGCCGTCCTTTAATTTCTTCATACAGCAGGAATCCAAATGAATTAATCCTGAGTCCAATAACCATCAAAGTCACTCCAATAGTGCTCCTTAATTACGCTTTCATCCTCCTTTAACAAAATACTTCACATTCATCCAGTTTGTGACAGTAGTTGTAGCAATTATGAGACTTTGAAACTTTAATTACCGCTGTTGCGCGGTTGTTGGTTCTCACCTCTGTCTGGAGACATGGCCACCCTCTTACTGAGGGGGGAGCCGGGCCTATCTTTGTCTGCAGGCAGGTACCTCTTCCTGCTGCCCTTATCTCCCTGCTGCTGCAAAACCAACACACGAGTCAAACAATGCAAATAAAGATACAATACATGCAGACAATTATAAATTCAACTTCGAAGTAATTTACAGGTAGCTTTTACAAAAAGCTTTCAGAGAAAACATGTCTGTACTTATGATTATCAGTCGCTGATCGGAGGGACATATTTTATGGATTCAAAAGGCATTAAAAAGGTAATAAAAAACATAACTACCATCACCTCTCAATGTCACAAATAATACAATATCTTGCATGTTCCATCTTTTTAAAAACCAAAGTGTCACACAGACGCCTTTTTCACTGGCAGCAGTGACTTCCTGGAGGGGACTGAGAAAGAAACAGACCCTTTAAAAAGAGAAAGTGAAGCGATAGAAACCTTGTTGAGGAGGGTGAGTTTGATGTCTTTGTGGGAACCTGAACCTCCATAGCTTCCTGGGGGGCCCATGGAGCCAGGTGGGGGATGTACATGGTGGCCCCCCCTGCTGCCAGGTCCTGACCTGGGCCCGGGGTGGCCCCCTCTTAGTGTGGCACTAGACGGGTCCATCTTCCTGCGGTCCTCTCTGAAGGGTTCTTCTTTTTTTGATGGTCTCTCTGTGGTGAGGAAAGACAAATATGAGACCCGATGAACCATCAAATGCTAATAATCAGTTTTATACCTCCCATTTACAGAAACATTGAAAATATTAAAAAATTGTATACGTACCATTTTTTACTTTTCCCCCCAATTGTCTACATTTTGTTTTTGTACATTAAATAAAAAAAAAGTGTAAAGATGTGTGAAAGGATGGTGATATCCGTCTTAAAATCACAACTGTGGTACTTTTAATTTAATTATAGCATGCAAAACATACATTTTGAAGAATAAGTGTAAAATATGAACTGTAATGCCTCTGCAGCAGAGTTTGTAGAACGTGTTTTCATTCACCGACTGATTTCAGCTGGTTTTTCATTCCACACTTGTCCATTCTTTGAGTAGCGACCCATTCTAAAACGTATGATCCTTATGCTGTGCTGTTGTAGCAGCCTATCCCTCCGCCCTGCAGCACTCACCCCTGATCTTGTCTCTGCCTTGTGGAGGCCGGTCCCGCACCGGCACTCGCTCCTTGCGGGGGTGATTGGTGGTGGGGGAGCGGGAGCTGGCGGAGGACACGGGGCTGGCCAGGTCAGCATACATGTCGTCTGAGTCTGCGCTGCGCACCGAGCTGCTGCTGGACGAAGCCGAGGACACGGAGGACACGCTGCTCACACTCAGAGATCTGAGGGAGAGACACAACATCCCGACTGAACTGCTGCTTCTCAGGGTACACTGTGTACACTGCACAACATGCACACACACACCCTGAATAACAAATATCATACCTGGATTTCCTGGAGGGTTTCCCAACAGAGACAGCACATGAGGGAAGAACACAATACATCCATATTAGACTGTGTAATCACTAAAACCCATTATATTTACATTTCAAATACCTTTATATTTTCATATTTGGATTGAAGACTGCCAGTGACAGCCTTCACAATAATGAAACCAGAAAAAAAACTACAATTTAGTTGGAAGCAAAACCTAAAACCGGCCAATTATAGTGCAACTAAAACATTTTGCAAGAAATTTGGACTACGTGCCTGAAACTGTTATATTGCATTGCTCCCAATGCTAATATCGTTAAGTAAATATTCATTGCAGTAGCCGTTTTGTTGAGGAGTGCACGACAGCATGAGACCAACACACACACACACACACACACACACACACACACACACACACACACACACACACACACACACACACACACACACACACACACACACACACACACACACACACACACACACACACACACACACACACACACACACACACACACACACACACACACACACACACACACACACACACACACACACACACACACACACACACACACACACACACACACACACACACACACACACACACAATTGAGTATATTGTGTCGGAATGCACTGCGTCACATGATCCCATATGTAAAGAGAATAAAGACTTGCTGTGAAAAGAAAACCAAAGCAGAAGGGGATTCTGGATGTGAACATGTTTGTGGGTACAGTTCAACATGGGTTGTCTATTCTTCCCTTGGAATTGTGTGGGGATGAGATTTGAAGTCTCACCAGTAGTATTTCAACTACTGTAACAATGTTTACCGTTGCTTGGCAACATCGTCAGCTGCTCCGGTTAGTCTCTCATCACCAATATGCCGCTTTCTGCTTTACTTCAGATATTTCTTGTTTCAGTTAACATCGAGTTCAATGCTGCAGTTGGTTGGAGTTCCTGTCTCTTGTTGCCTTAAAAGGTGGGGTATGTAATTTATTTCAGAAACACTTTTTGTTATATTCCATGGAATGCTCTTAACATCCCGATAGCAATGAATACATTAAATGCTTTGACAATAAATCCACACAATAACGTCATCTCTGGAAGCCGTGGTACTGTAAAAAGCACGACCAATCATCTGAGCCGGCCCGGCTAAAGTAACTGGATGGCCTACCTGCCTGTCAGCCTTCCATCTGGGCACAAACTAATCTCGTGCCCTCATTGGTCATGTGTGCGTTCATGTGTGTTGGAGGAGGGGCTCTGTAAGGAAGTCTGAAGGAAGTGGCAGATTTTCTCCGGCTGTTTATTTTCAAATTCTAGCGCACTCGAGCTGGTTTCTCCATTCTTACCTACCCCACCTTTAAAGAGTCAAATGTGTAAGTACATTATACTCCATAGATTCATAATTGTATCCAGCAACAATGTCTTAGTATGTGTGCATTTTGCCATTATTAACGAATATCATCAAAGCTGTTCTGCAAATAAAATGCTTTACAAGTCAAATACCATCTCACCGTTGTATTCCACCACCACCCAGTAGGGCGGGCCATACTATTTTTTTTTTCTAAATCGACCGAGAGGGGTGTTCAAATAACGTAGTTTGGCGTGTAGAACACAAATCTGAAGACATTTTTCAATTTCAATAAACCTAAACTACATCAATTTGCAGTTGAATATTGTCTATTTTTTGATTATTTAGCTATTCTTCAGGAAAAAAGAGACTTAAGTTGGGGGGCTTTTATTTTGAAGTCAGGGCTTTTATTTTGAAGTCAGGGCTTTCATGTTCCTGTCTGACGTGAAAATTACAGGAAATGAAACGTTTTCAGTGTGAACTAGTTGAAATGGCTCAAGTCAAAACAAGGGCAAAATCGAATTCTCATTTGAGTAATCTTGTTGGCACTGGGCGAGAGCTGTTGGTGTCTGAACTGCCAACTTTGAGGGATATCCTGAGGTATGGCATCTACTTGAGGGATCAAAGTACAGATGATAGGAGGAACTACCCAGTGGACCAGCTGGTGGGTGACATCTTCCCTGGTCTGATTGGTCAGTGGTCCAAAGCGAATGCTCTTTTCAAGCCACCTGTTATAAATGAAAAGGTGACCATCATGTCCAAGCTCAAGGAGGTCTGGAATCAGGCAGTGAAGTTTTCCCTTGGGAAGGGAAAACTTGATGCAAAAGAGAGGTTCAGTGTCAAGTTAGACCAACTATTTGATATTTTGACTTGCAAGTGTCAGATTAGCAGTTGTGAGAGGGGAGGCTGTGATGGCTGTGTGATTCAAGCCCACATGAACTGTTGCTGCAGCAGAGAGAACAGGATTCCTTTAAAAGATCTTGCATACATCAAGGGACAGAAAGAGAAGGTTGGAAGTAAAGGACCCCACCAAATGGGGGCCCCTGATCTGCAGGAGCACAAGAGACAGGTGAGGACATTGGAAAGGCAGGGGATGGAAAACATGGCTGAGGAAAGGAGAAGGAGCAGGGAGGAAAATGCTGCAGCAGCAGACAAGGCAGCCAGGAAGGATGTTAAGAGATTTTTGGCAGATGGTGATGAGGATCTGGAATTGGAGAGTGGTTCTGAAGATGAGTTTGTCCCTGAAGTTGAGCTCTTCCCTGAAACTGAGCCTGCAGCTTCAACAAAAGTGCAGAAAAACTATGACGATATTCCAAATATTGCGCTTGCTAGTGTAAGGTATGGCATAGGGCTGAGACCAACTGCAGCGATAGCAACTGCAGCTCTGATTGATGCAGGAATCATCACAGAAGACAACACAAGTAAAGTGATTGATAAGAACAAGGTCAAGAGAGCACAGGAGAAGTTGATGAGAGAGCTGGGAGAAGAGTTTGAGGAGAAGTGCAGGGAGATGGGGGGGATCTCCTGCATCCTCTTTGATGGGCGGATTGACCTGACCAATGTGATGATGGAAGCTGAGGGCAGTGACCAATCTTTTCCTGCAAAGATCAAAGAAGAACACTATAGTGTTGCTAGTGAGCCTGGCAGCAACTATCTGTTCCACTTTACCCCAGAGAAAGCAACTAAAGAGGACTCACATGCTGAGCAGATTGCTAAGGTCCTGTTGGCCTGGCTGAAAGAAAGGGGTTTTGATAAGACCTTATCGGCCATTGGAGGAGACTCAACTAATGTCAACACTGGTGTGAAAGCTGGGGTTATGCGAAAGTTGGAGCTGCACCTGGGGAGAAAGCTGGTGTGGTTGGTGTGCAACCTGCACACTGGTGAACTTCCCCTGCGCCATCTCATTGTTGGCCTTGATGGCCCTACTCTGTCAGACAGCAAATTATCTGGGCCAATAGGAAAGCTCCTTGATTCCGCTACAGACTTGGATATCAATCCAAACTTCACCCGGATCTTTGTTGGCCCTCCACTGATCAAGCTGCCTGACAAGGTCATTCAAGATCTCTCAACTGATCAACACTATGGCTATAAAATGGTCTGTGCAGTCAGGGATGGAGTGTTTCCTGCAAGGCTGGCTCTGTTGGAGATTGGACCAGTAAACCACAGCCGCTGGCTCACCACAGCAAACAGACTTCTCAGGCTCTGGGTGTCAAAGCACAGACTTAAAGGAAAGAAACTGAAGAATCTACAATTGATTGTGGAATTCATCATTGGAGTGTATTATCCATGTTGGTTTAACGTGAAGGTCAAGCACTCCTGGATCGAAGGGCCTAGGCACATCCTGTTTCAGCTGGACTGCCTCAAGTCCCAGAGGAAGGAGGTTCTGGAACTTGTGATGCCAACTGTGAGAAGATCTGCTTGGTATGCCCACAGTGAAGCCATCCTCCAAACACTGCTGTGCTCTGAGGATCAGAAGGAGAGAATTGAGGGGGTGGGGAGAATCCTGGCCATTAGGGGAGAGGGGGACCCAGACACTCAGCTGGGGGACTCCTCTGTCAGGACCAGAAGGACTCCTGACATCAATTGTGATGCTTCCAGCATTGGGGACTTGATCAGCTGGTCAGAAGGTGTGTCAGAGCCACCTCTCACCTGCTTGCTAAGCACCTCGGAGGTGAAAAACTTCATCAAAACCCCCATGGAGGTACTAAACTGGCCTTGCCATACTCAAAGCATTGAGAGGGTCGTTAAAATGGTGACCGAGGCTTCTGCTACGTACTTCTCACAGGAAAAGAGGGATGGAGGGATCAGAGCTCAGGAGACCAGCAGGAGACTGATGTCCAAGAATGAGTCAAAGCAGGACTTGTGCCACCTGACAAAGTTCAGATCAAAGTCAGAAGATGTTTCTTTGTAATCTTATCCAGTTATACATATGCAGTTCACCTGTTAATAAATATGTAAAAATGATTTGGCTTTGTCAATATAAATGATTTCCCTTATATATTTTACTATCTTATATAGACGTTCGAAAGGGTAAAATTGCCAATTTAGAAATACAAAACGATGTAGCTTAGAGTTATCCTATCTAAAAAATAAGCTCATATTTGAATTCCCCATAGAAAAACACATAATTTTGACACCCCTCATGTTAGGATTTCCTTCAGATTCATTTTGGCACCTGAGTATGACCCGCCCTAACCACCCAGTCAAGCTGATGCTAAAGTTGAAACTGCCATTAGTAGCCTATGTATTCTTATGATGTGGCCAAAAGGTGTTTTGTGAGTCACAGTCACCTTGCCATTTACACCCCTCCAAATTCTAATTAGTTTATCCATGTCCAAGTTGGAATTTGTGCCAAATTTGAAGAAATCCTTCCAATTTGTTCATGTGGTTTAAGGATTATGAGTATGGGACAAATGTGAGGTCACAGTGACCCTGACCTTTGATCACCAAAATCAGTTCATTCTCAAGTCAAACTGCACATTTAATGAAATCCCCTCAAGGCATTTCTGAGATTTCCCATTCATAAGAATGGGATGGAAAAACTCCCATGTGGCCGACAGACAAACCGCTGCGGTGGAAGGATCAGAATAAATGCACACATAGATGCAATAAATGGTCATCAACATCTCTCTATAAAAAGGAGGTTTTTTTCTCGCAAACTGCTGTTTTGATGACATAACGGTGTTAACGGCGAGTACCTGGATTTTCTGGATCCGGAGCGTGAGCGAGATAGGGAGTTGGAGGATGATCTGGATCTGGAGCTAGAACCAGAATAACTGCTTCCACTAACACTTCCACTCACAGTTCGCCTGGAAGAGACAGACACTGAAGTGAGAACCCGGCAAGTAGTTCTTATAAAATCAAAACCAGGGTCTACTACCCATCTCTTTGTTCAGATATGATTACACATATCGGAAGGTTTTGATACCAAATGTCTTTACAAATAAAAGGAAATAACTCAGCCACACTCAGGTCCCTGCTACTCTTGGTCAGAAACATCTGAAACACTAAGGTCAGTCCCAAAAATGAATATTAGCCCCAAACCACTGTGGTCATATAGAAGAGCGTGGATGTTTTTAACAGAGGTCGTTTGCTGTCAGTGAAGTTATTGGTGTTCCAAGTTAACATTCATTTGTAGAACTTGTGAGACGGACAACTTTTATCCTCTATCATTTAATAATAACACGGCTAAACCACTGTACAAGAAAAACCTATGGAAAGTTAATTTCAACAATGGGTGTTTCCATTTCAACATTCTGACACTGTCCAGCGGTTACAGTGTTAGTGTAAAGGTAAAACAGCTCACAACAGGCACATCGGTTGTTGCTAGTGTTTAACCACAGAAAATGGTGATTTATGTTAGTATATCAAGCATCCATGACTTTCATCCAGTCCGTAGATATAGCCTTAGTATATCCATATTTCATATCATTTTAGGCAGGAGAATAACCATTTAGATTCCCAATATCTGATCAGTTTATCCAAATAATGCCTATTTGTTTCAGAGATGTGACAGACCCGCTGCTGGGTGCCATAACTTATGGCCATCTTGCTTGAGTATACTTTAGGGTTAACAGTCCGCTAGTAAAATATGACTCCATTTAGTGCGAAGTACTTTGTAGTACATGCACATTGAGTAGGTAGACAGAGTATCATACTGGGAACCACTCAAAAGACAGGAAGACACTTCAAATATCTTCATAATAATACTCCATCCCACTTCTCAGGCCAGTAACAGGTATTAAATATATATATATATAATATACATGTCAATCAGAAGGACGTGGTTTATAAACAGAAAAACCAATAGGTGTAGGAACTGGTTTTCCAGGACAGTTTCGGTGGTGAGACCAATTCAGCCAACACACACACACAAACACACACCCACACACACACACAAACACACACCCACACACCCACAAACACACCCACCCACCCACAGGCAGAGTAGAAAACAGCCGCACACATCCTTACTGTTCTTTCCTGCCCTTTAACTGCTCTTCCTCTTGTCTGTGGTTTCTTGCTGTCACACATATGTATGCGTTTGTACTTATATTTTCCCCGGGCTATCCACCCACTCCCACACACATACCAATCTCTTTGGTCTTCCCCCAAAATGCACAACAGGGATACACCTGTAGTATCCTTTTATACCATACACAAACACAGACTCAACTATGCAAATCTGAACGGGTTGGGAAATCCAGTTCTGCTTATTGCAAATTAACAAAGCAATCCACTGACTACATACTTCCTTACAAATGTCATCTGGGAAACAAACATGTAGGAAGGTCAACCTTCTCCCACTCCCAAACACTACCCCTGAACCGCATAGCAAAGCATCATAACAGTTTTAACTCTGCTCACACAACTTTTTTTTAAAAGAAATTCTAACAAGGTTTTCAATCGGACGGGACAAAGACACAATAAATCTCTCAGACCATTTTCTTATCAAGCTGCCTCTTAAAGTAAAAAGTAAGTGGCTCGATAAACGATTGTGTGCTCTTATATAAAAGGTTTTGCAATATCAAACAAATACATCTATAATACTTTTGGTCATATAGATATGATGACAATGCTTCAAGAGCCTTTCTAAGCCAACCTACTACAGACAGCTATGGCGCACATAGCGCTCCAGGAAAAAATCCTCCAACACTGAAGATGTTTATTCTAGTCGAGTTACTTACAACAGTTACAATAGTGAGTCGGCTGCCAACAAAAAAGGGTTGTTTTTCTATTAACTGGTTTGCAATAAGAATTAAGAATGCCTCAAACTGTTTTGTCTAAAACAGATCACCATGGATGGGACAGTAGCATTTTTATTTCCAGGAGAGACAGCATTTGAGTCTGCACTAGGGCTGCCACTGCAATGCCTTAACACTCGGGAATAATCTGGAAACTTGAACACATAAAAAAAATAATAAACACAAATTAATCACAATACCATGTTCCGACCCCAACTTCCTGCGCAAATGTTTACCAGGAATTGCATGGCAATGAAAAAGAAAAGAAAAGTGGTACTAGCTGCACTGACTGGAGACCACTGGGCATCAGCTAGAACCATCACTGCCGTGGGGGATCCGAACACCTGATCTATGACGAATGTTCCGCACCCCTTCGCTTTAGGTGTGATAGAAGGTAGACATTTTGCTGAAGCATGCGCCAGTTTCCTGAAGTTGCACAGGAGACAGCAGACAGGGTCAGCCCTGCAGGAGCAGATAGAGTTTGCAGAAAATAGCACCACCGAGAATACTATCATACAAGTGCATGTGTAGCGCAATATACAGCGGGGAATCACAGAATGTTAAGAAATTCATGCCAATAATTCAGAAATCTAAAAAACAAAGCAGTGATACACAATAAAGATAGTAAAGTAAAGATAATAAAGTGAAAAAGTTCTTACCAGTTAGTCATGCATTTCTTTATTACAACAGCACACGTGTCTTTGTTTTATATTCCAACTAAATACTAGTTTATTAAACAAAACAAAACTCATAATTAATACATTTTTGTGATTAACGTGATTGAATTTTCTATCTATAGCTATATATAACTTGAGCATACATTCTCCCATCTTCTTCCAACTGCCTGATCAATAGGAATCCAGGCCTGACATCATCCCCACACAAATATTGAGTCAAAGTCCTAGCTAAACAAACTTGAAGAAGGAAATACTAGGCCATCTACTACACAGAGTAATGTACTCCTTTATGAAGTGTCCAGTTGTCGTAACAAGCCCGCTGCTGACACATGTGGGGCAGCGGTGTGTTTATTGCTGATGCAACTTTAATTAGTATTATAACCAGGGGTGCACACAACTGGTGTGCATGCGTGGCAAAAATCTGAAATGCGTAACTTCACTTTTGTCACTGCGCGCCTTTGCGTACCTGGTAGGTCATCAAAAACAAAACACATTTCGTCCACACTTTTTTGTCAACACTCAATTGAGTCAATTACTAGACATGTCCAAAAAAACTAAATACATAAGGCAGCCACTTTGGCGTTTTGCTCCCTGCAAAAAATCTCCGGACTATTGGACTGATCGAACTAAGCCGAGCCGCACAGGCCTTAACGGACCTGTGAAGCCTTACAGGAGGCAGAGGCTTAGATCACCGGACGACTCAGTTGTTCACCGTGTGCACAGACGGGGTTGTTGTTAACGTCGGTATGTATGAACAACATACGTCAACTGGCTGCGGAGGGAGACTCCCCCTGTGCACATTCTGTGCCCCGCACATACACTGGAGAACTGTGCAAAATCAGCTGATCGCAAAGTTCGCTATCAAGCTGCTGCAGTTTTATTTACAACAAGGTGGAGCAAAACCGAACACACAGGTGCAAACTTACTCAGGGTGTTAATGGAAGAGTTTGAAATCAGACAGAGGTGGAAGAAGTACTCAGCTCTTGTGTAGGAATGCATAATGTTTCTCAAGTAAAAGTAGAAAAGTAGTATCATCAACATATAGTTAAAGTACCAAAAGTAAAAGTAGTCATTGCTGCACAATGCAATTGGTCCATGTCAGAATAATATATATGATATGTTTTATAATGATTGATCATGAAAGTGTTCTCAAAGCTGGTGAAGGTGCAGCTAGTTTGAATGACTTTGTATACTGCAGGGTAGCTTGTGGATTTACTCCAGGTGGAACTAAAGTCTGATTTAACACTAGATTAGATTTCACATCATTCATCCAGATCTGTGAAGTAACTAAAGGTATTAAATACATGTAGTGGAGGAAAAGTACACCATTTACCTCTGAACTGTAGAGGAGTAGAAGAACAAAATAGCATCAAATAGAAATACCCAAGTAAAGTACAATTATACTTGAATAACTGTACTTAGTAACTTCCCACATCTGAAATCAGATATGACTTCAAGTCATGTGATCATTTCTTAGTATTTGATCCTTCAACTTGGCCTCAAGAAATGCAAGGACTTTTTTTGGCAACACGTTTTGGAGAAAGCAAATCGGAGGCTTAAAAAGAGACAGGGAGGTGCATCTTCATCATCTACCATGCAAGAAGAGGAACTAGAGGACAGTGAAGGAGACCCTGAGGAGGACAGTGAGGAAGACTGCACTTATTAACACCACGCTTCGTGTGGGGTGAGTACCAAACGCTGTCTCCTGGTACTCATCTGAGTAACTCACTAAAAAAGTGATGTGCACCCCTGGTTATAACCTGAAATGGCCTTATGGTGAGGCACTCACCTTCGTGGAGGATGTTGCTGACGTTCTTTTCGCCTCTCTTCCCTCGGAATTGGAGGTTTTCCAGGTTCCCTTGGAGGAGGGGGTCTCCCTACTCCACCGCTGCCTGCCGCGCCTCCTGCTCCCCCAGTCTCCCGGGGATTGGTTGGAGGCTTCCCTCCCTCGGGCAAGGGTTTGGAAGGCCTGCCCTGCGGTCCACCAGGTGGAGGAGGACTGGGAGCCTTCTTCATGGTGGGCTTATCCCTGCGAGGAGGGGGCATGGCACCCAGCTTCAGCGGCATGCTTAGGGATGTAAAAGGCACTTTTTCAAGCATGCAGACAGTGATTGACAGGCATGTGCTAGAAACTAGCATGTCAGCAGAGCACATGCAATGCTTTAGCTAATGATAAACAAATCATTAACACAAATAAGAAAGCATGATATAATGCAATGATGGAGAAAGCTACAACCACAGACTGTATTCTGCCTTGTTATTAAATCACATGAAATAACAACATTATTTACTAACACTAACAAATTGAACCCTAGAATGTGCACAGAAACAAAGATAGAAGCAAATAATATACTCCCGGTGGACAATGGCTTAAATGGATGAAGGTGCTGAAGAGTTACCCTTTGGCTAACGCAGGGGGGGGATCGGCTTTGTTCTTAGCGTTCCTCTGTGCTGCTGGACTCGGTGACGGGGAGGTGGAGAATGATCGAGACCTGTAAGCCGTAAAGTAGTCATGAAATGTTGATATGCAGTTTCATTTCAAGAATAACATGACTATAATTGCTTTCATCTATTGCATTATGTTGATGCATTTACATTTTCAAGTGTGAGCTGAACAATTCAAGAAAAGCAATGTTAGTTCGTTAGTTAGATAGATAGCTAAGCAATGTGCAAAATCACTTTCAAATGGATCTCACATTGTAGACTAGCTCGGTCTGAAGGTGACGACATCCACCTACCACAAGCTCCAAAGCACAACAGGAACTCTCTCTTAATATGGACACTACAGCTTTACAATCACTTATTTACTGAACCTAAACCTTATTTGGATTACTACCAAACCCTTTGTCATCTCAGAGGCTTTGGAAAATGATCTGTGGGTAGTCATTTCAACAAATAGCTTAAAGGTATCAAATCAAGATACAACATGCTCATTTGCTGGTAGGCATTTTATTATAAAGCTTAGACAAAGCCAGGCTAGCTTTGTTTGCTTGCAGTCTTAATGATAAGCTCTAGGAAATATAAGTACATTGCAAATAAGCAAATAGTCCAAACATTCCGAATGTTTACTAATTTATTGCTAATACATCTTACAACCTGTTAGTTGAAATAACTGTAAGTCCAACATGTGGTCAACACTATTGTTTAAAGAGGTTAAGATTTGTATTAACTTGATTAAGAAGGTGTTTATCTACATTATCTATTTAACTTCAACATTCCCGGATGTCTCACTATGTGGCGCCTCCCTGGTTTTTTGCTTTGTATGTCGGGGGCGGGAGATTCATGTGATTGGTTGTTGGTCGCGTTGCTCGCAAAAAATCCCAAGCTTTCAGACACGCCCAGCTCCAAGATTTTCAAGATTTTTGAAAAGCTGCTGTGTGGACGTACCGTAAGAGTTAGACTTAACACACTTAGCTATTTGATCTACCTCTGGAACAAGCTAAACTAGTTATTATAAATATATGTATTCTTCATTGTCGGGTCACTCATTACTAGATCAGTGAGCTGCATGAGATACTGACAGGCTGTCAGGAGAGGGAGAGAGGGAGAGAGAGAGGGAGAGAGGAAAAGAGAGCGCTTCCGCTCATTTCTCCCGTGTGATTTCCAAAGTTAATGTAAACTTGAATAATGTACATAATTTGAATGTAATAATTAAGTTGATTGTTGTTTGTGGAAGCTCCAGTGAATGAGTCCCATTAACTGAGTTTTAAACATCACTTTAAATGGAAGATATAAAGTGATGTTTAAATCTTCCATTTAGGCCCCGCCCACTCGATCGGATAGGCGATCGGTATCGGCCGACAGGGCCGGCCTTCGGCATAGGCAGTATAGGCGAATGCTAAGGGCGCATCAACCCATAGGGGGCGCCAAAATAAAATACATTTTTTTTTTTTTTTATTTCACACAATTTCCCGATTTTGGATCAACAAAGTACATCTTATTATCTTATACTAACAGAACTACGACTATATTGCGTACAGTGCCCATAAACTATGGCACACACCCACCCCCCAAAATCAAGTTGAACTGCCCCAGTCCCAGTAAAAACCAGAGGTTTATGTGAAATTGTTCTTTTTTTGAAATAATGGTAGTGTGCAATTATAGGTTTTAATTTTGTATTTGTGTTAATTTAAAATAAATCAAACTCCCAAAAAACGGGGGGGGGGGGGGAGGGAGAGCTTTAGAGAGCTCTCTCCTGAAAGACTGAGCGGCTCTGAACCTCAGCTCAGTGAGGTAAAGGCACACCTTTATATGATCATTATAGTTATACAAAAATAAGAGAAAAACAGGTATAAAATACTATATGACAGTACAAAAAAGTTGTTATTAATAAACAAGAATACAGTTTGAAAGGGGAGTGATTTGTAAAGTATCCATAAATAAAAATAAAATCTGTTTATCGGTTTGTTCTGTTTCATATGGGTGTTGAGAGATGTATCCATAGATCTCCTAATGTTGCTCTCAAAGTGCACCAGATTGATGCTTTTAACTTCAATATTAAAAAAAAAAGTCTTCCCGGGGGTGCATGCCCCCGGACCCCCCTAGAGGAGGTGAGGTCCCCCCCCCCCACTTAAATCATGTTCACATGGATAGAAACTAAATACAGTTGCACACATCTTGTGTCCATATCTTTCTGTTTTGGTGGTCATGCCACAACCGTGCACGCACGAGTCATAGTAAGTATAAGTGTCTGCAATTGGGGGGGGGCGTCAGCTAAAATCTTGCCTAGGGCAGCAAATTGGTCAGGGCCGGCCCTGTCGGCCGATACTGATTCCGGCGATCGGCCCCGATATT
Organism: Pogonophryne albipinna; assembly: GCA_028583405.1. NCBI lineage: Eukaryota > Metazoa > Chordata > Actinopteri > Perciformes > Artedidraconidae > Pogonophryne > Pogonophryne albipinna. The sequence continues at coordinate 39,079,883 of CM053250.1, read as the reverse complement.
GGCGATCGGAGCATCCCTAAATAAAATTCACCAGGAGAGTTTTCTTGACTATCATAACAAATTCCAGTGGTTGGAGCTTAAAATAAATGAATTTGAAAATTGACATGGCACAAAGGACCACCCTATTGCACATACCCTTAAAAAGCTTGCACATAATCTTTCAAACACCTTTACTCTCTTCAGAGCAACACTCAAACCGTTTTATAGTCTGGGATCACAGACTCGGCCACTAATACTACATTTCCAGCAAAGGTCAGACTGGCCCCTATGCTATGAATGATAACTTTAGTTGTGTAACGCTGGTTCTCATAGTAGCATAAGTGAGATAACTCACCACAGCCCTTGGTGCTGGGCGGAAAAAAATAGGTGCTTATCTTGTACAACGCTGCGTTGAAGCACAAGCTATTTAGGGGTGGGTCGATTACATCACAATCAGGATTGGCTTAATCAGATTGATGCTTCTGAGGAATACGGAGGGAGGCCCATCCCATAGTGAAAAGTCTCACTCATGCTACTGTGAGAACTGGAATTATGCAGAGCGGGCTTCGTGTGAAAAACACTGTGAATAAAAATGTCTGCAAGAAAAGGAGCAGTAGGGGAAGACTGCGTGGCTGTGTTTTTGCAAATCCAACAGCTAGGTGTACTATAGCCGCGTTCACACCGTAGTACTTTTCCCACTTTAGTTCCGAAATGTTCGGAACCAAAAAGTGCCGGAACTAAAATTAGTTCATGAGAACCTTTTACCCCCTTTTCTGCTAGAGAGCAGGGACTTTCGTGGGAGAAAAAGGTTCCTATTTCTGATTGGCTGGGCGGTTTTGCAAACCACGCCCGGTAAAACTCCAAAAAAGTTTTGTGAAGTCGCCATTTAATTATCCTGACATTAGCATTAGCCCCGCGCACCAACGGAGAGAGACTAACTTATGGCAACACAAAAGAAAACATGCGAGCGGTGGAGATGAGGAGGTGTCGGCGTTCTGGCGATTTACTCGGAAGGCTTCAGTAGAAGCTGCTGGGAGTCCCAGTATACGCCGTGAAGTTGTTTGCAGCCTGCCAGTAAACCCAGAGCAGAAGAAGAAGAAGAAGAAGAAGTGACGTCAGCGGCTCATTTGCCTAATCCTCCCCCAGGGACTTATTCAGGTGTGAACGCGATCTGTACTAAGTTCATGAGAACTAAAGAGTTCTCATGAACTAAGTTCTGATGAACCTTTGTGGGAAAAGTACTACGGTGTGAATGCGCCTATTGATACACAGAGACCCACACAGCCACACAGACTGATGTGTACCTGGAGCGGCTGCCACTGAAGGAGCTGCGCTGGGACGAGTGGCTGGAGTAGGAGCTGAACGAGGAAGAGCGGCTCCGGGAACGAGATGACCCAGAGCCTGTGTAGGAGGACGAGTGAGACGAAGACCTGCAACAAACAAAGCACCCATAAGATACATGAGCTGCTCCTTAAACAGGTTGCAAACTCTACACAAGTAAGTGGCAAACACACACTAGGCCTTTGAGCATTTTAAGATTTAGTATACAATGACAAAAACATGTTGATGAATAAATATAGTTATAGCCTTTAGATCAGGGGTCTTCAACGTTTTTCAGGCCAGGGACCCCCAAACTGATGGAGAGCTGGAGCAGGGACCCCCCTACTATATGTATGGCATACAATTGTGTTTTATATTAAACGGGGCCTAGTGCCGTGTATAAACATAGCTCTGTTATTGTACATTCAATACTAAGCTATTCAAATAATACACGGGTTAATATATTCATGTTTTTATTTTAAACATGGGCAAGGTACAGGGTGGCCGTGCCACTGCCATTTATAAACATACATCTTGCACGGAACACAGAGCTATTAAAATAATTCACAGATTTTAACTTTAAACATACATGTAGAAGGGACAGTGAATCCTCAAACCATCTGTGGATGGCACACGTACTCCCACATTAGTGAGATGTGACCCTGATGAGTAGCACACAGCTTATCTAACCTTGGACGGATGGAGGTTGTCAGGCAGAGGGTCATATCAGCCTCAGGCTGCAGCCTTGACCTGTATTTGTTTTTCAAGTAAGTGTGTGAGGAAAATCCACTTTTGCAAAGATAGGTTGTTGCAAAGGGCAAAAAGCTCATCATAGCTTTTCCTGCCAATTGCGGAAAGTCTTTCTGGCAAGAGATCCAGAACTGGGTGAGTGGTTTTGTGTCATATGTGTTGCAGCCTTGACCTGTATTTGTTTTTCAAGTAAGTGAGTGAGGAAAATCCACTTTTGCAAAGATAGGTTGTTGCAAAGGGCAAAAGGCTCATCATAGCTTTTCCTGCCAATTGCAGAAAGTCTTTCTGGCAAGAGATCCAGAACTGGGTGAGTGGTTTTGTGTCATATGTGTCTGAACGTACTGTCCGTGGATAGTTCGATTAGCTGATCCTCCTCTGTCACTGTCAGGCGTGTGCCGTCTGCTGCGTTGTCTGTAAATGGAAACAGTATCCATGTCTTGTCCCTGCGCCAGGAGTCAGCCTCAGAAAAGTAGTGCCCAAATTGTCCCTCGAGCGCCTCCAAATGCGCAAGAATTGCACGTGTTACGGGGGGCGAGAGCACAGCAGAATCTCCCTCAATTCTCAATAATATCGCAGTGTGCGTCCTTGTGTCTGGGTCCTTAGTAAACTGGGGACTGAATAGACTCTCGGCCAATCACGGGGAACCTGACAGTGCCAGCGTGTGTCATGCGGCCTCGTGATTGGCACAGCAGCGATAGGGGCGGGTCCTCCCCTTTGTGTACAGGAGGCCTGGTGGGACAAGTCCGGGGTAGTCTCCTACTGTGAGTGAACCGGCGACTAGCTTGAGATAGCTACTGTGTGCTGAATGCGTGCATTGCTGACTGAAAGATAACGTCTTCTGCTTCCATTTCTCCGTTCGCTACAATATGCTGGATTCATGTTAATGTGCATTTAAAGACATTTCAATTTGTGGGAAAACATTTTTGGAACATTTTTTTTTTTTTAAGAAATATAACAAATTGTCTAATCAACCAAAGATTTCGCGACCCCCCTGCAGTACCTCCGCGGACCCCCTGGGGGTCGCGGACCCCCTGTTGAAGACCTCTGCTTTAGATCATTGGCCTATAAATGTGAAATTAACTTTCGACCACAGGTAACACAGTTACATTATGTTATCTATTATTAGATAGTTTAGCTAACGTTACATAAAGAAAATGGCTTTAAAACTGTCAGCAGCGTTGTTTATTTCTTGTAAGGTTTGTTTTGTACTGTGCTGTTACTGGCACTTCATTCACTAAGCAAACCTCGACTCATAGCAAACTCTTGCATGCCATGGACAATAATTTGGAGAAATCCACTTCAGCCAACAAAAAAAGGTGACGTACTGTAGCCTCCAAATATGACAAGAATAATAATGCTGCACTAAAAGTCAGGGTATTTTAAACTCTGCTGCTTCTAATTGACTGTTACGATGACCACTTTGGTCCAGGATTAAACATCTCAACAGCTACTAGTTGGATTGTCTTAAGATTTTTTTTTTTACAAGTTGCTTCATTAGCTGATGGTAGATACAGGTACATCTCAATAAATTAGAATATCATGGAAAAGTTGATTACTTTCACTAATACTATTTGAAACTCATACATTATATAGATTCATTTCACACAAAGTAAATTATTTGTTTTTAATCTTGATGATTACAGCAAATGAAAACCCCAAATTCAGTATCTCAGAAAATTTGAATATTGTAAACTCGGTGTCACACTGATCAGATAATCGACTCAAAACACCTTCAACGGTTTCCTGAGCCTTCAAATGGTTTCTCATCTGATTCAGTCGGCTACACCATCATGGGGAAGTCTGCTGACCTGACAGTTGTCCAGAAGACTGTCATAGTGCACAAGCAACAGAGTTGACCGCAGACTTGAGAGGATTGTCACGCAAAAGCCATTCAAAATCTGGGGGAGCTTCACAAGGAGTGGACTGAGGCTGGAGTCAGTGCATCAGGAGCCACCACGCACAGACGTCTCCAGGACATGGGCTACAAGTGTTGCATTCCTCGTGTCCAGCCACTCCTGAACCAGAGACAACTTCAGAAGTGTCTTACCTGGGCTAAGGAGAAAAGGAACTGGTCTGTTGCTCAGTGGTCCAAAGTCCTCTTTTCAGATGAAAGTACATTTTGCATTTCATTTGGAAACTAGAAAATTCAGAGAAATGTTGACTGTGATTGAACCTTGGGTGCACGTCACGATGCTAACATTACCCCCGCTGATTAAGTATTAATAGCATTAGTTGTATTGTTAAGGTACAACAAAGAATATCCATTCATTTTAGCTCATTTTAGCTGACTATTTCAACTGTTTATCGATGACATTTTTAGATTGCCACTGGATTTAGTTAACGACCGACAGGTGTGTTCAAAGATCAAAGCGTTTCCACGGCAACGCCCTGCCAGTGAACGAGAGACAGCCTGTCAGAGAGACACATTTCCTTACATTATGATCACCAAATGATGTATGAAGAGTGAAAATTGTGGCCAGCCGAGGAATAGTTGGAAAGAAACTCTTTAGATTTGACAGCTCCTCTCCCCTCTAGCCGTGATGTCACCCACTCAAAGGCTTAACGAGCTCTCCCATACACACCCATTATAAAATGTGACAGTGTGACATTTTCACAAAACGTAAGCTGCGACTACGTGAGAACCGTACTAGCTATCAAAATATATCCAATTAGTCTAATAAAGTCCATAGTCTCGAGAACCGTTTAAACTTGTAACTTTTGTTCTACGTTAAAGTATGTGGAATCTGTATGGGGTCAAAGTGGGGTGTTTTTGAGCTCTGTTCAAATGGATTTCCCATTCATTCCTATGGGGCAAATTATCACAGTTTTCTGCGATTTGCGTGAAAAGGGCTAGGCGAATGTCTTATAAAAGACATAGCAACCCGATCCCGGTCATTCCGCACGTTTTGAGGTGTTTCTTGTGTGTTTCATGTCAACGCTGCCAGACTAGTAGCATGACACAATTTGTGGTGGAAGAAGGAGAATAAGATTAGATAAGTATGTCGAATACTATACTGTGTGTGGCTTCGCCAGTCACACATAATAAAAGGTCCCAGAGTCTGTGGAGTGGAGAGGCACACAATCCAAGATGCTTGAAGTCCATTGTGAAGTCTCCACAGTCAGTGATGGTTTGGGGAGCCATGTCATCTGCTGCTGTTGGTCCACTGTGTTTTATTAAGTCCAAAGTCAACGCAGCCGTCTACCAGGACATTTTAGAGCACTTCATGCTTCCTTCTTCTGACAAGCTTTATGGAGATGCTGATTTCATTTTCCAGCAGGACTTGTCACCTGCCCACACTGCCAAAAGTACCAACACCTGGTTGAATGACCATTACTGTGCTTCATTGGCCAGAAAACTCCCCTGACCTGAACCCCGTAGAGAATCTATGGGGTATTTTCAAGAGGAAGATGAGACACCAGACCCAACAACGCAGACGAGCTGAAGGCCGCTATGGAAGCAACCTGGGCTTCCATCACACCTCTGCAGAGCCACAGGCTGATCACCCACATGCCACGCTGTGTAGTGAGAGCAGAAACATTAACATTTCTGTATTTAAATGTTCTTTTTTTAAATTGATTTAAATTAGTCTTATGTAATATTCTACTTTTCTGAGAAACTGAATTTTGGGTTTTCATTAGCTGTAAGCCCTAATCACCAAGATTAAAACAAAGAAATACTAGAAATAATTCACTTTGTGTGAAATTAATCTATATAATATATGAGATTCACTTTATGAATTGAAATACTGAAATTAATAAACTTTTCCACGATATTCTAATTTATTGAGATGAACCTGCACTGTATGTGTGGCATAATTTGAGTGCACCTTTATTGGGGACTTAACCCTAACTGCAAGCATCCTTTTGTGACATATTTGCAGGAAGATAACGGCAATGCTGCGTGTTTTAACACAATACAAAACCATTTCCCCCTCATGAGGACACAGGATATCCTCACTGAAAAGAAGAAGCTAGGGCCATAGTCGAATATAGTTTCGCCAATAATCATGAACATCGGAACGCATTATGGCTCTCGTCATTGATATCCTGACTGAAAAGAAGATCCTACCTGGAGGAGTTGGACATAGAGACAGAGGAGCCCGAGGGCCGATGTCGCCGGCGGTCTCGTGGTGGGGAGCCAGGCCCTGGGCGTCTCCTGGGGGACTTGGACCGACGCCAGGGGTCCTTCCACTCATCTGGTCGCCTCATGACTGGAAGATCATCCTTCTTCAAAGGAGGCTCCATCGGCCTGCTGAGGAGATTCAATGAAAGATCAACAGAGGGTTAGAGACAAGGAGCAGAGTAAAAACAAACTATTTTCTAATTTTGTATAAACTTGAGAAATCTGATCATTTCTATGCCGTTTTAAATATTGCCTGTTTTAATAAGGTGACCGAGCCTGAAAAGCAGTTAGACTGTTTGAGAGACCCTATCTAATTCTAAATGTTATTAGACTCATTATTGCTATATGTTCACATCATGCCGCTCTGCACAGTTCAGACCGTGATATGTTTCCCCTGGTGAAGCAAAGACATCATTTGTAAAATGGTTGTCTTTAAGAGTCCATATGATCGGCTGAAATGTTTCAGAGTGATAACAGTTTGAGAGTGTATTTATGAATCACTACACCCTAACATCTATATCCACCTTCACCCTCTTTTGCTATTTCTACAGCTGTACAGTCTACACAGGACCATGAAATAGTAAGTACAAGGACAAACCATTTATGGCGCGTTTCCACTGCAACGCGGAGCTCGCTTTAAGCGTGCCGAGCCCGTTTTTGGTTGCGTTTCCACTTGGCCTAGTACCGGCTAGCTGGTCCTAATTCACAGTTTTTCTGGCCCCATAAAATCGTGGTTCTAGGGCCAGGAACAACCAGGCTGAGTCGGGCTGAGTATGCTAAACTAGAGAGAGAATCGCTGGCAAGGGGGCTACAACTACAACAAGATGAACATATTTGACCGTGATTTAATTGTAATACACATTTCAAAATGATGCCGAAGTAACAACATACTGATACCGGTTAGTAAAAACCATGAATTAATGCTTTGCCAAGTCTGCAGACAGACGGCAGGCGAAAAACCCTTTTAAAATGCGTGTTTTCTAAATGGAGCTTGGCTAAGCTAACGTTATATATGCTCCGACCGTCCACACTCACAACAACGGCCTACAGACATAAATAAACCAGCGACTGTATTCTCCATGACACAGACAGGCTGTGGTTTGTACTTGTTTAACTTTTGACTAGTTTCTGAACAGATATGAGGAGCTGTGAGCTCTGAGTGCTAACAGCTGTGTTGTTGTTTGGGGCGCTCATTGAAGATGACGTCACGGCTCCGCCTACACTGCGTTACTATAGTAACTACCCCAGTTCCTAAACTGTAATGGAAGTGCAGCATTAAAGTGAGCCGGGCCTAATAAGGCCTAGCCAAACCGAGCGAGGCCGAGCGAGGCTTGCAGTGGAAACGCGGCATTAGTAGGCATGGGCATTTCAAGCTAAAAATACTATTTGAAAATCACAAGGGACTATCAGATAGTCCCCCCTGACCCCAGCAACAATGTAAAACCCAGGAGTACAACAAACGAATATATATATTTCAGAAAGAGAATAAAAAAACATGTGGATTGATTGCATCATCGTGTCATAAAAAAAACAGACGAGTGGGAGAGGGACCTGCTGACATACTGTAGAAAGGAGCTGATTTGCAATAAGCCGCTGGATAATTCACAGCTGTGACATTTACAATCAACATGTATGGGATTTTCCCAAGGAGAGAGGCCAATGTTTATTTTTGCAAACACAGCCAGATTCAAATGTTTATCTTTAAGAGTTTATGTAAATATTTGTTGGAGGAAATGAACACTGAGTGGATATTCCCACTGTGAATTGATCCTGTATACAAGAAACACTTTTTTGAAGGAGACCTTTCTCTGTGTTTGAATGCCTAGCCTAAACCATACAGCAACAATCTTATTTGAGGAGGATGAGTTTACTATTTACTAAATATTTGTTCTTATCATAAACATGATTCATTTAGGAAAGGTATGAAAAAAGGGAAGCAGGGCCAATAAACCCATGAGGCCAGGAAGAATAACCAAAGCTACTAGGATGTTTGCACTCCTCTGTGTTTAATGGCTGCTGGAGGAGTTTTCTGGAAAGGCATCAGTGGATGTAATCTGATGTTGAGCTTTGCATAACCCTAACGTCATGCATTTCTATTTTAAAGCAGGTTGTTCAAAAAAAATGTAAACAGAGCATACAGGCTTCAGGAAGTTGAGGCAACTACCTTGCATTAACTTATTTGAAAATGTTTATATGTACAGTCCTAAATTCAATTTAACTACAGTCTTTTCTGTTAAATAAGTGAAATTCAAAGCAACAGAGTAGACTATCATAGTAGTGTAGTTGACTACATGGGATTTATTGTTTTGTACTCCACTTTGGTATCGTGATATTTTATTGGTATTGGTATCGACTACTACATTTTTGGTATTGTGACATCCATACATAAGTTCCAACCAGTTCTTCTTCTTTAACCATGAACAATATGTGATCAAATGGAACTGAGCACATCGATAGAAATGATTTGATTCAACTGAAACAATTATTAGGCAAGTGAGTTTTGGACAATATCATCATTTTTATGCATATTTTCCAACTCTTAGCTGTATGAAGTTGAATGTGTATTGGATTTAAGGATATCAGGTGATATTTGTGTAATGAGGGAGGGTGTGGCGTAAGGAAATCAACACCTTATATCAAGGTGTGTATAATTGTTATGTCCTCATCAGGGCATTGTTGTTCATTTGTTGGATTTGACTCCACCTGCTGGCAGTAGTTGAAATGTGTAAAATATGTACCATGTGACTAGTGATTGGAATTATGGCTGACTTCTCTCTCTCGCGTATTCCGTTAAGACCCACCCCATCTCACTCCTCGTGCTGAAACCTACCAATCAGAGTAGGGGGGCGGGTCGTCACAGAATAGGTTTGGGGAACAAAATCAAGCTTTTTAAAAGGCGAGTGGATTTTGGCAGGCAGTGAGTGCGAACCAACGATTGAACGATAAAAAGAACGGCTCTCAACAAGTACGACTCGGTTCCCCTCGTTTGTACCAAAGAGCCGTTCAAAAGAATCAGCTCGTTCGCGACCAACACATCACTACTTATGACCTAGTGAGGAAGCTACATGTGAACAGGACAGCCACATGTTTATGGTGACCACAATCCGCTCCAATCTTTGACGTTCCATGGCTTTGGTCGCATTCTTGGTATGTACAATTGATATAAACATAGTGTTCTTTCATTTCCAGTTAATATGTGAAGCAATTAATAATGTTTATAGAGAATATTTTTGGGATGATAGTTAATGTGTGTTGTAAACTCCTCTGTAGAACTACTGTTAGCTAGAGCCATCATTTTGTGCTACAGCCAAGTGTGTGCATGTTCTTTGGTGTTAATTCAATGTATGATGTATAATGTGTGTAAATATTCTTCTGCATATTTATGTACTTCTTGTATTGTGTTTATTTCCTAGTTTCACCCTTTCTGCATCATTAAAACGATTAAACGACATCTACGGTCTCTAGTCCTTGATGGTGGAAGGTGCTTAGCTGACAGTCAAAGTGCACAAGAGATACGTGCACGTAGGACGACACAGTGAAACAAGAGCTTTCTAGCGGGATGGACAACAGGTTTGGGCAGATACAAGTTACTGCTGCTACGTTACAGCTAGAGAGAAGGCTACAACAACAGCAGTGCTAACGAAGAAACCTCATCCTCGGCTACAGAATGGGGGAAAAATAGGCAACCTCGTACGAAGTAAGGTCTGTCGCATCAAGCTCCGTGAAAAGCAGTGCTTCCACACGCAAAAGCAGAAGCAGCAAGAGCACAAGTTTCTTTTGCTAAAAAATAAATGAAAATGAAAATAGAAAGCGCACGTATAGATGCATCTCTGGACGTCCTGAGCATAGAAAGAGAAGCAGCCGCTGCTATTGCTGAGGCAGAAGTCCTTGAGGCAGCAGCAGACAGTGATGGGGATAAACATAGATTCAAAACAGAGCTCCCACTCAAACCCGAAGACCCCACATCCTAGGGATGTGCATCTTCACTGCTCTCACGATTCGATTACGATTATCCTGTCAACAATTCGATTCAATTCGATATCCCGATGCATCACGATTCATGCATTGCATCCTCAATTTTCTATATTACTGCACATGGCTTATTTTTCATCAATGCATACATGCAGTAAATACATATGAACTCTCTTTTTATTATTTAGAAAGTGCTTCAGAAATCAATAACATCAACAGCTTCTAGCAATGGTCTTCTGTTAAAAAAAGGACACTGAATGTCCTGAATGTGGCATCACACACAGGACTTGAGTCTGAACACAGCAGACAACAGGAGTATTTACAACAGCATATACAAACAAAAATAGTGCATGTGGGTGCACACTTAGGGTGCGTTCACACCTGCCTTGTATAGTCCGGTTGAATCGAACCCTGGTGCGGTTCATTTGGGTCGGTGTGAACGCAGTCCGAGACCTCTGAAGTGAACTAAACAACCGGACTCTGGTCCGCTAAAATAGGTGGTCTCGGAGCGCTTGCTTGCGAACTCTGGAGCGGTTCATTGCTGGTGTGAACGCAGTCCGCACCAAAACATAGGAAGCGCAGTATTTACGTGTCACAAGAACGCGGATATCTTCAAAAATCTTTAGCGAAAGAGTCTTTCAAGACATCCGCGGTTGTTTAGTTAAAGAGTAACGCAGAATGAAGTGTTGAACAGTGTCGTGTAAAGTAAAAATTCTCCGTCAGCTACATAAAAGTAAGAACACCTGTCGTCGGTGAAACGCCCCTCCTCTGCAGAACGTCTCATGTAACTTGTAATAAGTGGGATAATGTGCAGCAGCGCGGTCATTATGGGGAAAAGAACACCGACAGGCTGATCAGGAGCCCGACGCGAAATGCTTTTATGGATTTAGAAAATGATTTTATTGATTTAAAAAATAGTTGTATGTATTGATTTAAATTGACATGCATCCGCTAAGAAAAATAGTCCGTTGTTGCTGTTTGAACTAACGTAGCAACGGCAGGAACTGCTTCGATAGCGTTTTTGAGGAGCTTTTTGATTACAGATTTGAAAACATCGTTGCTTGCTTTAAAAGTAGCACAATTCATTATGTCAAACATTGGAAAGTATCTAGATATCCCTGCCCTAATGCCAAAGGAACTGGCAACTGAATATGTGTCGCCGTCTGATGTCTATGTCTGGACCGCTGCGTAAAAAGGAGGGTTTCTGCCCGTTACTTCTCCGCTGTTTTCTTGTCGCTCTTGTCTTGTCAGTTAGTTTCAGCCAAACTGTATACAGTTAAATCGAACGGACTTCTTTGTGCAGATGTGAACGTCATTAACAACGGTCAATAAATCCTTGACAGCGGTCTGTCTGTTCTGGATTAAAAACGTGTCACGTGTTTTGAATTGACCAATCAGAATCGAGTATTCAACAAAGCCATGTAATAATGTTTTTTAACGGACGTTGTCTGATTATATAATCATATGCGCGGGCCGCTAGTGTCTGTTGATCTCCAGACTAACAGCAGCATGAGAATAACCTGCCGAAAGTGCCGATGCTCCATGGCGGAGGCTCCGCTAGAAATGGCTGGGATTTGCGTTTTTACCCCCTTAATGTCTGACCAATGGTTGAACAGCATTTCCGAGCACATGACTTGTGTTTAAAGCTTATAGTCCATTTGAGTTTTGCCCGTGTGAACGCAACCCGAACCTTCTGAAAAATGAAACAATGTAACAAACTGTGGTCTGGTGCGCACCAGAGAGCGGACTATTAGGTGTGAATGCACCCTTACATTCTCTGTCTTACTGTTACATGAATCCCATGAATGTATGAGATTAAATTAGCTTCATTATATCTCCGTGATTAAGTGAATAATAAAGTTTCTATCGGGTCACTATCAGCCTGTCACTCATTATTTTCAGGGAGGGGGCGGGGTTTGGAGGAACGGAGAGGAGACGGTGATCGCGGAAGCTTTTTTCCTCCTGCCTTCACAAACTTTACACACGTATATATCGTCTGAAAATTGCTAGAGGACATTCATACTTTGCAATCCAAGACTTAATTAAATCCACCAAAAACCTGACATGATTGTAACGCGATTATTTTTGAAAAACATAAATCCCTGTGCCGCAGCGACACGGAGTGATTCAGAGCGGGTCCTTCTGCTGTTGGTTCTGGACTGGTGTTCTTGTGTTGGTGGATAAAGCAGACTGCTCCGTGTTTGGTGTTGCTGTGCCGCTGTGCCGCTGTCACGTCTGTTCCCTGATCTCTGCGTCACCGACCGATTTGATATTAAAGTGACAGAAAAAAAAACGTTATAGTAAAGCCGCGGCCGGAAAATCAGGAAGCAACGTTACTACGCTATAACCGATTATCTTCCGTCACTGCATCGATACCGAATCGTCCACATCGCAATGCATCGTAGAAACGATTATTTTCAACACCCCTACCACATCCGAATACGTACTTCAACATCCGAAATCACACAATAGCCTTCAGTCAATGCCAAAAATGGAACCCATTAACCTGTTAAGTCCCGAGCCTGTTTTCCAGGTCTCAGACATGAAAATGACATTCCCAGAACAAATGACCATATCTTCACTTCTAACAGGGTTAAATTAATAATCTTTTTCCTCAAAGCAATGATAAACCTGTGAGTTGGATGTCGAAGAGTCAGAATCAATGTAGATTTGTTTTATTTTAAAGTAAATTCAGATTGAACATAGTAAAAAAAAATGTATGATTGTGTCCGTCCAAAAAAAACATTACTTATAGTGAAAACCACCCTTGAATGATGGGATGGTAGACTAAAAGCTTTAGGAATCCACACTATAACATATAATAAGTACCCTGTATCAAGATTGATGCAAAACAAGTGAAATTTGACCTTTTTAGAGAGATTTAGCAAAAAGAAAAACACTTCTGGGGTCATTTGGGTGGATTTGCCATATATCTGGAACCAATCGGTCGATTTTGGTGATTGACACCACTTTTGAACCAATAGAGCCAATAGAATCGAGGGGAAGTTCCTAAATCCATCTAAACATTATCATTGGTGAAGAGAGTGATGCGCAGCCAGCATGCCCAAAACAGGAAGCTGGGTTACAGCTATGAAATCTCAGTTTTTGACATAAATGTTATGTGGCCGTCTTCGCCACGGAGGAGCACACAGCCTCTGTGAGCAAGCGAGACAGAGAGAGAGCGAGAAAGCACACCTTTATCTATTTAATATAGCCTAGTTGTAAAAAATAAAGTAAGAAATCATTCCTGACGGACACTAGGTGCAATAGGGAAAGTGCAATATTTGATTTATGTATGTGCAATAGGGACGCTGATAAGGAACAATCTCCTCCTTCCAAAAAGACAGCACTCGAAGATCTCCTTGGGGTGTCTTTCAGTAAAGAAGTGCCATGCGCACAGCACAACGCTGGTATCGAGGCTGAAATTGAGTTGTACCCAAAGCGACCTCTATCTTCCTCTCTGACTGTCCTCTCAAGTGGTGGAGAGACAGTGCAACGCTTTACCCACTACTGTCACACATGGCCAAAGCATATCTCTCTGTCCCAGCCACATCAGTACCAAGTGAGAGAGTTTTTTCCAGAGCAGGGGATATTGTAAACGCCCAAACATCCCACCTGGAAATGTGGACATGCTCATCTTCCTGAAAAGAAAACCTGTCTGATGAGTGAGAGTTGAGTTACTTGAAATTTATTTTTATTTTATTGCAGGGTGTGATTATTGAATTTCCTTGTTTATTTGCACAAAGAAAATGCCTACTTTGTTAGTACTAGATGTAAAAAAAACACTGGTTTGTTCTTGTTCCAGTCTGTTACTGTCACTTTGTTTTTGACACGTTAAATGTACTACTATACTAAAATGCTATACAAATCAGGTTTATTATTTAATAAAAAAAAAAAAAATTCATTTTGCATTAGGTAAACCAGCTAACTCAAACATATCCAGGGTCTGTTGAACTGGATTCGTAGTACAGGCCTCTGCTAAAGGCTCCAGGGGTAAACTCTAGGGGTGTTGAAAATAATCGTTTCTACGATGCATTGCGATGTGGACGATTCGGTATCGATGCAGTGACGGAAGATAATCGGTTATAGCGTAGTAACGTTGCTTCCTGATTTTCCGGCCGCGGCTTTACTATAACGTTTTTTTTTTCTGTCACTTTAATATCAAATCGGTCGGTGACGCAGAGATCAGGGAACAGACGTGACAGCGGCACAGCGGCACAGCAACACCAAACACGGAGCAGTCTGCTTTATCCACCAACACAAGAACACCAGTCCAGAACCAACAGCAGAAGGACCCGCTCTGAATCACTCCGTGTCGCTGCGGCTCAGACACACAGGGATTTATGTTTTTCAAAAATAATCGCGTTACAATCATGTCAGGTTTTTGGTGGATTTAACTAAGTCTTGGATTGCAAAGTATGAATGTCCTCTAGCAATTTTCAGTTGATAAATACTTGTGTAAAGTTTGTGAAGGCAGGAGGAAGAAAGCTTCCGCGATCACCGTCTCCTCTCCGTTCCTCCAAACCCCGCCCCCTCCTGAAAATAATGAGTGACAGGCTGATAGTGACCTGATAGAAACTTTATTATTCACTTAATCACTGAGATATAATGAAGCTAATTTAATCTCATACATTCATGGGATTAATGTAACAGTAAGACAGAGAATGTAAGTGTGCACCCACATGCACTATTTTTGTTTGTATATGCTGTTGTAAATACTCCTGCTGTCTGCTTTGTTCAGACTCATGTCCTGTGTGTGATGCCACATTCAGGACATTCAGTGTCCTTTCTTTAACAGAAGACCGTTGCTAGAAGCTGCAGCAAGACTGCAGAAGTATTATTTTTTGTTTTTGAGGATGGAACAATTTCACACACAGATACTGTAGGGAGGCTAGACCTATACAATTCATTTATTTTGGTTTATAAATTAATGTCAAGACATTTATGTTATTGATTTCTGAAGCACTTTTTAAATAATAAAAAGAGAGTTCATTTACTGCATGCATGGATGAAAAATAAGCCATGTGCAGTAATATAGAAAATTGAGGATGCAACGCATTGGTATGAATCGGGATGCATCGGGATATCGAATTGAATCGAATCGTGGACAGGATAACCGTAATCGAATCGAATCGTGAGACCAGTGAAGATGCACAGCCCTAGTAAACTCCCCCCCGAGGATAAATGATAGGAGATTTTAAAGTTCACCTATCATGCTATTTTTAGGCAATAGCTCCGTTGTACCTCCGTTTTTAGAGATTTGTGTACGGAGGAAAAGAGAGAGGGTTTTATTTTCTGACGCTGCGTGAGTTCCCTGACACATATTTATGTATAAAAGACATCAAAAAGTTCATTTTGCATGATAGGTCCCCTTTAAAGTTAAATGCATCAATCTGGTTTTCTTTGAGAGCAAACATATAGGCTGGATTAATGAAGAACTGTGTGCTCCTGAAAACATTATATTAAAAAGAAGTCTCATGAAAAGAAAACTGTCTTGGCTGTGTGACAGTTTTTTTTCACACTTCATTCAGGCCTGGTCATTACATTATTTATGTTCAAGTGTGGGATCATTTTGAGCAGGTAAAGGACAACCCCAAGAAGAGGATATGGAAAATCTCAGATAATAAAACACTGTAGCTGAAGCCAGCTCAAACTTCACTTACTTAGGAGGCAGACTGAGGGGAGAACGTGGTTTCACTTTGTCCTCGTCTTTCTTCTCCCTGGGGTCTCGAGGAGGACGCATCCTCGGCCTCTCCTTCTCATCCCGCTTCATCCGGTCCCTCTCCCACTCGTCTTTCCGCCGCATCCTCTCCTTCTCGCGCTCTCGCTCTCTCTCCCTCTCTCTCTGCCTGCGCTCCCTCTCACGGTGGTCTCTCTCCCTCTCTCGGTCCCGGTGCCTCTCCCGAGGGTCCTGGTCACGTTCTCGCTCCTGTCAAATAAATATGTTTAGTTTTCTAGCAAAAAAGGTTAGTCTTCCTGTGGAACTCATTCTAAGGCCCATTCATTCCTACTGATGAGTTTATTTCTAAAGGAAAAGGCTGTGTCCAGGTAAAGAATAAGTGGTGACTGTACTTAATAAAAAGCATTACTCTCACTAGGGATGGGAACGATTCATCGAATATTCGAAATTATTCAGGTATTCGACTATGAGAATATTTTTTTTTTTTTGTGAGTGATGCCTAAGTTGATTACATATTATCAAATGGAATAATTCAATGTATACGACAGTGCCATAGCTAAATGTGTTAGGTCTAAAGGCGTGTGTTGCTCCGCTCACCGGTCCCTCACAGCGGGCAGAGCTGCAGGTGCTGATCTCTCTCTCTCGCGTCCGGTTAGACTTCACTCGTGTTTATGTCCAAATCCATCAGGTCTAGCTAGTTCTAGCTAATGATATGGCTGCTGCCCCTCCCTACACGCAGATCACGCAGACTCAAACCTCATCTTAGGCCCAAATTCCAGCTGAGAGGGTCTTCTCTACAGCTGGCCTGATTGTGACCCGCCTCTCCCCTGAGTAGACATGCTCATATTCTTAAAGAAGAATGAGTATTGAATAGCTGCATTCGGTGCATAGGCCCTGTTGTAATAGGGTTACGTTACCCTAACCCGTTATGTTGTTCGTGTATGATCCCTCTTTCATTTAAAAACCAAGTTATGTTTTAAGCATGAAAGCTGTAGGCCTATAGCTGTCAACTGTTCAAACTGTGATCACCAGTTCAATACATTTGACACATTAAACTTGGTTTCTATACTTATTTGAACATGTATTTATTTATCTTTCAAAATTAAATCTTTTATTTATTTTTTTATAGGATATGTACATTTCGGCTAATCGGGGGTCGAATATTCGAATATACATTTGCTTTCAAATTCCCATCCCTAACTCTCACATGTCCTTGTACTGTCCACTATACATGTTGTTCACATGTTGTGCTCTGCTTGGTCTATGCTTAGACATGTTTCTTGATTTTGCACTGACAACCTGAACACTCGGGCAGTCTGCGGAGGATACTCACACTGTAGGGGTAAGGAAGAGGAGCTTCTGTGTACTGCACTCTGAAGTTTTCATACTGACCACCTCGCCATAGGGCCTCCATTTCATAGTCATAGTATGGATCAGCATAGGGGTCACTGCAATATTCCACAAAGGTTATTTGAATGTTTACGGATTGCTTTTTCAGTTTTCAGAAAGAACAGAGATGCCTTATACACTGACTTAAATGAGCAATACGCACATCTCTGACAAGAGACAGACCAAAAAGCTGTGCACAAATCATTCATAGTCTGTTCAACTGTGACCTAAATGTTAGGCAGTGTCCTTTTCAACAGTTTCATACAAAAGACAATGCTCTTGGTCTCCCAGTTACATCTGTCTAGACTAAGGCTTAGTGAGTTTCATTAAAGTTGTTCAAGTTGGTCTACACTTACCCATATACAGGATCTCTGAATTCCATTTCGCTGAAAGAGGAAAAGACATTTGAATCAATGACAGAACAATCTATTTATTCATATTTCTCACTGATATATTTGTAGTTATATAATGTGCATATCTCACCATGCCTAACTTAAAAAATACAAGGATGATGTTATTGTAGACTAAGAATGTAAGTACTTTTAAGGTAACAGAGCAAAAGGTGCAGGGGACACTTGATCAGAAAAACAATGTGTTCAATGTGAAGGTCATACTCTCTGATGATGCGGTAGCTGCGTTCTCTAAAGAATTCATTCTCTTTGTCAAATTCTCTCTCGTCCTCTCCGATGGTCACGTTGAAACGCTTCTCCTCAAAGTCGGGCTCCTGTTCCTTACGAATGGTGGCCTTCTTCAGCACCTATGGGAAACAGAGCCGGACCACACAACCACTGGATTAAACACTGATAATAAGTGTTGGTGAAAGAGAGCATCAACACGGTTTAATGATGACATGAAGAGAATTTTCAGAGTAGTGTTACCTCTTTGGCATGCCTTAGACCTCGCTCCCAGGCACTCTCCACAGGAGGCTCCACTGGAGGAGGAGGAGGAGGGGGGAGCTCCTCCACTGCAGGTCCAACCTAACGTGGGAACAGTTGCCTAATATTTGTACAAATGCTCACATGCTTTTATTTGGGTCCATTTTTTAATCTTTATGTTTTATCTGTACAGCAGCTTTTTCAAAATGCCCACAATTATACATTGTTTTTGAGTGTTTAACCAAAGCAACAAATACTTACCCAGGGATTGTTGGGTATGAGTGGGTGTGGTCCTCCAGGAGGCGCACCATTAGGTGAGAAGAGGTCAGGCTTACTGATGAGAGAATAGTTACCCTTGTCATTGACTCCAGGGTGGATGAACCTACAGTTCATACCCCAAGTGCAATTCCCTGGAGGACAAAAAAACAACGTACCGGTTTACAATCAGTTGATATCACAGGCACCCAGAGTAACCAGAAACCACTTTGTCATACTTTTCTGGTACAAACTAAATGATCAAATTAAAGTGGATGGATGCAACAATATGGTGTTTTAAGAAATAATTACATTTTGATTAATCTCCATGTTTTTAATTGAGTGCATGTCTTACTATGAGCAGTAGAAAAAGAAACCAAAATCTATTTTAAGTACAAAGACTCTCCCTGCTGTAGAACATAACAATCACTGCCATACAGTCTTAAGTCAAATACTTTATTTCAGAGTGTTTTACTTTGACAAGGCTAAACTACAAAGGATCTGACCAGCAAGTAAGAACAAATTATCTGGCAATCCATGTTCTGAGTGTGATTTACACACACACAGACCTACCTTTGATGAAGAACCTGCAGATGGGACGTGGTCTGATCTTTCTGTCTGACGGGTCTTTAACCTCCCCCTCCTCCAGGTCATCATCCTGCCCAGACATAACACATCATGACACATAAGAAGGTCTGAACCAATCCTACATATGAATCATTAGGGAGGACACCATACCGGACTTGTTTTAGTGTACTAATGGTATTTAAGCATTTTTAATGCATTATTTTATAAATATTGTTGAGTATGGATGTCTCAATACAGTTGTTTTATCCAGAGACCAATACAATTTCCTTATTAATGAGTAACTGGTGATATGGAGTCTGATCCAATACTTATATAAACTTAGCAGCAGGGAACATGCAGAGGATTAAATGTGTGTCTGTTATTAAAATAATAGGTGTAGCCTTTGTCCCATGTTTACAAGCTACTTCACTGACATACTAATGGTCCTGGTTCAAGTTATTAAGTTATTTATATTGTTTGAATGATGTGGAAGTTTCAATAGAAGAATGCACCTCCTGTAATTAATGTTATGTTATAACAGAAAAGCTGAGTCCACTGCCTGTTACAGTGATGTTACAGAGTGGCCAGGTTATACTGAATGTTTTGTACACTGCTCTCAGCTCACTAAAAAGAGATATCTAGGATTAAATGTTATTTTGCTAAACTGGATATCCAAATTCAAAGCTGCATGTCGAAATTATCTTTGACATTCACTATATTTTCACTGGTATTTTATAGTAAATTGTAGTGGAGGCTGCAGAGCAGAAGAGCATTAAGACTAGCGGGCTGAGGTTGACAAAACACAGAAGAGTACATCCAGGAAAGGATCAACATTTAAAAACAGCTTTATTTTAGCCAAAGCAGGTCCATTGAACTAGACCCTAATAGGCCCCTGACCAATGCCTTGAAAAGTTTAGGACATCTAACTGTCGAGCCAAAACAGTCCATAAAATCAAAAGCTACAATTTAAAAAAGTTTTGTATTGATGAATTAAACAAAACACAACTCAGAATTTCAGTCTAGAAAAACAGCTACCAAAACTTGTAAATACAGAAGGCATTTTTGTGCCATTAGCCTGCAACCAATCAATCACCCAACGGAAGAATATAGCAGGGTTTAAAGATTAAAGATGTGCCTTTTTACGCACCGCCTTCGCTGTGTTTACTTTCATCAGAACAGCTTAAGTGTGCCTGCAGGCTGCTACGTGTTAACCACACACACATCGAACTGCCCGATTACACACGCATGATGTGTGTATGTGCTCAGCTCAGCTCTGTGTGTTCGTGTCTGTCCGACACCGGCATTTGTTTTCAAATGACCATGAACAGTAATTTACACACATCTGCTAACTCCATAGGTAGCCTATATGCGGGTGTTCCCAAAATAAATTAGTTTAATCTTAATCTCGATGTAGTGCTAAATGCTGTCGGAGTGCACCGGAACGAACGACACCATCATAATATCTTCTGAAAACCACCCACACACACACACACACACACACACACACACACACACACACACACACACACACACACACACACACACACACACACACACACACACACACACACACACACACACACACACACACACACACACACACACACACACACACACACACACACACACACACACACACACACACACACACACACACACACACACACACACACACACACACACACACACACACACACACACACACACACACACACACACACACACACACACACACACACACACACTGGATTATCCGTAAATCATACAAACAAAACCAAAACGTTGATTTATCTGTTTTCCCGTTTTGGTTTAAAAACTGAATAACGTCGGTTTTTTGGTTTTCCGTTATTCTGAAAAACCAAAAAATGACACCGGTTCTTTTTTTAAACATTAACATGTTTTGGATGCATATTGTTCTAGTATTTGTTCAGGCTGTTACATACAATTAGCCTCTCTTGCTACCTGCTGGTGAGTAAATATTAAAATCAGTTAAAATTGACAACCGGTCCGCGATTTTTTTTTAATGTATCTGCCGGTCCTTGGCACAATAAAGGTTGGGAATCCCTGCTATATATGACTCAGCAGCTTCAAGACATTAAGAAACTATTATTTTCCGCGTCGATAATACATTATTTTGGCCGGAAGTGACTTTAGCGCCCTCATACTATATCTTTCTAGAAAAACCCCTGTATAGCATCCAAACTGGGAACACTTACATCAATCTCCCCTTCATCAATCTCTCCATCATCCTCCTCCTTCTTTTTGTCTCTGAAGGAATCTCTGCGCATCCTCTCTGGGCCTTTGGAGTCGCCGGTCCTCTTGTATTCACTGTCTTTAGGGGAAGGGGGGAGGATAGGTTTCTTCTCCCTCCTCTTAGATCTCTTGTCCTCATTTTCTTCCTCTTCTACCGCTGCTTTAGTTTCTTCCTCATCTTCCTCTTCGTCAGGTGCAGGGATGCTGGGCTCTTCTGGGACTTCCTCATCGTAATCAAGTTCGTGCTCGTCTAGCTCCCGGGAAACAGACACAGAGTCATCCTTCAGGTCCCTCACTGCCACCGCTTTTCTCCTCTCCTCTTCCTGAGCTCTCATCCTCTTCTCTGCGACTGCCTTGCTTTTGTCTTCGTCATCCACCTCAGCTGCCAATGGATCTGCTGAGTCATCCTTGCTGTATCTGTATCCTTCCTCCCCGTCTTCTTCATCTTCTTCAGCAATAAAGCTCTTGCCCTGTTCTGGCTCGGAGTCTGGAGACTGCGGGGTGTCAAAGACTCCCTCCTCTGGCTCCATTCCTTTCTTCTCGTCCACCCCATCCAACTGGCCTCCCTGCGGACCATCTTCATCCCCCTCCATCAGCAAAATGGTCCCATCCTCAGGTTCCATCCCTCCTGTTACTCCTTCAGGCTCCTCATCTTCAGGGTCTGAGACAAAGTCAGGGACAACCTCATCGTCTTCATCCCTTTCCTCCTCTAATTCCGATCCTCTTCCTCTGCTTTCCAACATGTCTTCTTCCTCCTCAAGTCCCCCATTCTCCTCTTCATTGACCAACTCACTGTCTGAGATGACCCCATCTTCATCAGGAGAATCCAGCAGCTCACTGTCAGAAAGGCCCTTCTCTTCCGTCTCTTCCGCCTCCTCCTCATCCTCAGGGGACTGAGGGGATTGGGTAGGGCTTTCAGGAGTATCCATTAGAGAATATTCTAGAGTAAACAGAAATATAGTAGTTTGTGAAAACCAGTCAAATTGAAACGTCCAAGTAAACATGTTGCAAAGTGAACATTTGTGTGTTTCTATATAATGAAAACATCAAGCCAGAATCTATGAAAAAACCTGACTTGAACAACCGTACACGTCAGCCAGGTTACATACCATATCATATATTGGAATATTTTCCAAACAATTAAGCTGAACACATTTAAATTATGCACCCAGTTTGTTCAACTGCAAGCAGCTAAACCCCATCAGACAAACTAAGTTCTGTATACAAGAGATGTTACACATACTATCACCCTATATATGCAAACTAAATAAGCAAACCAGACCTTTAAATTGAGATTGGAATGTCCCACTTTTCATAATACAACAGATCATATAATGGTCTACGAAAGCAAACTGTGTTTGTTTGTCATTAATGTGTACTTTGCCCGAGTAAAGAAAACTCGCTAGCAATCTAATAAAACTGTCTATCGCAAAGAGGAATATCATTTCATGTAAAAAAACCTTTCTATGAGGAAAAGACATAGCAATATGTATAATTGACAACAGGAGGAACTCCGGCGCTGCCAATTCAACAGCAAATGAAACGTGATCAATAGCCAGCTAGCTAACAAATAAATTAACGTGATCTGCCAGTGGTGACGCTGGGAGCTCAAACCCTCGTCTTCAAATGTTTCGTTGGGATTCGGTGGGGCAAGTCATCTAAGGATGTGGACATGATTACACAGCATGCCAGAGATCGTAAATATAAAGTGTTCCTGCAGCAGAACACACTTCTAATAGCTCGGTCGCGCGAGGAGGCAACAAGGCCTTATCTCTCCGTGAATGCGAGCAGCGACCCCACCGCACTCACCCAACAACTCTGCCCATGTATTCCTAAAACTATTTCACAAATTAACCGGTTAATCTGACCAAACCGGCATGACACAGTTTCTCCAGCAATGTGCGAACTGATCTGTGTTTCAGTTAACAATGAAGCCTCCTATGAAGCTAACTTTAGGCTAAAGTGCAGCTACACTCAGCTAGCGGCTAACGAGCACACATGTATTCACCTTGCCGACCCGGAGCTCTTCAAAGACGGCACTGCTGCGGTAAGAACTCCCCTCTCCTGTGGTGTTGTTCTCTAACACTCTTCAATATTATCATGCGGTTTAATTTAACAGCTATGGTGGAGAGAAAAGGCATTCCTCACGGCAAAGCAAGAGCAGCCATTACCTCAACGTCATCAACAGACGACAATCAAGGCGGAAAAAAAACCCGCGTTGGAAACAAAGCACAACAGATCTGAGATCCGTGCGAGGCACATCGTGATGTGGCCAGCAGGACACAATCAGATCGTAGCCTACATCACATTCATCAAAGAACACAATCTTTATTATATGTTATGATATCATTATATTAGTATCATATATTTTATTAACAAAGTACTTATTGTTCAGTTTGTTTCTGTGAATGATGTAATTTAACAAATTGAAAGAAAATAAGTTTCTGACAGGCTACTAAAGAGAGTGCTTTTGTAAAAACCTCTACAGCAAGCAAGATATGAATAATAAGACACAGTGCAGAGTCAATAAAATATGCTACAGCACTGAAAAAAAGGACTTTTTGGCTTTGTAAATATTACTTTGATTATATGTTTAAATTCTACAATACATTACTATTTCAGTAATTTTACTCAAAATGTCTCCTTTTATTTAATGTGTTACTTGTGTTTCTATGTAATTCTTAATCTTCATATTGATAAGTCAATTTTAACAATAGCACTAAGTACATATTACCTAAATTATTGTATTGACTGTAGAACCTGTTAAAGCAGGGGTCTCCAACCTTTCTTCATCTGAGAGCTACTTTGAAAAAATGAAAGTGGCCAAGAGCTACTTGCATCACATCGCTTACATTTATTCACATAGCACTCATCAGTTGAATTAAGCTACTTTTGTACACGTGTGAAATTGCAATACCTAAAGCTTATCACAAATCTTAACTTCACATCAAGGTCCAAGAAAACGAAAATGTCTCACATATTATTATGGCCCACATAGTGAGTACATCACTGAGAATTCACATAAATGTCCTTAATCACCACCTGACAAGCTATGGCACTTATGGTAAAATAAGTGCATTCACTCTTTTTTTACAGTTAGTGAGATGAATGGCGCTGCATGGAGTCCACCATAGAGTGTATGAGTGTACCCACTTAGGTTCACTCTAATAGAGTCATTTACATGTTCATCAGTCGGTCTTGTTCTGTATTTAGATTTCATTCATGTCAGAAAAAGCTGCTTCACAAAGGTCTGTAGAACAGAACCAAATAAAGCAGACGTGTTCAGTGCTGCTTGGTGAATGTTCTTAGAGTTTTCTGGGTCGACAAGGCTCCAGAAATGTTGTGAGTTTTGATGAGACTTGAGCTGAACATGATTTTGGAGATTTATAACCTCCATCTCCACAGGATTGACACTGAACAGTTCAGCCATCTTTTTCTTCTTCTTCTTCGTCTTGACATTAAATTATAAACCATAATAAACCAACTGTATAGGTCTAGCCTCCCTATATCTGTGTGTGAAATTGTTCCATCCTCAAAAACAAAAAACGAATGCTTCTGCAGTCTAGCTGCAGCTTCTAGCAACGGTCTTCTGTTAAAGAAAGGATACTGAAGGTCCTGAATGTGGCATCACACACATGACTTGAGTCTGAACACAGCAGACAACAGCATTATAAAAACAAAAATACTGCATGTGGGTGCACACTCACATTCTCTGTCTTACTGTTACATAAATCCCATGAATGTATGAGACTAAGTTAGCTTCATCATATCTCAATCAGTGATTAAGTGAATAATAAAGTTTCTATCGGGTTACTATCAGCCATTATTTTCAGGAGGGGGCGGGGTTTGGAGGAACAGAGGAGACGGGGATCGCGGAAGCTTTCCTCCTGCCTTCACAAACTTTACACAAGTATTTATCAACTGAAAATAGCAAGAGGACATTCATACTCTGCAATCCAAGACTTGATTAAATCCACCAAAAACCTGACATGACGATAACGAGTGTTTTTCAAAAAACACAAATCCCTCCCTGTGTGTCTCTGAGCCGTAGCGACACGGCCTGATTCAGAGCGGGTCATTCTGCTGTTGGTTCTGGACTGGTGTTGCTGGAGAAAGCAGACTGGTCCGTGTGTGGTGTCGCTGTGCCGCTGTCACGTCTGTTCCTTGATCTCTGCGTCACCGACCAATTTGATATTCGTGTAATTCTAAAATCAAAAAACGTTATTGTCCAGCCGCGGCCGAAAAATCAAGAAGCAACCTTACAACGCTATAATCGATAATCGAGCGGTGAGCTACTGAAAAGCTGCCCGCGAGCTACCGGTAGCTCGCGATCGACGTGTTGGAGAGCCCTGTGTTAAAGCTATTAAAATGTACATGGGAAATGCGAGTTAACTGCGGGTGACGTCAGAGGAGAGTATTTCCCGCGCACATTGCCCCCGCAGACAAGCACGGACAGTCCACTCAGAAGGTTGACATTTGAGTGGAACTTGAAGACTGCTTGGTCGACCATTTCATTTGAATATTCATCGATGTGGAGTCATGTGAGTATGTTTATGTGATTGGTTAACTTGTTACATTCCTATTAGCTTGTCAGCTGAAGTCAGTATTTGGTTATTAAAAATGTAAGGCTAAGTTAGCTAAGATTAGCCGACAGAGTAGCTGGCTAACTAGCTCGTTATCGTGCTAGCAAACTTAGCCCGGTTTCATGCAAGTTGCACACATCAGATGTAATATATATTTTTTAAAGGCTTATTTGAAGCTTCAAAGTTGTCGACTACGACAACATTCGCCGTTTATAATGGAAACTATGGCACTGGCGCACTTTTTAAAATTTGAATAGTTTTTTATTTCGGGAGAGGGGGGTGTTCATGGCTCCAGCTCAACAAAAGAAATACTCAACAGTATGTGCGACGCTACGTGATGCGGTCAGTTTCACTGCAGCCTAGAGAAGGACAAAGTGGTCAAGGAATATTATATTTGCAATGAAATATGAACAGCGCGATTTAAAAGGTGAGTGTGTCTGTGTGTTTGCCTCGATGGATTCACTGTTGGCGCTTTTCCAGTGCAGCACGTAGCACAGTTTGGTTTGTCCCGGCCCGTAACAACATACTGATACCGGTTAGTAAAAACCATGAATTAATGCTTTGACAAGTCTGCGGTTTGTACTTGTTTCACTTTTGTCTAGTTTCTGAACAGATATGAGCTCTGAGACCCCGTTTACACGAGAACAAAACGGGTTGTATCCGCATAGTTTCTCTTGCGTATAGCCCTTTCATTTACACGAGGCCGTAACAAAACGATAGAAACGGCCCCACAAACGATAACGGGTCCCAAGGTGGATAGATTTGCAAACGAAACGCTCTGGGGGGTCAAACGGCTTCGTGTAATCTCATCTATACGATCATTTCCCCATAGATGAAGCCATAGCCCCACCTCTCCTGCTCACTGCTGTAGCATGGTCAGTAGCTACTGCTAGCGCTACTGCTACTGACCATTCTACAGATGTTAGTACAAAATCTACAGCTCGACCGTGCAACTGATGTTAGTGCAAAATCTACAGCTCCTCTACCACAACCATCAGCAACAAGTGGACATGGAGAATTACATGAACTACATGTTGCTAAATCCACCGCGGGACATAAACAGAAGGGCAACCATGGCAACCATGCTCCAGGGTCTTCTTCGCTGTATTTGGTGTATTTTGTGGCGGCAGCAGCGCCACTTACAGGCCTGGCATATGTACTACAGCGGGTCGAGCGGTCTCGTGTGAACAGACACGTTAAATGAAACGAATGCATGTGAACGGAAGACCTTTTTGAAAATGCATACTGTGCATAAACGCAAACGTTCCCGTGTAGAGGCAGGTCTGTCATTGTATTGAAGGGTTGTATTTTGGATAAAGGTATTATTACTAGGGATGTCCCGATCACATTTTTTTGCTCCCGATCCGATTCCGATCATTTGATTTTGACAATCTGCCGATACCGATTTTTTCCGATCTTTATGCAATGCATTAAGAGAAAAAAAAGGTAACAGATAACGGCTGGTCATCCAACGCGATGAGTTCAGCTATCTTGGCTGTTATTTGTTTGGCCTTTTCACTGTTCTGGGGCAGTTTCTCTTTCCTTTTAAAAGTCTCTGAAAGTGTCGGTTGTTTCAGTGCCGTTACCTGAGTGGCCGCTGTGTACTCGTCGTGTTGTTGTTGGTGTTTGTTTCTCAGGTGGCGTATTAGATTGGTCGTGTTGAACGTAGCTCTGTTCTTTCCACCACGCGGAACCTCTTCCTTGCAAACATTGCATCTGGCTGTTACACTGCCCTCGCTTTCAATTTTATAATACTTCCAAACTCCTGACATTTTCTCTGTCCCGAGTCACCAGCTGAACGTAGCCTCTCGTTAGCTTACTGCTAGACACTGCGCGCCCACTCTGTTGCCAGCTTTGAGAGAAATAAGCAACCAGGTCTGAAAACAAGCCCAAAAGAAGCAACACATACATGATGTTGTCATTTCAAACCAAAACTAAGGCCTCAGGATGACTTTAAGACGTGAACATGGTCATTTTTGTTTTGTAACATTAAATAAAATTAAAAAAAATCCCGATCCCCGATTTTTTGAAAATCACGTAATCGGCTCCGATCACGTGATCGGATCGGGACATCTCTAATTATTACGTTATTTTTACTTTGCGTATTGATTAGCCTTGAATTAGGGCTGGGCGATTTTTTCGGTTTTAACGATTAATTTGCATTTTTACTTTCCTACGGTTTGTGAAATGGCTGAACTGAAAAATCGCGATTTAAAAACATTTCTAGACTCCGCAGATTTGTTTTGCTTTAAGGGACTCCGTAGAGGCTTACTCTCTCACTTTCCAGAACGCGCACAAAACTCAGCCACATTGCCTGTGACTACCCGATCTGCAGCTCTGTGTACACATATATCACTTAAATTATTCAATACATCCTTTGTAGTAAAGTAAAAATTACATGTTTAATATAAATGATTTGCTGTGGCCAATTGTTTTCATTGCATTTACAGACCGTGTAACTCTCTGATACCACCCAATGAATGCATTGACTTGCTTGTAGAACCACGCTACACAAAACAGATAGCAACACCTATAAAAACTATTTAAAAAAGGGGCTACTGTATCGACCTATATAAAGTATATAAATATATATATATTTTCAAAATACCAAAAAGATCCTGCATTTTAGCCATGCCTCATTTCGCTCCATTTGCTCTTTCCAGCGCTGTTTTTGCAGGGGGCTGATTCTGTGAGCTGCAGCTGATCTCAGAGCACGCCCCCCTGCAGGAGAGGGGAGCGTGCTCTGAGATCAGCTGCTGGGCTGTCAGAAGAGGGGGACAAAAAGAGATCTCCGTCCTCCGTGTTTTATTCTTATAGAAGTAAGAAGAGAAGTAATGGGGCAGAAACCCTCCTTTTTACGCAGCGGCCCAGACATAGACATCAAACGGCGACACATATTCAGTTGGCAGTTACTTTGGCATTAGGGCAGGGATATCTAGATACTTTCCAAGGTTTGACATAATGAATTGTGCTACTTTTAAAGCAAGCAACGATGTTTTCAAAGCTGTAATCAAAAAGCTCCTCAAAAACACTATCGAAGCAGTTCCTGCTGTTGCTACGTTAGTTCAAACAGTAACAACGGACTACTTTTCTTAGCGGATGCTTGTCAATTTAAATCAATACATAAAACTATTTTTAAATCAATAAAATCATTTTCTAAATCCATAAAAGCATTTCAATTAATATTGGGAGTCATGTCGTTACTTTGTTGAGAATGTGGCCATGTGTAATAAGCGGGATAATGTGCACATTGCACATTGCATAATGTGCCTTCATGCCGATCTAGATCCCTCCGCAAAAAAAACAAAAAAACGGCTCGTTCGCGGGCGAGAGCCGGCTCCCGTCGTTCACTTAAAAGAGCCGGCTCTTTGAGCCGGCTCGTTCGCGACCGACACATCACTACTGACAGTGTCGTCTACCTCCCAGTCAGAGCAGGACAAAATTGAAGCTGAGCTGTCATCCTATTTGTTGTCGTCTGAGACAGACCCTGATACAGACCCACTGCAGTGGTGGAAGCTACATGAAGCTAACTTCCCAAGACTGAGTAATCTGGCCAAGAAATATCTCTCCATTCCTGCCACAAGTGCCCCTTCGGAGAGGGTTTTCAGTACGGGGGGTAACATTGTAACATGCCAAAGAGCATGCCTCAAGCCAGAGGCAGTAGACAGGCTTGTCTTCCTCGCGAAAAACCTGTAGACAACTTTCTAGAAAGTTAAAGGGATGTTATTTTTGTTTGAGGGTATTTTTTTATTATTCATTTCATTATCATTATTTATTATTTGTTGTATTTCATTTTACAAGTTTTTTCAGGGATGGCCTGAGAGAGATTTTTTTTTCAGTTTGATTTAAAAAAAATCGTTGCTCATTAATGACAGCCAAGTGCCGTGGTGCTATTTTTATTTTATTTTTTTTATTCTTGAACAACTGATTTGTTCACATAGGCCTAGACTACTTGGTAATCTCATTTATTTGTATTGTGTTAATAAAGAAAATATGTATTTAAATTTTGCCTTGGTCTGGTTTGTTTAGAAAAAAACAGAAAAAATCGAGGTTTAAATCGAAAATTGTCCATTAGTTAGAAAAAATCGAGATTTTATTTTTAGGCCATATCGCCCAGCCCTACCTTGAATGCAGTGACAAGTTGTATGTATGTATGTATACATGTGTGATAGAATTATTTTTTAAATAACATTTTACATGATAAAAATGGCTCTGAATGTATATTGTTGTGTTCATATTTAAGCAATGAATTGCAAGACAGTAAGTTCTGTAATTTACATAATTCATTTCTAATGTACTTTCTATATATTTCACAGGTTACCAAGGGAAATTGAGTCATTCAGCAATTTCGTCTTCGACAGCTAATGCAGAGTAAGTTGATCAACTCAGTACTGTTAGAAGTTTAAGTTGACATATAAATGTTTTTGTAACATGGTTTAGTTTCAAGAGGTTTAAAGATTGAATTCATTTGTGTTTTTTTCAGATTCCACTAGATGGGTGTGCAAAACATGTAGCTTTGAATCTAACAAAAGGACAGGATTGTTAAAGCACTACAGGCTAAAACATGTAAATGGTGGACGCTGCAACTCAGTCCCTTGTCTTTATACAGATTGCCCTTGTTCGTTTAAAACATTTAATGCCCTTCGTGCCCATTTGTCCCGACAGCACACAGAGTCAGTAACACTAGGTCTTTCATTTAATTGTCTACTATGCAATTCTAGTTTTCATTCAGGGAGGATATATCTTGAACATCTTGGTAGGCATTTGAGGAGGTTTGAAGTAGTTGCGTGTGTATTCAAAGATTGCAGCTTCAGTACAAACATATATTCAACCTTTGTTACTCATAGACACAGGAAACATTCTCAACATGGCCCTGAACACTTTAAAACTGAGGTATTGAAAAGATACCCTGATCCCACTGTTGCTCAGGATGAGTCTGTTTACAGAGGATGAGGATGATGGCCCTGAGCATTTTGTTGAGGAAGCAGAGGATTTATCTCAGGTTATAAAGGAGAAGTTTGGCCACCTCTTACTTTAGTAAGAGAGCACTTTCAATGTTCCAAACAAGTGTATTGACACAATTGTAGATGAGCTACAGTTCATATCCTGCTTTGCATCTGGTCCAGTTTTAAGAGATGTGATTGAATCCACTTTAAAAAGCCATAACTGTGATTTGGATGAAGCTGTAATCTCAGATTTGGTGAAAAATCTCTGAGTCACACCCTATAAGTTCAGTTTTGGGAACAGATGGACCTTTTACTACTTCGTACAAGAGAAGAGAATTTATGAAGAAACATTTTTCCGTTGTTGAACCAAAAGAGTACATACTGGATAAGAGAGAGGGTAAAACATTCCTGTATGTACCTATATTGCAGTCCTTGTTGCAGTTATTAAACAATAAGAATATCCAAGAAAAGGCACTAGGTAGTGAAAGAAACTCTGAAAGTACTTCACAATATCTGTCCTTTCATGATGGATCTCACTATCAGAAAAAAGATTTTTTTCTCTGCAGAGCAGGACAGAATTAGTATCATTCTGTACATTGATGACTTTGAGGTATGTAATCCTCTTGGGACTTCCCGAAAAAAGCACAAAGTCACGGCTGTGTATTGGGTGCTGGGAGACATTCCAGCACAGTCACGATCAACATTGGACGCTATTTATTTAGCTATTCTGTGTAAGGCACAGGACACTAAGCAGTTTGGATTCCAGAGAGTTTTAGAGCCACTTTTAACCGATCTGAAAAGCTTGGAGAAAGATGGTCTTTTTGTTACAGCTTTGGGAAAAGTCATCAGAGGGACTGTGGTGAGTGTGGTGGCAGATAATTTGGGTGCCCATTCTGTAGCAGGATTTGTCGAAAGCTTTATGTCTTCTCATGTCTGTCGGTTTTGTCTCGGGGAGCGGTCCGACTTTCAGTCTAAAGAAGTAAGATCTGGCTTTTTCCAACAAAGAACTAAAGAGCAACACGAGCTGCATGTTCAGACAGCTTTGTCTAGTCTGAATCACAAAAAAAAAAAGTGTGCACTATCTGAAACACTTGACCATTTCCATGTAACATCTGGTTACCCTCCAGATGTTTTACATGATCTTCTTGAGGGCATTGTTCCAGTGGAGTTGGCATTGTCATTTGAAATCTTGATCAAGAAGAAATATTTTTCTCTCATGGAACTCAATGACTCCATTTGACAGTTCCCATTTAAGTGGAGCGATAAAACAAATCGCCCTCATCTTTTCCCTGGTAACTTTGCCAAACGAAGATCAGTGGGAGTCAATGCCCATGAAAACTGGTGTTTGCTGCGTTTGCTTCCTCTGATAATAGGTTTAAAAGTACCGGAACATGAGCCAGTGTGGCAGATGCTGATGATCTTGAAAGACATAGTGGACCTTGTGATGTCCCTAGTCCATACAGAGGAAAGCATTTGTTATCTTGACAGTTTGATCTCTGAGCACCGATGGAGATTCCTTGAAGCGTTTCCCAACAAAAGCTCCGTCCTAAGCACCACTTCCTTGAGCACTATCCTCAGCTCATTCGGGAATTTGGCCCCGTAGTTGCCTTGTGGACAATGAGATTTGAGGCTAGCTTACAGCTTCTGTAAGAGAATTGTCAGACAAACGGGCTGTTTTAGGAATATCTTGCTGTCCCTTGCAAATAAGCACCAGCTCCATGATTCAAATGCAGTCAGACCATCACTGTCAGTCACAAAAACAACAGAGGTCTCTTTAGATGTACTTAAGGATGACATAAAAGACATGGTGAAGTATAGATATCCAACTGTCACAACAGTACATGTTGCAAGTAATGTGTGCTTTTTAGGCACCAACTATGCTACTGGGATGATGGTGTGTTATGGTTCTACCGCAGGATTGCCTGACTTTGCCGAGGTGTTACAGATGATGTTGATTCGTGACAAACTGGCCTTTGTTGTCAGACTACAAAACACATGGTACAATGAGCACATTAGGAGCTACGAGTTAGAGAACACCAGCAATGTGCAATTACTTGAGCAAAAAGAGATGGCTGATTTTTGCACTTTGGCTGCATACACCCTAGCAGGAAGACGACTGACTACTTTGAAGCACTACATTTGCCTCTCCTATTAGTTGTGAAATGTGAGTACAAGTTGTTGCCATCCTTTATCAGTGGGATTGATTTCAAGTTGATTCATTCTTTATTTCTCTGTTTCTGATGCAGCTTCTTCTGTCGAAATGGATACAACACCTGCAAAGCTCCGTATCATTTTTGAACATAATGATATTCGCAAACTGGTTCTGCCCTCGGGAATCCCAAGAACACTTGCGGAACTTATTTGTGAACTTCAAGAGGCATTTCATATTCCAGGGGAGTTTACTGTGATGTATCAAGACATGGATTTTGATGGCCAGTTTTGCACTTTGAGCTGCATTGACGATGTAGAAGACAAGGGAACACTAAAGGTTTTTCAAACTGAACCAATTGTCCTTAATCTCAGTCCTGTGGAAGTATTGGATATTGACTCCTCAATAGCAGAACAATCTTCTGACAACTCCTCTCGCCACTCATCTGGACCTCAGGACACCATCCTGCTCTCTTCCTCTGGAACATCTTACCGGTCCGAACTGTGGCCAGCTAAGTTTCAAGTACCTACTTTTTCTTACGATGTAGACGTTTCGCTGGAGGCAGGCAACCAGGCTTACCAAAAGGATGGCACCCTATTGAGCAATCCAAGACTGAGAAGTAGCGTACTTGAGAAATTAGCTGAGGAAATATTTCGCTATACAGCATACCCAACCGGTGTACAAGTTTTAGCTGTGCTAGAAGCCTTGTTAGAAAAGTACCCATGCCTCAAAGAGCCAGGGTCTTTGAATGGCATGTATGGTTGGCAGCAGAGGATCAGATATAAAATGGGCAATTACCGGGCAAAATTAAGATGCCGTAAATTTGCCTGCCCAGAGTTGGAGGTGAACTCGCGTAAAAGTCAGGCGTCAAATGAAAGGGGCCCCAAAGGCATCAAAAGGCCTAAGAAAGCTGAAGTGAACTACCTGCCACCACTGCCATTTGGGGAGACAGGTGACACTTTAGAGAGGGAGAGAATAGACTTACTGAACGAAATAAAGAAGAAAAACAATGACAAGATCATTGGTGAAAAAATGGAGAGGTCTTTCTCCTACCGAAGACTAGAAGTTGTCCAGCATTGCCCTGCAGTCCACGACTTCATGGAGAGATGGCCCGCAATGTTCTCCGAACTTCAGGTAAATCCAGCTCTTCGTGTGTTTCTCTACCTGATGCTGAGATTGCTGTGATTGACTGCATTACTTTTAGCTAGGTGTACCTTATTAATTGGGTAATCATTATTGTTGCAACACAGCACATGACATGTGTTTTTATCACCTTGTTGTTTCAGATCAAAGAGGAGTTCCGAAGGATTACAACAATTCATCTCGAGCGAACCTTTTTGACCAAATTGGACTTTTACACCCCAAAACTGCAGGAGATATTTGGGACAAAAGGCGGAGTTGCAGGCACAAAAATAAGACCCCTGCTGGATTCACTTAGTCAGGTAAAGCGTAAAATTCATACAATTACAATCAATCAACGTATGTTCGGCTCTTATTCACTGAGAAAAGATAATAATAATAATGTAATGATATGATCTGGCCGGCCTGACCAAGACCCAAAGCCAGCAGGGCATCTACCCAACTGACCCTGGGTTTCATTTGGCACATCATAGGATGTTTTAAGTTAAATGTGTTTCAACTCATTTGTATGCACAGCTTGATCCTGCTTTGCATCCTTGCACCTAGTTGGTGCCTTCTTTTGTAGCAGGTTCAATTGACCATTACGCAACATCTTTTGCTTTCTCTCTTCAATAATGTACTTGTCTGTTTTAACAGCTACATGTAGAAGATAGACGAGATGCCATCATCCGCTGCTTGATGGAGTTCCTTGGAGAGTCTACAGAGGAACTCATCAAAGACTACCAGGTAAATGTTCTGATGATTGTTGTACATGGATATCTCTACAAGTTAGTGACTCATGCCAGTATGTGGAAAAGGCATGTCCTTTTAATTAAGTTTAACATTTAGATGAAATTAATTGGTATTTAATATATTTAAAATAAAAGCAAACCTTTTACTTTATTCCATTCATTCTTTTTTTCATTCTTTCTCTAATGATCTTTTTTTACATTCTGATTCATAATTTGGTTTTCAGTAGAATTGAAGATTTGAGCCTTTAAACCCCGATCCCACCTCATTTTCGCTAAACTGAATCCAGTACTATACCAGCTTTTACTTCCTGCTTGGAACAGAGCAGCTTTTTTAAACCAAGAAATAAAAGTGACTACAAATTCCCTACATAACTTACCCCGTCTTTATCTACAAAAGGAAAGGAACTATAAAATCAATAGTTAGTTAAATACTAGGGCTGAACGATTAAAAAAAAATGTAATTGCAATTATTTTAACTGATATTGCAATTGCGATATCAGGAAATGATCATCATTATTCTCATTTTCATTGAAACATTTTTAAATGATCATGGTGTGATTTTTGCGAGGATTTGTAGCAAACAAAAATGTTTTCTTTACATTTTTCCTTTTACAAATATCGCACCTGCTGCGATTTGAAAATTGTTGTAGGCAATATTGCAGTTTCGATAACATTTTTGATTGGTAGTTCAGCCCTATTAAATGGCCACTTTAACCTAATGAATCACCTTTTGCATATTCAGTCACTTCAAAGAAAACATGTACAGTATAGTGTATCTCATCACCGATTCACATGTTTTGACAGGATGTGAGCAAAGAATTCGTCAGAGAGGACTATGCTGAGCACGTCATGAAAATAGTTGTCCTCCGTGGAAGTGCAGCACACGAAGGCCCTGCCGATGTGTCCATCATCATCGAGGGAAGTGAGGTTCTTGATGACTGCAGATGTGTGTCAAAGGCTTGCCTTCTGCTCACGGGCTTCATATATGCAATGAACTTAAGTTATCCACCGAAGATGAAATACACTTTTGAAGTATTTCAGAAGCTCTTTCTTGAGCTAAGATGTCTCCAAAAGTCCATGCATTGTGCAACAAACTTGTAGCCTAAGTGTATACAAAGGTGTTTCTTCAACTTGCAGTTCAGAGGA
Source organism: Pogonophryne albipinna (assembly GCA_028583405.1). Lineage (NCBI taxonomy): Eukaryota > Metazoa > Chordata > Actinopteri > Perciformes > Artedidraconidae > Pogonophryne > Pogonophryne albipinna. Next base: position 39,044,025 of record CM053250.1, on the reverse strand, counting down.
AATACTTGGTAGTTATGGTGTCTAGCAACAGTGACTTTTTTTCATATGTTTTGCCTGAGCCCACTTTGTACAACTACATGTTTTGTATATTGTTAAGATATTGTTTCAAAACCTTGTTGAGGAGGTTCTTGACACAGCACTTTTTTAGTTTCCCCTGGAAACAGTTTCATTTGTTGTGCTTTGAGTATTTGCCATAGATTGGTATTTGCAGCTCAATGCTGCACATGTCAAATTGGTGAAGATTTTTTCTTCATTTGATTGTGTTTTGTATGTTTTCTTGAGTGCGTTGAATTCTCAGGGCCACTGTACAACTACATATTGTGTAATTATTCTCTATAACACTAAAACAAGGGATGTCAGGGATGAGTGATTGCACTTAGTTTTCTTGCAAAGTCATGTGCTGAATATGATAAGGGCCACATGTGATATTTTTTTTTTTAAGTCAGAATTCTACCAGTGTTTCAAAACATAAAGTTGCTGTTTTGAAGAGTACATTGTTTCATGTTTTGTATGCCCATATTTAACAGGGTAGTGCTGTTAAAGGTAGAATACATATTATGTAAATATTACTTATATATTTAAGTAAAAAATACTATGCAATAGTGGGTACAATTAAATAGAAGAAGAAATATGATTTAAATATTACTTATATATTTAAGTAAAAAAATACTATGCAATAGTGAGTACAATTAAATAGAAGAAGAAATATGATCTAAATATTACTTATATATTTAAGTAAAAAAATACTATGCAATAGTGAGTACAATTAAATAGAAGAAGAAATATTATCTAAATATTACTTATATATTTAAGTAAAAAATACTATGCAATAGCGAGGACACTTAAATAGAAGAAGAAATATTATCTAAATATTACTTATATATTTAAGTAAAAAATACTATGCATTAGTGAGTACACTTAAATAAGAAAAATAGAAAGCACAGTAAAGTTTACTTGTGTACCTGTTGTTAGAAACACTTCTGAACTGTAAGTAGAATTTACTTGAAATGTAGGTTGTTAAATTTACTTAGAATTTCTGCGTGGAATATTGTTACCAAGGTTTTTCTAAGTAAATGTCACTCCACTTTTTTTTCAGTGAGTGTTCATTTTTTTAAATAAAATGCATCTTTCCCCTTCTAACAGCCAGATGGCAGCAGTGACCTTCCATCAGATGATGAGTGCGGGTAGGTCGGGGACGGCAGTTGTATACAACACTAAATGTCAAATGCTTGATCACTTATTTTCATTTAATGTTTTTTCTTTCTTTCCCTATTGCTTTGTTATTTTTTTCTACATTGTTGATGAACAATGAAAACTGTACAGCTATGTAATAAGAACATGAGAGTTGGGCAATATGACATTTTTAATTATGTTGTCCTAGTCGAGGAGAAATGAGAAAGAAGTCAAATAACAACAATACATTTTTTGCATATTTAACTATGTGTATTGTAACTGTGTGTATTTGTATGTAACTATATAACACAAAAAAGCATGTGTGACGAGTGGAAAACTAAAGGTCCATCTTTCTTTCTTTTTTTCTTTACAATCCAAATGATAATATTGCATCTATTACATGAAATTATGACTTCTCAAAGCTTTTTACTTTTTTTGGCACGATGGCTTTTGTACAATGTTTAAAACATAAAAACACATCAGTTGTGTACATTGAAATACCATTTTACACCACTGTTAGAAAAATATCACTCGACACCAGGTTGAGAATCAATGATCAGGTTCTAATTTATTCTTGCAAGAAGGAGCAGAGTTAAATCACATACAAAGGATATGGGTTAACTCACACACATGAGGTATGTTGCTCAAAGGAACAGCAAAAAACATCAGGCTTATATAGTCCAAAACACGGAGAGTAAAGCCGTAAAAGGACGGTGGCTGCGGGTGTCGGAATGTCAGCCGTAGGTGAAGGGGATGGGACAACTGGATGGGTCATCTGTGACTTCTGGACTCCCAACAATGTGAGATAATATAGCAGACTGCCTCCTCAGAATAGAACAACAACCTGTCTTCTGTTATCATTAGAGGAGGCAGCTGCAAGGTCTTACAGTCTCAGAGCCACACATGATATCAGTGCATTAAAACAACCCAAAGAGTGGAGAAAACAGTATTTCTCCAACAACCACTCCAGTGCCTCATTAAGTTTAACCACTGTCTAGCTTAGTCCTTCATGCTAAACTTTAGCTAAATGATTCACATGGTTTTAAACCTTGCTAAATAACCAACATGTATGATACATATTTTCAGACCTGGATACATTTGCTTTGACAGAACAGTAATTATACCTGACATGTTGAAAATGTACTTTGAAAAGCAGCCATGGTTTATAGAGTGGCGAAGGCACGCCCATCTACTTCCGGTCCATGGGACCTTATTTCGGAAAAATGATGTATTGAAGTCAATGGAGAGAGAAAACTTATCTTTCGATCCCGTTTGAATTTTGCCACGAATTACACATGATGTTTGTCAATCTTAAAAAATAATTTCCATGTCAAAAAAGTCACAGTTTGTCGCAAAACTGTTGAAATATAAGACTATGAAAAATACGCAACTAGAAAGACTACAAATCCCAGAGTAAGTGATGTCATAACTGATGTCACAATTGTTTTCCTCTAATAAATATAAGAGATAGCTAAGATAAGATAACTTTAACAAGATGCCTGTGTGCTTAGTACCAGGTTGTTATCATACCAGCAATGGGTCTTGCTCGTTCTTTCGCTTCCCGTCTGATGAAAAGACCAGGAGTGGCTGGCTGGATCAAGTTAGCTACCTAGCTAGTAGCAAGCATGTTAGTTAGCATTACAGTCTTAGCCTTGTCATTTTTATTAGCCTTAACATGAAGTAACATCAAGTAACCCAACATGTTAAACAATAAGAATAGTAGTCATATTTCGTGAACCCTTTGAAGAGTACTGTCACACAGGGGTGATCATTCTATAATAGGCTCAGTGGCGACTGGTCATTAGGGGCAGGTTTATTTTAAATATTTTCTCCAGAAAATATAAAAAATAATGATTACAAAAAATAAATTAAAAAATATATTTTAAGATCATGTTTAATCATCTGATTCGTCTGTACATTGCTGTTTTGGTCTGTGTTCTTTTAATTAGTGTCTACAGTGTGTTCCTATTGAGCTGTTTAGAGCCATGTGGGACAGAACCCGATCATGCCCCTCCCTCTCACTGTCTAAGTCAATGGTGACTGTAAAAACGACACTGCGCATACTCAGAATATTTTCCTATTTAATGTGTGTGGCAAAAAAATAATGACCATAGGCGCATTGAGTTGCCATCCCCACCATACGTCATCTCACATAATTCAGAGCTGATTGGCTGTAAGTACGTGTGCCGCGAAAAGTGTGGTGTGTGACGAGAGAGCTGCAGTGACGCGTCCTAAAACCCGGAAGTAAGCTGCGCATGGCTTCCCTCGACAAAAAAGCAATGAGATTTCTCCATAGGATTTTAGAAAATAGCTCCAAATAAAATCTGTGGGAAACAAACCTGTTAGATAAATGCACGTTTTGTTCAGCCAGATAATATCCACATGTCTACCCTACTTTTATAATTTTCGAATCATAAATCTATTGATTGGATTTATGATAGACTTTTGAAACTACAAGAAGATAAGGAGGACTTTTACAAAAAAATAATAGAGATTTTTGTCCAGAAGGATAGGCAAATGGACTTCATCTTCAAGTCAAGGTAAGAGACCGCAATTTTATTGAAAATGGAATCTTACTAAGAGAGAACAATTCAATATTTAAATGATACAATTACATTTGTTGGGTATCCTTTTGTTTAACTGTCTGTTTAAAATTAATTGAAGCATCAGACAAAAAAAGCTTTTGAAAATAATATTATAATTTGATTTAGGTCAAAATATAATATTTGTAAACCTGAAGAGTCAGTGCCAGGGCCTCACCAGCCATGAACCTCACTGCAGAAGCTTATAGACATCTAAGTTTTTTGTGCCCCACCACTTTTGTACATATAAAAACGCCACTGAATAGGCTACACCATTTAAGCCCGGGGGAGAAATGCTAACGCTACATTAGCACCGGCGATCTGTTCTACTTCATGCTATCTGCACAAATGGTTGACATTAAACATTAAAAAGACCAGGCAGTTCAGAGAGAATCAAAGGAAGGCAGAAGGACGTGTTTCATTGTGTTGATAGTGAGGGTAGTCAATCACTTTTTTGATAAGACAGTAGTGACAGCCATCTTGGTGACGTGTGTTGTTGTGAGAGTCTGAGACCAGAGATGTAGTTCATTAAGCGTTTCACACAAACAAATGTGTTACTTCACAGTTTTACGATTTTAAATTGCAAAATTATCTTTTAAATTGACAAACATCATATGTGTAATTCGTGGCACAATTCAAACGGGATCGAAAGATAATCTTTCTCTCTCCATTGACTTCAATACATAATTTTTTCAAAATAAGGTCCCATGGAGGTCCCCCGGAAGGGGAGGGACGTCACCACTCTATTGTGAAGACACTAGGCTCGTTTGAGATGAGCGAGACTGACAAAGACCTGCGCAATTGCGACCGCCGTCTTGCTAGTGCATTGCATGATGGTTAGTAATTTTGTCCGACTTGCTCTGGAGGCTCAACTACATGAGACGTTGAAATCTTGCAGGACAAAGACGTCGGCAGCCTTGAGAGCGAGGCGGAGCAGTTTCGCAGCGTCCACACGGCGGCGTGCGTTGAAGCTTGCCGGTGAGCGTGTCTGAAACTCGACCAACAACCAATCACATGAATCTCCCGCCCCGGACACACAAGCACGCAGTTTGATTGGCTAGAGCTTGTACTGGCATATGATTTGATTGGCTGACGCTTCCGCCGAAGCTTCAAAAGTTGAATAACAGCAAACCGAGTCAAGCCGACTCCGAGAGGAGAGACACCTCTGGAGATCAGAAGAGAGAAACTTGCTCTGTCATAGGCAGAGTTGGGTGTAACGCAGTGGCGAGCCGTGACTTTTATACCTAGGCCCTCTGACCCCCCCTTCCCTCGAAAAAAAAGAAGAGTTATGACGTCACAGCGTATACTTCATCGGAATATCACAACAGCGGCCCGGGGTGCAAAACGCATCAATGACAGCGACCCTCTACCACACAAAACAACACCATTTATATAAAAACCTATCATGACAGGGCACCCACAGCCAAGTAACAATTACAAATGAATTAAGTCGGCACGGCGGCCCACATTGAAAATGACTTAGGCCTACCTTTGATGATAAATCACTGAAACACAAAGTCCATCCTGCTGTCCTTTTGGATGAAGCACTTGATGGTCATGCAGCTGATCCTTTGCCACTCCAGTTTATCATTGTAACTCAATCTTGAAAATGACTTGGTTAATAATTTTGCAAACGATGATGTCATCACTATCACTGAAGTGAGCCATCATGAACAAACTTATGCTAATCATAAATCTATCCATCATAAATCTATCGATTAGATTTATGATTCGAAAATAATAAAAGTAGGGTAGACATGTGGATATTATCCGGCTGAACAAAACATGCATTTAAATAACAGGTTCGTTTTCCACAGACCTTATTTCAAGCTATTTTCCAAAATCCTATGGAGAAATCCCATTGCTTTTTGTTGAGGGAATCCGAGCGCAGCTTACTTCCGGGTTTTAGGACGCGTCACTGCACCACTTGCATAGACCTCACAGCGAGCGGAACTTGTCATAAAGTCATTTAGAGGGAAGATATGATTGGTCAATTGTACTGTCACTTGACATTACTCTCTCGTTGAGTTACTATAGCTGGCCCTCTGTGAATGTACAGAGGGACCAACGAGCTCTCCCGTCTTCACATAACTCGCAGAGACGGCATTTAACCCTTCACATTCCAACAGAAACTGAACAGGCAGATTCGAAGGATTTATTTATTTGGAAATGTTATTTTAAATACAATTAAATCAAGTTATTTTGGTAAAACTAATGAAAAATGTAACAACAAAAAATATTAAAAAAAATATTTTAATTTTTTTTTTTTTTTTTTATGTTTTCAAATATTATTTCTTAGAATATCTTAGGCCCTCACAGAGGGCCTAGAGGGCCCTGACGGCTGGCCACTGGTGTAACGTGTTACAAAGTAACGCGTTACGTGTAACGTGTTACAAAGTAACGCGTTACTGTAATAATATTACTTTTGTCGGTAACGGAGTAGTGTAACACGCTAAAATCAGTCATAATCACACTGACAGACAAGAGGGGTTTCCGCCGCAGGTTTATATGTATGTAATCTGAGCGACTTGCACGTCCACATCTCCGCCTGCAGTGCTGCATTAACATGGCTGAGTCAGCGATAACTTTCGAGGGGTGGAGGTATGCCCATTATTTTGAGTTCCTCCGAAGAATAGACAGGAATGTGACGGTGAGGTGAGGTATAAACTGTGTCCAGGCCAGAAGCTGTTATCCACTGCTGTAAACACCACGTCAAACCTCAACACACACCTGCAAAGAACACATGCTAAGGTGAAGCTAATAGCTAAGGACCCCCGGACCCAGAGGGAGGATGTTGTGAGTGCGCCGCCGCCGAAGCAACACAAATTAGAATTTGGAGGACCGGTAACCAAAGCAGAGATGGACAGGCTTGTAGCATCCTTCATAGTAGAGGAAATGTTGCCCATTTGCACAGTGGAATCACCATCGTTCAGAGATATACTGCTCAAAATACAGATAGCAGGAGACAGAGGACAGCCATGGTCAGATAGGAAAACATTCAGGAGCTATCTGGATCAGTCTTATGCGACAATGGAAACTGAACTAAAGAGAACATTTGAAACTTTAGCAGTCTGTGTGATCTGCCTGTAGGGAGGGGCGGGCCGGGCAGGCCCTGCGAATAAAGTAACGAGTTACTTTATATAGAGAGTAACGAAGTAGTGTAATATATTACTTTTTTTTAGTAATGACCCCATCTCTGGTCATAGGCCTACTGGGTCAGGCTACAAGGAAGTGGAGAGGATATAATAAATATCACAAACAGAATACTACAGGATTGCTGAGAATATACAAAGTTCCAGGGGCGTGGGGTTGGCTGGACGAGTAAGGAGAGAACAAGGGCATATGAAGTGGAGACCATCACGTTTGCCAAAGCAAGCCCATTTAGCTGTGTTCCCCCATGGCTTTTCCCAGAAGCTAATATAGATGTGAGTATCATAGAAAGGAAAAAAGAGTGGCAAATAAATGAAGTGGGAATTAAAACAAATATGTACCCGAACAAAAAGTATTACAATTCCCTCAAAATGTATACAGATGGATCTAAGAAGCAAGAATGGGTGGGGATAGGCGTATGTACCAGAATTCAAAATATCAATCTCAAAACGAGTGTCACATAATTTATCAGCTTATACAGCAGAAATACTAGCAGCAATTATTGGGCTACAATGGGTTGAAGAGGTCAGACAGGGTGGTGATTTGCACAGACTCACTATCTGCTTTGAAAAGCATACAGTCGACAATAACTGTTAGAGAAGATTTCATTATTGAACTTAACCATTGCTTATTGAGACTTCAGAGAAGGGGAATAGATGTGCAGTTATGCTGGGTGCCTGCACATGAGGCGGTTCAAGGGAATGAGCATGCTGATAAGTTAGCAAAATATGCGTTACAGAAGGAAATAGCCATACCAGTTTCACTTGGAAAAGGAGAAGGAAAAGCAATAATTAAGAAGAAGGGTGTGGAAATATGACAGAAATGGTGGGAGGAAGATCAGAAAGGGAGGAGATACCACAAGTTATAATAAAGGTCTATACAGAAAGGAACAGACGGGAGGAGATCACCATCACTAGACTCAGACTGGATCATACATTAAACGGCACAATGTTTATAATGGTAAAAAGCGAAGTTGAAGAATGCAGGGGGTGTGGAGTGAAAGAAAATGTGGAACACATCATATAACACTGCAACATGTACAAAACAGAGAGGGAACAACTAAGAGACAGGGTCAGAGAGGCAGGAAGGGAGTGGAGCCTGATGGGGATACTGGGAACAGAAGGTGAGGGGGTAAGAGCTACCAGGAAGGCCATTATTAAGTATTTGAGTGAAACAGGATTGATTGGAAGAATTTAAAACAATGTAAATACAGTGGTATAATTCCACAAGTGGTGATAGGGTGATATGGAGGCATGTGGTGCAGTGGATAGAGCGTTGGTGTTAGGATCAGAGGAGCACAGGTTCAAACCCCACTGCAGTCAGCATGTCGTTGTGTCCCTGGGCAAGACACTTCACCCCAAATTGCTCCTGTGGGGATTGCCCACAGTATTGAGTATGTAAGTCGCTTTGGATAAAAGCGTCTAACAAGTGACATGTAATGTAATGGTGATACACACTCTTGTACAGTAGGTGGCCGTATGCACCTTAAAGTTGTTTGCAATCCACCAAAAACCGAGAGAGGAACAAGAAGCCGACTCCGAGGCCGTTTCTTAATCTCGAGGATACTGGCTTCCAAGCCAATATTTCAAGGATGCTACGTCATCGAGTGCCACCGAAGTACTGTTCCAATGTCCAGCATACTTGGAATTCCACCGAGGCCGCGTCCTTGGTTTGGGGGAAATTTCGAGGCTGCACATGGGTAGACTTTGCGTCCTTAAAATCCCCACAATGCTTTGCGTACGGACCAATTTCAAAAACCCTTGCGGAGAATGGCTGAACCGACGCAGCACACATTTAAATGTAAGAATGTAGTGGCGTAGAACATGTGTTGGTAAATATGTTACTTTGTCAATCCTCGCGATTGAGAGACAACCCGAGCTCAGGCGAGCTTTTTGAGACCTCCCCCGGCTGCAATCGGCTATTCTCGTCTACTTTCGAGGCGAGCCGCAGCTCATCTCAAACAAGCCTACTGGTGCTTCCTTATTGGTGCTTCTTGAATTTATGGTCACATGACCAACAAATGTGCACAGTTCCCTAGACAAAAGGGAGTGGGTCAACATACCCACTGGCTCATCTTACCCCACTCTCCTCTATGTCAATACTCGAATACTATTATGTGATAAACAAAAAGTGTTTAACATACCAAAAAATGTTTGGAAATCCACTATGCAAAGTGAATTTCACTTTTTTTATTTTGTAGATGGATAATTAGATTGGCTTTTGGGTGTCTGGGTTTATATATCCAAGAACTTGGAGTTTCAGGCTCTGCACTTTCCCTCCTCACCTCCTAACTCAAAGACCGCACCTACAGGGTAACTCGGAGAGGGTCCGAGTCCGACCCTTGTCAATTATCTACAGGGGTCCTTCAGGGCTCTGTCCTCGGTCCCCTCCTCTTCTCTCTGTACACAAACTCGCTCGGATCTGTCATTAGCTCGAATGGTTTTTCATCAGTGGCGAGCCGTGACTTTTATACCTAGGCCCTCTGACCTGTTTTCTTCAAGTTTGTATCTTCTTGGTCGTATGCACTTATTGTAAGTCGCTTTGGATAAAAGCGTCAGCTAAATGCAATGTAATGTAATATGCACAGCGGCTTGCAAAAGTATTTAACCCTCTTGAAATGTATCAGATTTGTCTGGATTACACATGATACACACATTTTTAAATTCAGTATTTTTATAGCAAGCTCATATGCTGTAACAGTATATTTTCAATGCAAAATCTAATTATCCATCAGCAGACATTTTAAAGAAATAAGAAACTGAAAAAGCTTATGATGGTTGCATAAGTGTTAACCCACACAGTAGTGTTTGGTAGAGCCACCTTTTGCTGCAGTAATAGTTCAGCACCCGGTTGGAGTGTTCTGATCATTCTTCTAGGATTTGCTCCTGTCTCCCTGTATTTTCCTCCATCCATTCTTCCTTAATTTAACAGCATGCCCAGTGCTGATGAAAAGCATCCTCACAGCATGATGCAGCCCCCACCATACTTTACTGTAGTGACAGTGTTTCTGATGCATGGGCAGTAAGGTTTGCACCACACACAACACTTTTAATTGTTGCCAAAGATCTCCATCCTCTTCTCAACAGACCACAAGAGCTTGTCCCACATCTACGCTGGGTCTCTTTCATTCTTTTTGGCAAACTCCAGAGGTTTTGATATGGTTGTTCTTGAGTAATGGCTTCTTTCTACCACCCTCATACAGGCCATAACTATGCAGAGCTGTGAAAGGGTTAACTGGTGCTCCTTCACTCCTCTCTCAGACAATGAACTCTATATTTCCCTCAGTGATAGTGGTCCTCATGGCTTCTTTCTCTCTTATCTCCTTTTTGTTTGGATACTGAGTTTTAAGGGACAGTCTTGTCTAGGTGGGGTTGGGTGTATGGTTTAATGCAGCTTCCACGTCCTCGCTATTGAACCAACTGTGCACACAAGGATATCTAAACACTTAACCGAGGAACTGCGAGACCATCTTTTGGTGAAATCCTCAGCCACTCGACACGACCCCTTACTGTGTATCACTCACTGATTGGCTGCTGCAGCGCATCACATGATCCGATGCTTCTTCACATCAGAGAAGTTTAACAGTGAAGATAACGCATTAGAGTTTATACTGTTTTATAAATAAGAGAGAAAGTGCATCTCTGTCAGCAGAGCTTCTGTCAGCCAGAGGGTAAAAGTTTAATTTACTGAAATACACTTAATTTATTTGCATTTACTTTGTAATAACTGACATGAAGCAGTGTTTGACCCACCCTCCGTCATGGGTTCGTTTTTAATACAAACATTGTACTATTCCTTTAACACTGTCACAGAAAATACTCATTACAGGAATGTTTTTATTAAATTATTACAACCAAAATCGCCAATGTGCCCTTTTCTGCATTTCAGCCCCTTCCCCTAACATCCTCTGCACGTGCCTGGCCAGGATACAACATGATAACCTCCATTCAGTGATACTACAACCGCATCCGATAATAAGAACACTCTCATACAGGAGACACACCTCTTCTCACACTGTATTAGGAACCAAACTGTATGTTTCATATGAGCCCGTGGGAAATTATGTAAGTTGTGTGTTAGTCGTTGGGTTTTGCGGTATAACGCTGAAAGAAATTCCACCACAGATAGGCTATCAATATTAATACTTAATGTGGCTTTTAGTCGGCACGGCACAAGTTCTGTTTCCTCGAAAGAGTGTGTGTGTGTGTGTGTGTGTGTGTGTGCGTGCGTGCGCGCGCGTGTGTGTGTGTGTCGGAGTGCAGTGTGCTGCCGGTTTGTCGGAGTGCAGTGTGCTGCCGGCTGCTCTCAGACGACACACACCGAGGAGAGCAGCGCATTATTTTGTGAAGACAGGTTCGGACTTGGAGAAGATTCTGGATTAATTGACAAGCCGCAACTGGTAATTATTATTATTTTATGTAAAAATATAATGAGAAGTTGATGCCAGTAATGTCTGTCTCTGAATCAATTATTATTTAATTTAGACAAAGCTCCAATCATGCCATACCGACAGCATGTCTTCCATCAGCTGTGCAACAAGATAGAAACACATACATTTTTTACATGCACATTCTCATGCACTTGATTCATATCTCAACAGAACTTTGTCCCTGTCACCCTCGTTGATTCATGAACATTATGAATTTCTCAAAATGTCTGTCAACAGCTCAGTTTCTAACTACAATACATACATTTGATGAGCAACCAAAAATATTCTTCTTTTATTGTGTAAGTTGTCTTGTCTGAACCTTTATATACTGTTCAGTCTATGGTCCAGCAGCTGGCCATAGCAACCTCATTATTCTGAATATGAATCCTTCAAAGTTATAAGATTAGATAAGATAAGATGGACCTTTATTTAGGAGTTTAAAGCAGCAACAGAGTGAGTGTGAAAAACAGGACAGTACAGATTCATAAGCGGATAATAAAACAAAAAATTACATTATATAAGTAACTGTTAAAACAATATATCAAAATAAGGTAAAACGTTGATCATTTGAATGAACATATATACATAATTGAGTGCAAATATTGTTAATGTTCAGTCAGTGCAGGTTATTGATGGGTTACAGGGTTAACCCCTGGTTGTGCAGCCTGATGGCTACAGGCACAAAGGACTGTCCAAGGAGGGATGAGTCTGAGGCTGAACTTACTCCTCATCTTCACTGGCTCTGCATGGAGAGGGGGGGGGGGGGGTTCTCCAGCTTCCTCCTCGTCCTCCCCTCTGCCCCCTCCTCAAGATTGTCCAGTCGTACTCCAGAGCTAGCCTTCCTCACAAGCTTGGCAGCCTGTTGGTGTTATCCCCAGCAAACCATCGCAAAGAAGAGCACAATTATGCCTCTCAGATTCTGTTTGCACTTTATACTGTACCTGTATTTTTGAATGTAGCCATTGTTTTCATTTCATTTTACAGACACTCTCCAGCCTATCTGGCAACCTCGAGTTTGCTACCATTTACAAATGCCAGCAATCATAATCACTGTGTCCTGATTCATAGAGGGAACACTGGACCACAATCTGACAGAGGCAGGAAACAGTGCAGCTTGTAAATGACAGTCTGGCTTATTTCTAATTTGAATTAAACGCATATGAGAGCTGAAGCAAGTTGAGTGATAGCCCTTAGAGCTTGGTGGTTGCTAGCTTAGCCAAAGTGAGCTTAAACTTAATTATGTGGTCTTTAAGACGTAAGATTGATCAAATTGTGTTGAGAAGCTGCGTTTAAAAAGATTCCAGAGGTTCCCTCTGTGTAGTTGTTTGGTTACAGTCAATATGGCAGATGATAACAATATTCCTTCCAGAATCTCTAAAACTCACAAAATATCACATCATACCTTCCGTTCAAAAGCCAATGTGTAAAAATGACAAAATGAAGGTTATGGTTTAAGCAAATAAGATAATGTGTTATCAGTGAGCTATACATGATACAAGGTGTACTTTGTTCTGTGAAAAGCTTTGTTTTTAAAATGTTGAAACATTCATTTAACACACTGACATTTTGGGACATACTTCCATGCCGACAGTTAGAGGAGAAGATTGAAAGAAGATTGTTTGCACGAAAAAATATGTCACTGGAGCCAGCTTAGTTAACTTAGCTTAGCCTGGCCCCGTCCAAAGTTAGAGAGAGAAAACACGTCTAACTAATCTAACTACTCTTCTTACTAATGCTATGCATTGTTTTTTTAATCATTGCAACAATAAAGTAAGAAACGAACATGTTGTGCTTTTACGGGACATTATTCCGTGGTCAGGAACAGATTGTTTTCCTGTGGCTCTTCAGGCAGCTAAGCATGACGGATAGTTAGAAATGTTCCAGATCTACTGAGTTGTGTAATGGAATGGAGAGTGGATGCAGTCTGATTGATGGCACAATAGTGCAACAAAATTACTTCTCATTTCATGACCACCTCAAGGCAGCTCCCAGGAGGAGAGGTCTAATTTGTGTGTGTGGTTGTGTGTGTGTGTGTGTGTGTGTGTGTGTGTGTGTGTGTGTGTGTGTGTGTGTGTGTGTGTGTGTGTGTGTGTGTGTGTGTGTGTGTGTGTGTGTGTGTGTGTGTGTGTGTGACCGGGCTTGGACATGAGTGAAGGAGTAACTGATGCCCTGTAGAGCCTCAGAGTGTTGCATACTGGTTAATTAGCTTTAGAGAAATGTGAAACTTCAGAACAAACCTCAGGACTCTGTAGATGAAAAAAAATGCTTCACATTTTGTCTCCTGATAAACTCAAAATCTGTTTAAGTAATTATAGTTTAAGAAATGGCTTTAATCACAAATTATTCTGCTGCAGGATTTCAGGAATGTGGTTGTTACTCTACCAGAAATGCACATGGAAGAATCATTAGTGCAATATGAATGGAGAATAAACCCAAAAATGTGTGTGTGTATTGTCAAAACATTATGTCAAAACTATACGACTTTTGTAAAATCTTCGAGTGTTGTATTAGGGGTTACGTCTTGTTATTCTGCAGCACCAGATTGGCTAATTTGAATATTACCTATCTAGGTCCATTGAATCTTATTAAAACTTCATCAGCAAGCTCTGGCTCTCAAACTGAGGTCTACCTTCACGTGAACATTGTGGGGCTTCAGTTTAACAGTTTAACATATGATTGGTGCGTTTGATCTGCTGGCTTGTCCAATTCTTCAGAGCAAGGTCCATTTTATTAGCTCATTATCAGCTGTTCTGGATATTCATGTCACCAAACGTTAACTCTTAGTGCTTTTGGTCACCCCCCTGACCTTTCCTTTAGTACAGGGATGGGCAAATGGCGGCCCGGGGGCCTGCCCCCACCTCCTCTTTTTGCCGCCCTCAGATTAATTTATAAACAACGTCATTATTTAAAAAAATAAATAAAATACTTGTAGTACTGATACCGTCCACTAGACTCCTAGTTACGCGAGCTGCGTACATGATTTCGTTCGGCAGCCAAATACCGCAAAATAATCTGTGACGCGTTTGTGTGTATTGTGTTTGTTTCCCGGGAGACACTCACAAGAAACACCGGCTGTTGTCATGCCTGGGCGAAACAAGTTTAATATTCTAGAAACTAAGACTTTGTTTATTTGAAAGCAGATGAAAACAAACTGTCACGGACCCTGCCGTGTTATCTATGATTACTATACGCTTTTCATTCATAATTTCAGCGGGAGGGAGGGGAAGCGGCGCTGAGGAACAGCAGAGTGCGGGTTGACAGGTGTCTGTGTTGACACTCCCCTTATTGTGCGTCAGCAGAGACAGGCTACAAGTGTCTTAGCTAGGTTCAAGTTAGACAACTAATGTCTGGGTTAGTGTTCATGACTTCATGTTTATGTCATCTTAATGGTTAATCTTAATGCACACATATTTTCCGTGCTTTCCAATAGTATAAAATAGTTTTATTCCACTGTTAAATCAATCAATCAATCAATCAATGTTTATTTATATAGCCCAATATCACAAATGTTACATTTGTCTCAGTGGTCTTCACAGTGTGTACAGAATATCAGTATGACAATACGACACCCTCTGTCCTTAGACCATCACATCGTACAAGGAAAAACTTCTGGAGAAAACCCACAGTTTAAAGGGAAAAATGGGAGAAACCTCAGGGAGAGCAACAGAGGAGGGATCCCTCTCCCAGGACGGACAGACGTGCAATAGATGCCGTGTGTAAATTGAAAAGATAATACATTTGCAACATAGGTAGTCCAAATGTTTGGAAATGCATGTGTGTATAATAGGAAGATGAATCCACGAGGATATCCATCTAGGACTTATGATCCAGGACCACAGCCACGACTCAAGATCCAGGGCTCGCGATCCAGGACACAGGACCGCAGGATCATCCATGACTCCGGATCCCGGCGTATATAGACACCAAAAAGAAAGAAATTTGGGGAAGCTGGGTTAATCGGAACATGAGAGTACACAGGTATAGACAGAGAGAAGGAAGAAGTAAGATGTCCCCCGACAAACTAAACCTATATCAGCAAAACTAGGGGCTGAATCTAATCAGCCCTAACTATAAGCTTTATCAAAAAGGAAGGTCTTAAGCGCACTCTTAAAAACGGATAGGGTGTCTGCCGCCCGAACACAAACTGGAAGCTGATTCCACAAATGTGGAGCTTGATAAGAAAAAGCTCTGGCTCCCTTTGTACTTTTAGAGACTCTAGGAACAACCAACAACCCTGCATTCTTGGAACGCAATGCCCTAGTAGGACAGTAGGGTATAATGAGTTCTTTAAGGTAAAATGGTGCCTGCCCATTAAGGGCTTTGTAGGCGAGAAGAAGAATTTTAAATTCTATCCTGTGTTCTATAGGGAGCCAGTGTAAGGCAGCCAGAACAGGAGCAATATGGTCCCTTTTCCTAACTCTGGTTAGTACACGAGCTGCAGCATTTTGAATCAGCTGAAGCGACTTGACTGACTTCTTGGTACACCCTAATAAAGAGTTACAATAATCCAGCCTTGAAGTAACAAATGCATGGACTAGTTTCTCTGCATCGTTTTGAGGCAAGATATGCCTGATTTTTGCAATGTTACGTAGATGGAAGTAGGCGGTCCTTGAAATTGATTTTATGTGGGCGTTAAAGGATAAATCCTGATCAAATATAACACCAAGATTCCTTACAGTCTCACTGGAGGCCAAATGAATGCCATCCATAGTTAGTATATCTTTAGATAATTTGTTTCGTAGATTCTTCGGGGCAAGTACAATAACTTCAGTTTTGGTCGTGTTTAACATCAAAAAATGTAAGGTCATCCACGTTTTTAAGTCCTTGAGGCAGTCTTGAATTTTATTTAGATGATTAATTTCATCAGGCTTGATTGATAAATATAGTTGAGTATCATCCACATAACAATGAAAGTTTACAGAATGATTCCTTATAATATTGCCTAATGGAAGCATATATAATGTGAAAATAACCTGTTCAATACAAACATGCCACTTGTAAAAAATAAATAACATTTCTGTGAACTGATATTTGTTTAGTGAGCTTATTAGAGGATGTTCCCTGAAAGATTGTAAAAATATCAATGAATATGTCAGACTTAATTTGTTAATAATTACATACAATACATGGAATTTGTGTGTGTGTGTTCCAAGTGAATCTGCGGCCCCCTGGTGGCCAGTACATACATTATGTGGCCCCACCACCATGCAAGTTGCCCATCTCTGCTTTAGTACCACCAGAAGGCAGAAATGTGCCACTGACCAACATTTTGGTCCACAGTAAAGGGTACATTTCCTTCCCTTAACCAGTGGTGGCTGGCCCATAGGGGCGCTAGGGGCACCGCCCCACCTCTTCCCATATTCTAGATTGTCATTAAAAAAAATACTTTCATTTTATTAATTTTCTACATTTTTCTTTTAATGAACAAGGTACATATTTTATAGTTGGTGTCAGTTAAATGTATAATCTACGATAAAATATCGATAAAAATTGTTTTACAATGTCTAAAGTTACTGATAAGTCACGTGTTTCCTGCTTGGGGCGCAGAAATCTTTGCCCATTGACTCTCGTTATAAGTGGTGCATGCGCAGTCTGCAGCTCTTCAAGGCAAGGCAATATTATTTATATTGCACCTTTCAACACAAGGCAATTCAAGGTGCTTTACAAAAATGAAAGACATTAAGAAAATGGCATTTAAAAACAGTCATTAAAAAGCAAAGATAATAAAATAAACATTAAAAGAAAAAATACATGAATAAAAGTTACAGTGCAGTTTAAGATATGAATAGTTCAATTAAAAGCAGCGGCAAAAAGAAAAGTCTTCAGCCTGGATTTAAAAGTAGTAAGGGTTGCAGCGGACCTGCAGGTTTGTGGTAGTTTGTTCCAGATATTTGGAGCATAATAACTGAACGCTGCTTCTCCATGTTTAGTTCTGACTCTGGGGACAGAAAGCTGACAAGTCCCTGAAGACCTGAGAGTTCTGAATAGTTCATAATTTAGCAGTAGGTCATAAACGTATTTTGGGTCTAAACCATTCAGTGCTTTATAAACCAGCAGCAGTATTTTGAAATCAATTATTTGACACACAGGAAGCCAGTGTAAAGACTTCAGTAATGTGATCCACTTTCTTGACTCAGGTCAGAGTCCATGACTACACCTAGATTTCTGGCTTTATCTGTTGTTTTGAACATTGCAGACTGAAGCTCAGCGCTAACTTTTATACGTTCTGCCTTGGCTCCAAAAACCATTACCTCAGTTTTATCTTTGTTTAATTGGAGAAAGTTCTGACACATCCAGTCATTGATTTGTTCAATGCACTTACTCAGTGTTTAAATTGGAGCATAGTCTCCTGGTGAAATGGTTATGTACATTTGGGTGTCTGTCATAGCTATGGTAACTTATTTTGTGGTTTTTCATTATCTGAGCCAGTGGTAGCATGTAGATGTTAAAGAGAAGAGCCCCCAAGATGGAGCCTTGAGGTACCCCACATGTCATATTTATCAACTCAGATGTGTATTT
Source organism: Pogonophryne albipinna (assembly GCA_028583405.1). Lineage (NCBI taxonomy): Eukaryota > Metazoa > Chordata > Actinopteri > Perciformes > Artedidraconidae > Pogonophryne > Pogonophryne albipinna. The sequence continues at coordinate 39,026,172 of CM053250.1, read as the reverse complement.
ACCTATAGAAACAACGTTTTTTCTGTGCTTTAACCCAGTGGTTCTCAAACTTTTTCTGTCATTCCCCACTTTGAACAGATGGGCCTTTTCAAGCCCCACCTGTCCCTCATCGCTCCAATAAAATTGTAGGCCAAGCTTAAAATTGTCAAATGTATCGTTCTATAACAATATATCTATAACAAATAACATCAGTTCAAAAACAGAGAAAATCAATAACAAATAACAGTTCAGAAATAGAGAAAATAAAAGTGCAATGGTGTCAATCCTTGCCTCAAATGGGCTGAGTTCCAAAAATCTAGGAAAAGGGCCTATAATTAAAATTGTCAAATGTATTTAAATAATAATCAAGTTCTACATCTTATAACAAATAACATCAGTCAATAATAACAAATAACATCAATAACAAATAACTAGAGATGTCCCGATCCGATCACGTGATTTTTAAAAGATCGGAATCGGGAGAAAAAGATCGGGGATCGGTAATCCTTTTTTTTTTAATAATTTTTTAAATTTTTTTATTTAATGTTACAAAACAGAAATGACCATGTTCACGTCTTAAAGTCATCCTGAGGCCTTAGTTTTGGTTTAAAATTACACAACATCATGTATGTGTTGCTTCTTTTGGGCTTGTTTTCATAGACCTGGTTGCTTATTTCTCTCAAATCTGGCAACAGAGTGGGCGCAGTGTCTAATAGTAGCAGTAAGCTAACGAGAGGCTACGTTCTGCTGGTGACTCGGGAGTCGGGACAGAGAAAATGTCAGGAGTTTTGAAGTATTCTAAAATTGAAAGCGAAGGCAGTGTAACCGCCAGATGCAATGTTTGCAAGAAGGAGGTTCCGCGTGGTGGAAAGAACAGAGCTACGTTCAACACGACCAATCTAATACGCCACCTGAGAAACAAACACCACCAACAACAACACGGCGAGGACACTAGGGCTGTACCCGAATATCCGAATATTCGTTCGTTGGAGTACTATTCGGGTTTCAATTTCGTTATTCGGAAATTCGTTTTGTTTGTTTTTTCATTTTTTTCCCTGTTTTTTTTTCAAATTGAATTTATTGAAATCTCCAATATCAACGTAAGAGCTTGTGCCTCTTCGGGGGGTGCTAACACTTAACCATAAACGTTATCGTTTACTTTCTCCGTCTTTATATGTAGATATTACTTTTCTCCGTTAATCTCCGTCAGGTTGTTTCCAAAGCAACAACAACTTCCTGTCAACAGCGCTACCTCTCCTTCAAAATAAAAGCATGTCCATAAATAGGAAGCCAAGCCAAATTACACTTAAGACATATACAACTGCAACGAAAGTAACAAACACAATGCGATATCCTTTTCAATTTCAAAGAACACAAATTGGGTTACATTAACAAATAACTATAAAAAAAACAATACTGTAGAATAACAAAATGAATGCCGTGAATACACCGAAATACACGTGTTGAAGCAGTTCGCTGATGATTACTATTGAATTGTGTTACTCCAGTAAGATGGAAATATAATACTTTGTTTATTCATGTTATGTTAAGCTGCTGTTGTTCATTGCATTATTACTAGACTAGTTAGTCTTAAGGCTAGAATTCTGCACTAAGCCACATTTTTATTTTATTTTATTATTTGTGACTGAATGTGAACTTGTGAAGCTAGTCAAGCTACCTCTTTCCAGTAGAGTTATTTTTGTTTTGTTACTGCACTATCTGCACTCAATTTGTTTACATGGTTATTTTGTGGTGGACCACTGATAAGCTTTATTTAGTTTTGATCCAATGCTGCTGTGAACAAAAGAAGCTATATCCATGTTGGATAGAATGGATAGTTGGGTACTATCATTTAAATAAAAAAAGAACCTTAAGGGACAACTTGAATGCCTTTTTCCTTTTTTTTCTCTTAATGCATTGCATAAAGATCGGATCGGGAAAAATCGGTATCGGCAGATTGTCAAAATCAAATGATCGGAATCGGATCGGGAGCAAAAAAAGGTGATCGGGACATCCCTATAAATAACATCAGTTCAAAATAGAGAAAATCAATAACAAATCAATACATTCATACATTCAGGAAATACATTCAGCAATGCAAATGACCAATTGAATGCATGAGTCTCATCACTGGATTATTAGTGACTGCAATGAGCCTGTTTTGCACTATACATCTTTTCAAAACGCGGTTGCAGGCTTGATAATGCCACTCTCAAGTCGTGCTCAATGTTGAGCCTAGATCTATATTTTTTTTCTGTGTTTTCATGGCCTCAGATCTACTTCATATAGTAAACAAATCTCTTCACTCAGGTATTTTTCCACAGGCCCTGAAAACTGCAGTCATTAAACCGCTCTTAAAAAAGAATAATCTAGATGCTTCAGTAATGAACAATTACAGGCCCATATCAAACCTCCCATTTATAGGTAAAATCATTGAAAAAGTTGTTTTTCAACAGTTGAGTAATTTCTTGCATTTAAATAACTGTTTTGATGTGTTCCAGTCAGGCTTTCGTCCAAACCACAGCACTGAGACTGCTCTTGTAAAGGTCTTCAATGACATCCACTTAAACACAGACAGTGGCAGAACTTCAGTGTTAGTATTATTAGATCTCAGTGCTGCGTTTGACACTGTTGACCACAACATATTACTAGACCGACTGGAAAACTGGGTGGGACTTTCGGAAACAGTTCTAAATTGGTTTGAATCCTACTTAAAGGACAGAAACAACAGGTCGGGCTTGAAAAGGCCCATTTGTTCAAAGTGGGGAATGACAGAAAAAGTTTGAGAACCACTGGGTTAAAGGACAGAAAAAACGTTGTTTCTATAGGTAAATACACATCTGAGTTGACAAATATGACATGTGGGGTTCCTCAAGGCTCCATCTTGGGGCCTCTTCTCTTTAACATCTACATGCTACCACTGGCTCAGATAATGAAAAACAACAAAATAAGTTACCATAGCTATGCAGATGACACACACATTTACGTAACAATTTCACCAGGAGACTATGCTCCAATTCAAACACTGAGTAAGTGCATTGAACAAATCAATGACTGGATGTGTCAGAACTTTCTCCAATTAAACAAAGATAAAACTGAGGTAATGGTTTTTGGAGCCAAGGCAGAACGTATAAAAGTTAGTGCTGAGCTTCAGTCTGCAATGTTCAAAACAACAGATAAAGCCAGAAATATAGGTGTAGTCATGGACTCTGACCTGAGTTTCAACAGTCACATTAAAACAGTTACTAAATCAGCCTACTATCACCTAAAGAATATATCTAGGATTAAAAGACTAATGTCACAGCAGGATTTGGAAAAACTTGTCCATGCTTTTATCTTCAGTAGACTGGACTACTGTAATGGTGTATTTACAGGTCTCACTAAAAAATCTATTAGAAAGCTGCAGCTGATTCAGAACGCCGCTGCTCAAGTCCTCACTAACACTAAGAAAGTGGATCACATCACTCCTGTTCTGAAGTCTTTACACTGGCTTCCTGTGTGTCAAAGAATAGATTTCAAAATACTGCTGCTGGTTTATAAAGCACTGAATGGTTTAGGCCCAAAATACATTTCTGACCTACTGCTAAATGATGAACCATCCAGATCTCTCAGGTCTTCAGGGACTGGTCAGCTTTCTGTCCCCAGAGTCAGAACTAAACATGGAGAAGCAGCGTTCAGTTATTATGCTCCAAATATCTGGAACAAACTCCCAGAAACCTGCAGGTCCGCTGCAACTCTGACTACTTTTAAATCCAGGCTGAAGACTTTTATTTTTGTCGCTGCTTTTAATTGAACTATTCGTATCTTAGACTGCACTGTAACTTTTATCCATGTATTTTTTCTTGTAATGTTTATTTTATTAGCTTTTCTTTTTAATGACTGATTTTAAATGCCATTTTCTTAATGTCTTTCATTTTTTGTAAAGCACTTTGAATTGCCTTGTGTTGAAAAGTGCTATATAAATAAACTTGCCTTGCCTTGCAACAGCTGAAAAGCCCATTTCACAGAGATAAGATGTGGCGCAGGGAAGAAGAATGTGCACAGCTCTCTGCCCAATGGTTTCAGTTGTGTGTGTGTGAGCAGGCTCGGATTGGCCATCGGGAGATGCTGGACTTTTCCCGGTGGGCCGCTGCCGTTGGTGGGCTGCTGCCTTCGGTTGGCCACTGGCTCTGGCATAGGTGGGCCGTCCTTTCTTATGCATTCTTTCCTGACTCATACAACTAAAGTTGGGAGGGGTTGATTCGATAAGAACAGCTGCACTGTCATTTTGTTCAATCCAAGTTTCTGTTAAAAACATAAAAACGAGATTGTGCTAAGTGATAAAATCATTGATTCAAAAATGTTTTTCCTGCCAAAGACCTGACATTTAATAAAGCTAGTTTAAGTTTGTTGAATACACTATCAGTCAGACTTTTTGTGACAAGCTGTAGCTGACATGGAATCACTGCTAAATTTGATAAACTCACACAAATGCTAAACTGATTCACCGCTCTTAATCTAGTACCTATCACCACAGATATCGGCAAAGCTTCTGGCAGGCAGGGTCCCGGCTTGTCCTGGAAAGAGTTGAGAGTGCCATACGCCCTTGAGCCTGGACCCAGCACATATCAGTTAGAGTTTGCTGCATTTTGTACACACACATCCTTAACAGGATCCTTCCACCTGTCCACGGCCTTCCGACTCCTCGACACCTGGCCATCAGCAGTCGTGGTCTGAGGTGGTGCGCAGGAGCTTATTGAATGGGGAGACTTTACCGCCTCGCCTTCAGAACCGCTTCACGACCCTGTCAGACGATCCGGTGGCACTGACCAGTCCAGATCTGCACCCTGCCGACACTGCAACTCCTGCTCTGGCGGATTCCCAGGCCACTGTGAAGTCAACTCGGCGTCCCTCATACCGTCTGGCGACCTCCTCACGTCGTAAGCTCCTCAAAGAGGCCGTGCTGAGACACTCGGGAAGTTTTCCGGGCCCTGAGCCGGCAAGGAAATCGTCTCCCAGCCCAGCTGTTACTGTCTCACCACAACACTCTCCTGCTCGGTCACCACACCCTCAATCACCGGCACCTCCTCGTCCCCTTTTCGCCCCAACAACATTAATAATCGGGGATTCCATAACCAGAAACATCCGATTCTTCAACGCGGCCACACGCTGCCTCCCTGGAGCCACAGTCCCGGTAATCCTTGATAAACTCCCGGGGCTGCTGCACTCACTCCCGTCCTCTGTCAATCAACTAATTGTCCACGTTGGGTGGAATGATACAGCCCGCTAGCAGTCGGGAAACTTTTTAATCTTCTACGGAGCTGTGAAAAGTCGGTTTTTATCTCAGGTCCGATCCCAACGCTGGCCCGCGGAGCAGGGCGTTTCAGTAGGATCCTCAGCCTCCACACTTGGCTCCAATCCGCCTGCAGAGCTCACGATTTAGGTTTTATTGACAATTTTAATCTATTCTGGGACCGACCCGCCCTCTTCAACACTGATGGAATCCACCCCAGCAGGTTGGGTAGCCGCATACTAGCGGCTAACATGCAGCACGGTGTTCAGACATCTCCCTGACTATTTCCACTCCATTTCCACACCTCCCCCCTTTCCAGCAGTGTCATCTCAGGCCACCGTTTCCACTGCTAGAAACGTTTCTTCTTTGCTGGTGCCGCTGACGCCTGCTATCTCGCTCTCTGGCGCCACCCAACGACCAGAGGCTTCTATGCCAGTGCAGCGACTCATTTCTGTTTTAACCAACATACACAGAAGGTTGGTGAATCAGGTTGGAAAAAGAAAGTCCAAAATAATCTGTTTGAGTTTGTCGAATTTAACAGAAGTTCTGCATGCTCCACGGTCTATCACGGGCGGTCAGAGTGATAGTATATCTAACACATTTAAACTGGCTCTATTAAATGTCAGGTCTTTAGCAGGTAAATCATTTTTAGTCAATGATTTTATCACCAAGCACAATCTGGATTTTATGTTTTTAACTGCAACTTGGTTAGACCAAAACAACAGCACAGCTGTTCTTATAGAATCAACCCCTCCCAACTTTAGTTTTATGAGTCAGGCAAGACTGCATAAGAAAGGGGGTGGAGTAGCTATTTTGTTTAATGATTTATTTCAATGCAAGCAGACTATGTATGGAAACTTTGCTTCTTTTGAATATGTGGCCCTTCAGCTGAAATGCTCCTCTCGAGCTCTGTTCCTAAATATCTATAGACCACCAAAATACTGTGCTTTTTTGATGACTTTACTGAACTGCTGTATTGACGTTGACCGTCTAGTCATCGTTGGTGATTTTAATATCCATGTTGACAATCCCCAGGACAGAGGGGCTAAAGAACTGTTTTGTGTTATCGATAATTTTGGACTGACTCAGCATGTCAAGGGTCCGACGCACAATAAGGGGCACACCCTGGACTTAATTGTATCAAAGGGTCTGAACATTTATAAGCTTGTGGTGACTGATGTAGCGCTCTCCGATCATTCCTGTGTTTTCTTTGAGAGCTCTATTCCCGTCCATACAATTGCTAAGAAAGAGGTAACCACTAGACGTCACTTAACTGAAAATGCACAGGAAATGTTTGCTCAGATTTTTACTCCCTCACTTGCCCATGCTAACTTCTCAGTAAATGAGCTAGTTGATCATTTTAATTCTAAGATAACAAATGTCATGGATACCATTGCTCCCATTAAAATAAAGGAAGTATCTAGCAAGAAAAAATCTCCATGGAGAAAAGCCATGACTGTGAAATCAGCAAAAACTGAGTGCAGAAAAGCTGAACGCAGGTGGAGAAAAACAAATCTCCAAGTTTACTTCGAAATATATAAAGAGAGACTCTGCGTCTATAATCAGGAAATAAAAAAGGCACGACAGTCTTTCTTTTCTGACATCATTACCAAAAATAAAAACAACTCACGTGCCTTGTTTGCTACCGTCGACAGACTAACAAACCCCCCAGTGTCAGTAGCTTCAGAATTTCTATCCACCAGGGCCTGCAATGAATTTGCCTCCTTCTTCACTGACAAAATCATGCAAATTAGACAAGCAGTCAGTGCCTCCGTATCAGGTATAGCAAATGTGTTGTCCCTGTGTCCACCTAAAGCCATTTCGAGAGAGACCCCGGTACCGGGGCACTGCCACAACATCTTGCAGGAAACAGTGTCTGAGGGCATGTTCATTTAATAAACTATGAATGTTTTATATCCATGTAATGTGAAGAAACTCATCTAACTGATCATTTTCATTTTGTTTTAAAAAAAAACAACACAATGCTAACGCTGAGCCTCTGAATTAGCAACGAGCGAAAAATGCTAACAGATGACTGCACCGAAATTCACTCACACCACCTTATTATTTATCTTTCCTGCACATCCAACCCATCGTTTCACATCGTGAGGTGACACAGAATCGAAGGGTACCCTCATTATCACTCAATTATACGAACTCGCGGAGATAATAACAAGAACAGACATCAAAACATATGGCGCTAGGTAGCTAAAAACGCTAACATGGCTCACCTGTGTCATAGTCTGGTCAAAAGTGGTCTTCAATGGCATTAAAACGATAAAAACGCTGCTGAAGTTAATCCATAGGTTAATCCAATGTGTCTGTGTCCCTTTGAAATGATTTCTGATAATCCATAACAGTGGCGACTGGTCATTAGGGGCAGGTGGGGCACAGCCCCACCTAGTGTCAGCAGAAAGTATTAAAAATAATGATTACAAAAAAATGCAAAAAATAAAAATAAAAAATATTTTAAGATCATGTTTAATCATCTGATTCGTCTGTACATTGCTATTTTAGTCTGTGTTCTTCTAATTAGTGTCTACAGTGTGTGCCTATTGAGCTGTTTGTTTAGAGCCATGTGGGACAAAACCCGATCATGCCCCTCCCTCTCACTGTCTAAGTCAATGGTGACTGTAAAAACTACACTGCGCATGCTCAGAATATTTTCCTATTTAATGTGTGTGGCAAAAAAATAATGACCATAGGGGCATTGAGCTGCAATCCCCACCATACGTCATCTCACATAATTCAGAGCTGATAAGTACGTGTGCCGCGAAAAGTGTGGTGTGTGAAGAGGAGACGAGAGAGCTGCAGTGACGCGTCCTAAAACCCGGAAGTAAGCTGCGCATGGCTTCCCTCGACAAAAAAGCAATGAGATTTCTCCATAGGATTTTAGAAAATAGCTCCAAATAAGATCTGTGGGAAACAAACCTGTTAGATAAATGCACGTTTTGTTCAGCCAGATAATATCCACATGTCTACCCTACTTTTATAATTTTCGAATCATAAATCTATTGATTAGATTAGATTTATGATAGACTTTTGAAACTACAAGAACATAAGGAGGATTTTTACAAAAAAGTAATAGAGATTTTTGTCCAGAGGGATAGGCAAATGGACTTAATCTTCAAGACAAGGTAAGACTGCAATTTTATTGAAAATGGGATCTTACTAAGAGAGAACAATTCAATATTTAAATGATAAAATTACATTTTTTGGGTATCCTTCTGTTGAACTGTCTGTTAAAATTAATTGAAGCATCAGACAAAAAAAGCTTTTGAAAATAATATTATATTTTGATTTAGGTCAAAATATAATATTTGTAAACCTGAAGAGCCAGTGCCAGTGCCTCACCAGCCATGAACCTCACTGCAGAAGCTTATAGACATCTAAGTTTTTTGTGCCCCACCACTTTTGTACATATAAAAACGCCACTGATCCATAAGCAATAAACCTGCGGTTCCGTTTCTAGAAGTCAGACCTAGAGACAGCTTCACTCTGGTGCAAAACTGTGTGCGCGAAGCCCACACCTTTTTGTTTTAGACTGTGTGTGAGTGGGGAGATTCCCCTTCGATTCTATTGGCTCTAACGGTCAGAAAGAGATGTCAATCACCAAAATCGACCAATGGGTTCCAGAGAAACGGTAAAACCCCCATTTCCACCCAAATCACCTCAGAGGTGGAGTTTCTTTTGCTAAACCTCTCTATAAAGGTCAAATGTCACTTGTTTTGCATCAATCTTGATACAGGGTACTTATTATATGTTGTACTTTGGATTCCTAAAGCTTTTAGTCTACCTTACCATCATCCAAGGGTAGTTTTCACTATAAGTAAAACAGAATCTTTGGACGGACACTATAATTTACAGTTTTTTACTTTGTTCAATCTGAATTTTCTTTCAAATAAAAAAACATCTATTTTGATTCTGACTTTTCTACATCCAATTCACAGGTTTATCATTACTTTGAGAAAAAAGATTATGAATTTAACCCTTTTAGAAGGGAAGATAAGTCATTTGTTCTGGGAATGTCATTTTCGAGCCTGAGACCAGGGCTAAACTGGTTAAGTAACGTGGTAATAGAACAAGCAGAAGGTGAAAAAGAGACAAATGCTGGTGTTGTCTCGGTGTGGCAGCTGTGAAGGAAGGGCAGAGCTGTGCCCAGCTGCCTCTTTATATCCTCTCGTGCTGTGATGAAAGGGGGGGCCCCCGCCTTAGTCTTCAATGTCCGACATCGCGTTAAACAGAGGATTTCGACATTTTACATTCATTGCTTACGTCCACATGCCTTTTCTCCTCCTTATCTCTTTCATAACTTTTTATTTAATACATTATATCGGCATTAACAGTTACTTTAATAATACTGGAAGTACTTTACGGCAGTTATCATTTACGGTAGCCCCGGATGTCGTCATGAAGGATTTTCAGAATAAAAGCTTGGCATTAAGATTGTGCGAGAACTTCCGGTTTTTCTCAGAATAAAACAGCTTTTAAAGTCATGCCATAAAACATTGATTTTAATTTCTAACAATCCCTTCTTACACACCTTAGAAGGTGTGTAAATAATACTGAAATCAATGAGTTCTTCATCTGAACTTTGCATAGTACATAACTCATATCAAAAACATACAATCAAAATGGAATGGTTCAATAACCTTCATGAAAATACAATACACAATCTTCAAACATAAAAGTTTTCCCTTGTGCATAACTTCTAGTTTTAACATTCAATATCAATTTTCAAAATAGCAGCAATTAGCTTGGTATCAGAACATTTCTTTCTCCCTCCTTTCACAGAAACCGTTCTCATACCACATTCAATGTTAAGGCACTTGTTTTTACAAAGTGTAATAGAAACAAACTATTTTAGAATAAAATAAAGTAATATAAATAAAAAATGTACTATATTAGAATAGTAAAAAGTAATAAAAACACGAAATTTACTATATTAGAATAGTATAAAGTAATAAAAAATAAACCATCTTGGAATAGTGTAAAGTAAATTTAAATGGATTCACTCCATTTTAGCATTGTAGCTGGTTCGCTTTTCACATGATTTCATCATTTAAAGTATCACATCAGCTGGACATTCATTGAACAATCTCATCTCTGAACATCCATATCATTTAAACATCATTCAAACAAACTCATCATTTTCATCAATATCTGTATATGGGGGTGAATCGTCCTGTTCTACTAGCATTTGAAACTGTCCTCATGAGAAATGTATCCTCCCTCCTTTCATACCTTTTGAGGTATAAAAGTAATATGTTCTCTAGAAGAGGCCGTCGTGCATCTACTCTGGGATACGGCATTTTAGACAGTCATTTCTGGGAGAAGATTTTGGTCAGTTACAACAGTTGTAGAATTTCATCACTTAAAAGTTCCTACCTTTGGGTGGTCTGTTCTAATGCAGTGATAAAGTCCCTGAAATGGTGTGAAAACCAGTGGAATATCAATAACTCATTATACTAATTTATCTTCAATTCTGGTCTACTTAAATAACTATGCTAACCCCTTTAACAGTGTGTGGAACCTTGGGTGCCCGAGCATGTGATAATTACTCCCTCCTTTATCAAGGATTTTAAAAACAGAAGTCATTTCATTAATGGTTTGTAGTTCAATTCAGGAATTTTCACTTATGGCGGATATGTTTCTACTTTAAATAACATCTCTAAATTTCAGGTCTTCACTGATTAAATGGATGACCATTAGGAGGTGGTGGCGCTTGTCTTTTAAAACTCATACTCTGGTGTCGTGCGCTCCCTGTGAAGCTGCAAGTAAGATTTAAAACATCTGCAGGGTGGGTTGAGCGACCCCTTCTCCCTGAACGATATTGGTTGTCGAAAATATGCACCATTAAAATGAGTGATCCATGTATTACTCCCAATTATATTGCTTTTTTCAAAATTAAAATTTGCAATCGCTCTTTGCCCAGTGTCTGCCCAGAGTCTTTTTAAAACTCTACATCTTGGACGACGAACAAATGTTGTTTCCACCTTAACAGTTCTCCTGAGGTAATAACCATGCTACAATGGTGAAATCAAATAGATTGGAATACTATATTTGGCTTGGTACTAGCTCTACCTTTAACATTTTCCATATAGAAAGATTTGTCTGCTTTTATAGAGTGGTTACTAAAACTATCCATTTAAACTGTAAAACTATCCCTTTAAACTGTAGATCTATATTGTAACAAATTAAATCTTCCCCAAATTCGCACATGAATAAGAATCTCTTAAAGAATAATTTGTTTATATGATGAAAATATTGAATAATATGTTCTACCCTCAGTGTGTTTTTAGGATTATTTTCTCATTTTACTTGAATACTTTATAAATGTACCAATTGATTAATTCATGGCTTATAAATCTTTTTCTTTACATATTTCTCGTTTGTGAATAAGTGTGTTTATGTGTAAACTCACTCACGTTTTCCTTTTTCTCCCCCTCTGGTTGTCAAGCCACGACCCCCTCACATTCTGCTAGACCACGCCAACTCCTCTGGTTCTGTCTTCTCCTCAGTCCATCCGCTCTTGAATCCTTCCGCTGTAACTCTTTCCAGTGGCCCAACTGCTTTGCATTTCATCTCCTCCTTTACAGTCTCTTCGCTGTTGCATGGAGGGCGTATTCCGCTCTCATGTCCCACACTCTGCTCTTGTGCCAAATCTCGTGGCTCAGCTTGGAACTTCATGTCCTGTCTGAGGGACCGATGAGAGTGTGCCTCTTTATGTCAGCATGCTGTTTTGGTTCTGGATGCCTCAGGTGGAGATAGTTCTGGATGCAGTCTCGTCGTTGTTGGTTCAGCTCTGGTTCTCTGTCTGTTCGATGGAGGAGTCTCCTGTGGTGAGGTAATTTGTCTGCTTGGAAGATGGGTAGCAGTCCGACAGGGAGAGAGAGAGAGATCTCGGGACGCATTACCTATAGAAAATTCTAACACACTGAGGTAAAAATAAATCCAATCTTTTCCACTCTATTTTCCTAATCATACTATCTGTCTTAGATGTTAAATGCCATTTAAACACAATTAATGTCTACTAATGGTTTTACCATAATTAATGTCTACTAATAATTGTACCATATCCCTAAACATTGTTTTCACCCACTGTAACATGGCTACTCCAAATAACTATTTCTGGTAACCATTTTCTTCTATAAATTGAAATACCTACATGTTTCAAGCACCACATATTTCACACGCTATAAAAGAACGTCCCCATATTTTCTCCATCATTTTAAATCTCACTGTTATTTAGAACATAAGTAATTTTTGTGACTGGATATATCTGTGCAATGTCGCCACAATCTGCTGGGGAATTTTGTTCATAGAGTTTGTACGTACAAAGCTGTACTTGTGGGTTAGTAGCCTGTTTCTACTGTAATCATTTTCAATAATTGTGCTCAGATCGGTCAACGGTCGGTTGTTCATAAACTTAACTGGGGGTGTTTCTGGTACAGACTAAAACATGGATCCAGTGTATTTGGAGATTCCCCTAATCTGTAAATCCCCATCACTTACATATCCGATCACTTAAACCCATTTTATCATTTGATACAAGAACTGCATATAGGGGGGGTGAATCATCTTGATTATAACCGCCTCACCTTTGGGAACGAGTATTTCTAACTCCTCCTCTTGTTGCTCAGCTGATCTTTTGGCTCTGGGGATAAGTGAAAGTCTCTGAAACACAGCTGGAGTTTTGTTAGTGATGTGGGCATTCTCTATGAGTGAACTAATGAATCCATGTCTTACATGATATTGTACTCCCCTTCCAACCAGAAAGGTGCCAAGTGTAATGAGCACAATCAACAATGCTATTCTGACTCTTATCCCTAGGGGACCCCACAATTGGTTTGGCTTTGTTCTTGACATAATCTCTATTTTCTCCATGGTTGTGTCAGGTACAGAATTTAAATGATGAGTACCAAAATAATGTATACAAAAATTGGACTATTTTTCAGGTGTAAAACAAAAAATAGGTTTTCACTTTAGTGTACAATCTATAACAATCTATAGACAATTCGTATTTTGAGCTGTTTCTATCTTAATCTTATTTCTATTTATTGTTTTGTTCCAGCTCTGTCAAATCAGTCCTAACTTCCAATATCAATCAATCAATCAATCAATCAATCAATCAATCAATCAATCAATCAATCAATCAATCAATGTTTATTTATATAGCCCAATATCACAAATGTTACATTTGTCTCAGTGGACTTCACAGTTTGTACAGAATATCAGTATGACAATACGACACCCTCTGTCCTTAGACCCTCACATCGTACAAGGAAAAACCTCCGGAGAAAACCCACAGTTTAAAGGGAAAAACGGAAGAAACCTCAGGGAGAGCAACAGAGGAGGGATCCCTCTCCCAGGACGGACAGACGTGCAATAGATGCCGTGTGTAAATTGAAAAGATAATACATTTGCAACATAGGTAGTCCAAATGTTTGGAAATGCATGTGTGTATAATAGGAAGATGAGTCCACGAGGATATCCATCCAGGACTTATGATCCAGGACCACAGCCACGACTCAAGATCCAGGGAAGCTGATTCCACAAATGTGGAGCTTGATAAGAAAAGGCTCTGGCTCCCATTGTAATTTTAGAGACTCTAGGAACAACCAACAACCCTGCATTCTTGGAACGCAATGCCCTAGTAGGACAGTAGGGTATAATGAGTTCTTTAAGGTAAGATGGCGCCTGCCCATTAAGGGCTTTGTAGGCGAGAAGAAGAATTTTAAATTATATCCTGTGTTCTATAGGGAGCCAGTGTAAGGCAGCCAGAACAGGAGTAATGTGGTCCCTTTTCCTAACTCTGTACACGAGCTGCAGCATTTTGAATCAGCTGAAGCGACTTGACTGATTTCTTGGTACACCCTGATAATAAGGAGTTACAATAATCCAGCCTTGAAGTAACAAATGCATGGACTAGTTTCTCTGCATCGTTTTGAGGCAAGATATGCCTGATTTTTGCAATGTTAAGTAGATGGAAGTGGGCGGTCCTTGAAATTGATTTTATGTGGGCGTTAAAGGATAAATCCTGATCAAATATAACACCAAGATTCCTTACAGTCTCACTGGAGGCCAAATTAATGCCATCCATAGTTAGTATATCTTTAGATAATTTGTTTCGTAGATTCTTCGGGCCAAGTACAATAACTTCAGTTTTGGTCGTGTTTAACATTAAAAAGTTTAAGGTCATCCACGTTTTTAAGTCCTTGAGGCAGTCTTGAATTTTATTTAGATGATTAATTTCATCAGGCTTGATTGATAAATATAGTTGAGTATCATCCGCATAACAATGAAAATGTACAGAATGATTCCTTATAATATTGCCTAACGGAAGCATATATAATGTGAACAAAATAGGTCCGAGCACTGAGCCCTGTGGCACTCCATTGCTAACTTTGGTTTGCGTGGAAGATTCATCGTTGACACGTACAAACTGAAAGCGTTCAGATAGATACGACCTAAACCAGCCAAAAGCAGTTCCCTGTATGCCAACTAAGTGCTCTAGTCTTTGCAATAATATATCATGGTCGATAGTAACAAATGCAGCACTGAGATCGAGCAAAACAAGAATAGAGACAAGTCCCTTGTCAGAGGCTATTAGAATGTCTGTCTCTGTGCTATGATGTGTTCTAAAGCCAGACTGAAAATCTTCGAATAAATCATTGTTTTTTAAGTAATCACACAACTGTTTTGCGACTGCTTTCTCAAGAATTTTTGAGAGGAACGGAAGATTAGAAATAGGTCTATAGTTGGCTAAAACCTCTGGATCGAGGTTGTGCTTTTTAAGAAGCGGTTTTATCACTGCTACTTTGAATGATTGTGGAACATAGCCTGATAATAGACATATAAATAATATTTAATAAAGAAGTGCTAATTAATGGAACAACTTCCTTCAACAACTTGGAAGTTGGAATTGGGTCTAACATACACGTTGATGGTTTAGACGAGAGAATCATTGAATTTAATTGTTCAAGGTTTATGGCTGAAAAGCATTCTAGTTTACTATCTAGTGTAATATTAGAACTTACGTTTCCGGGAGCTGTTGATAACACTCTCCTGGTCAAAGGCAAGAGGTCATTAATTTTGTTTCTAAGAGTAACAATTTTATCGTTAAAAAAGCACATAAAATCATTACTACTGAGTGCTATGGGAATAGAAGGCTCAATCGAGCTGTGGCTCTCTGTCAGCCTGGCTACAGTGCTGAAAAGAAATCTTGCATTATTCTTATTCTCATCTATTAATGGAGAGTAGTAGGCTGCTCTCGCTTTACGCAGTGCTTTCTTATATTCATTGAGAGTAATATGCCAAATTAAACGAGATTCTTCAAGTTTAGTGGAACGCCATATCCTTTCAAGTTGTCTCGACTTTTGCTTTATTTTGAGGGTTTCGGCATTATGCCATGGAGCTAATCTATGTTGTTTTATTTTCTTCTTTTTCAAAGGAGCAACAGAGTATAATTTTATTCGCAGCGGATCTGTAGCACTATCAACAACATGATCAATTTGGGGTGGTGTACATTTTGTATAAGTTTCCTCCCTTCTATGCAGACATGCTATCGAGTTAAGTATTGGTGGAATCTCTTCCTTAAATTTGGCTATAGCACTAACAGATAGGTTTCTGCTGCAGGAGCTTTTGACTAATGCTTTGTAGTCTAGTAACAGTACTTCAAAAGTTACTAAGAAATGGTCGGATAAAGCAGGATTATGCGGTTCGACTAATAGTTGCTCAATTTCAATACCATAAGTCAGAACAAGGTCGAGAGTGTGAGTATAGCAGTGGGTTGGTTTATTTACACTCTGACAAAAACCAACAGAATCTAAAATAGAGTTAAATGTAACAGTAAGGCTATTTTTATCATCGTCAACATGAATATTAAAGTCACCTACGATAATTACTTTATCTGTTTTAAGAACCAAAGTTGATAAAAACTCAGAGAATTCTGATAAGAATTCTGAATAAGGACCTGGTGCACGGTACACTGTAACAAATAAGATTGGCTGCAAAGTTTTCCAGTTCGGATGCGTAAGACTAAAAACGAGACTTTCAAAGGAGGTATAATTTAATTTTGGTTTTTAAATAAGTAAACTTGAGTCAAATAATAACAATAACAATAATTTTCTGGAAGTTGCCAGTGAAGGGTGACAATGTGTGAGGTGGGGTCAATTTGCTCCTTTTTCTTTACCTTTAAACCGGAGCGCGTGTGAAGTTCGTTACAACTTCTCACGGTTCCGACCACCGGGGATCAGCCCACTGTCTTTTGTGAACTTTCACCCTCACCCAATCACCTGGCCAAACAGGAGTCTCTTCTGGTGTCTCGTCTGGCATATCTGTAGTTTTCCTAGCCTGTGTAGACAAAACTTGGATAATATTACTCAGAGTTCTGACATATTCATGCACTTCTATTAGTCTAATATCTAAAACTGGACCACTCCCTCCTTGGAGAAGGCCCAAGCTTTGGCATACCTTTTGTTGTTATGAGATCTATTGTTGACTACATGTTATTATTTATTAACTACAACGTCACCGAAATCAATATATCTGTATAATCATGACACTCCCTCCTTTGAGCATAACATGCTCAATTAATATTGCAATGATTACCCTATTTTGAACAGGACATGGAAAACCCACAACGTTGTATGAAATAAATCTATAAATTCTCCCTGTACCCACAAGGCGTACACAAATATCGTATGATGTATGGTTTTCTGATGGTATAAATGCATATTCACTAAAAATCTTCCATTAGCACAAAAAATAGTTTACTTGTTGTTTCAATAATGGCTTTTGTCATGGCATTATGTATCATTGTTGCTGCGAAAAACAATACCCCTGGTTTCGCTAATGCGTCTCAATAATTCTAGGATTAGAGGATTGGTTGATACTGCTGAACAGAGGCGTCGCCTGGACCTGAAAACATTCGGGGCTTAGCCCACAGTGGCGGCGGCCGCGGCGCTACAGTGGAATTTTCTACTGCAACACTCCCAACACGCACACACAGTACACCCGCGACTGTTACAATGAAGGCTCGATAATCAGCTCACGGCATATAGGCAGGGGTAAAGTGCTATTTTTTATGAGTGGGGGGCGGACCTCACCTCCTCTAAGGGGGTCCGGGGGGATGCTTCCCCGGGAAGATTTTTTTTAAATATTGAAGTTAAAAGCATCAATCTGGTGCACTTTGAGAGCAACATTAAGAGATCTATGGATACATCTCTCAACACCCATATGAAACAGAACTGTAAACAGATGTTCTTTTTCTTTATGGATATTTTACAAATCACTCCCCTTTTAAACTCTATTCTTGTTTTACTACCATATAGACTATAATGATCATATGAAGGTGTGCCGTGGAAATAATCTTTTGAATAATTTGTGACCAAACCGTTTGAGACCCACTGAGATAACGGCGCATTCACACCAGAGACCTCTGAAGTGAACTAAACAACCGGACTCTGGCCCGCTAAAATAGGTGGTCTCGGAACGCTTGCTTGCGAACTCTGGAGCGGTTCATCGCTGGTGTGAACGCAGTCCGCACCAAAACATAGGAAGCATAGTATTTACGTGTCACAAGAACGCGGATGTCTTCAATCTTTAGCGAAAGAGTCTTTCAAGACATCCGCGGTTGTTAATTTAAAGAGTGAAGCAGAATTAAGTGTAGCGGCGCTACAGTGGAATTTAAAGTAAAAATGCTCCGTCAACTACATAAAAGTAAGAACACCTGTCGTCGGTGAAACGCCCCTCCTTACTGCAGAACGTCTCTCATTATGTTATAATGTTTTTTAACGGACGTTGTCTGATTATATAATCATATGCGTGGGCCGCTAGTGTCTGTTGATCTCCAGATTAACAGCAGCATGAGAATAACCTGCCGAAAGTGCCGATGCTCCATGGCGGAGGCTCCGGTAGAAATTGCCGGGATTTGCGTTTTTACCCCCTTCATGTGTGACCAATGGTTGACCAGCATTTCCGTGCACATGACTTGTGACACGAGTTTCGCCCATCATCCAAACCCATCAATTTGAGTAAATATTGTCCCCATGAAAACCGTTACTGACCTGATTTTGGATATTTCTGATTTTGGATATTTCTTTTCCCGGGTCGCCGAGGGTGCTGGCGTTGTTTGTTCGCCGCTCCTCCGCCCCAAATATTGTTCTTTAGTCCAGATCAGAACCTCTCCTGTCTGGTTCTCTACTTTTGAAACGTCAGTCATCAGCAAAAATAGCAGCATCTCTATATCGAATCGACACAGATCTTTGTGTTGTCATCTCCTACCTGCTGGCTCTTTCCTGCTCACCGGTCCCTAGCCCGCTAGCTAGCTAGCATTATCGGACCTAGCAGGCTGCTACCTAGATGCTCCTCGGCTCACTGAAGTCTGCTGAGCTAACATTTCTGTCTCCACCCCAACTCCACCCTAACTCCACCCTAACTCCGCGGCTCGTGTGGGTCTTCCCATCCCGCTGCGATCAGCCGGCTTTCCCGCTGACATCGTCTCTCCCTGCCGCCTACAGCCGGTGGCTATCAAGCTAGCTAACCAGCTAGTAGGCTGGGGGGAACCTGTCAGGGCAACTTACATGATGCCGAATTTAACAAACACATTAAATAATTGGTTTAAACGGCATAATAATAAGGACGATCGTCAGTTCTGTGATTCTCCAGAACACACATGTTATGATATTAGGGTCACGCAGAGTGAGATGAGATCGCTGTCTCTTTAAGAGAGAGAGAGAGAGAGAGAGAGAGAGAGAGAGAGAGAGAGCGAGAGAGAGAGAGAGAGAGAGAGAGAGAGAGAGAGGGGTGTGGCTTGTGCATGTGTGTTTGTGGATGGTAGAGCGACAGTGAGGGAAAGCGTGTGTATGTTTCTGGAAGTGAAAGGAGGAAGCAGAAAAACAGAGGTCTGTGATGTATTTTGTGAAACAGAAGAACAGCTAAATAAATGCAACGGCCTCCCAAGAAGAGCTCGCCTCTCTCCAGTCATTTAAGCTAACGTGGGTTATTGAACCTGAAGCTTGTTGCTTCTGCCCTGGGAGACGACAGAGAGTTATCCCCCCTGTTTCCTCGACTACGGTCTGGGAGCCGACTGGAAAGTTCAACACACAGATGGCCAGTCCGCCCCTTTGTAGCATATTATTTCGATGAGAGATGAGCAGATCGCCACTGGGCTTTCAACTAAAGACACAGCCACGCAAAAACTGCGGCATTTGTACAGCTCCTTATGGGTACTACCATTAGTGAAGTGATTTCCTCCGTGGTGAAACGATCAGCACGGCACCACGGAGGAAAGCGGCAGAAAGTCACCTGGAGTTAAAGAGAGCGGGGCTGCGTTGAGTGCATGCAGACCCGGCGGCAGACATACGTCTCTGGGCGGGCATTTGATTTACCAGGGCGGGCCCACCCCGAAACTTACATTTCCCGGGAAATCTGAATTGTCAAGGGGGGGGGCTGTTAGACGCTCGAGATTTGTCAACGGGGGGTGAGGCCTTGAGGGAGGCGCTCGTGAATTGTTGTTACGGAAACAGAGGGGTTTAGGCTGTTGACGGTCTTATTAGGCTATATATACATCCATTGGTTGGTTTTGTGGCACATTTGTAACGCTGTGCCAATCCTGCAATTTCCCCACAAGTGAAAGAGTTGACATGCTGAAAACCCAACCCCTGCAGCCCCCAAGAGATTTTTTGAAATACTAACATAAAATACACATTCTGGTACTCTCTTGAGAAGAAAAATAAATAAATCTATTACTACACGACATATTTAAAAAAATGAATGCCATTTTAGTTTGTTGTTACTTTGTTCTGAAAGCTGAACCTGTTGCTCCTCACTGAAGAGAGAAGAGGCTGTGAATTACATTACATTGTGAATAAGGGTGGATAGCCCCCATTGTTCTGTGAGTCAAAATAGTGTATTCACAGGGCTGACAAAAAAATCCATCAGAAAGCTGCAGCTGATTCAGAACGCTGCTGCACGTGTCCTCACTAACATTAAAAGAGTGGATCACATCAGTCTGGTTCTGAAATCTCTACATTGGCTTCCAGTCGGCCAAATAATTGATTTGAAAGTACTATTGCTAGTTTTTAAATCATTACATGGTTTAGGACCAAAGTATATTGTTGAACTCCTACATAATTACGAGCCATCAAGGTGCCTCGGGTCTTCTGGGATGGGTCTGCTATCGGTTACGAGAGTAACAACAAAACATGGAGAGGCAGCATTTAGCTATTATGCCCCGACAATCTCGAACAAACTACCCAAATCATGCACGTCCGCAGAAACGCTTACTATTTTTAAATCGAGACTAAAGATATATCTCTTTGCCGCTACTTTAAATTGAGCTGCTCATATTCGCACTACAGTATGCCATTTAAACATGTATTGTATACCTGTGGTGTTCATTTTTATTATTTTATTATCTTTGCTTTGTAATGCCTGTTGTAAAATGCCTTTATATAATGTGTTTTTACTGTATTTATTCCTAAAAAGTATTTGAATTTAATTTGTAAAGCACTTTGAATTGTCGCGTACAGAAAAGTGCTATATAAATAAACTTGCCTTGCCTTGCCTAGTATTATGAATGAAGTGTGTTATATTTGGTGCAAAAGTTTGCATTTGGTAAGTGTTTATGTAGTTTTGAGTGCAGTTCTTCATTTAGCAGGAGAAATTAGGTGTTTTGCACTTTGGGTGTGTGGTTTTGTGAATTGTGTTTAGTGTTCTGAGAAACTGAGCAATAAAAAAAAAAAAGTGTGTTAGCAATCGAGAAAAACTGTAACACTTTAAACTTGACAATTTTTTAACCCGCACCGCCTATTGGTTAAAGCACGTTATTGAATTTTTTTGTTGAATATGTTATATTTGATGAAATTTTTTAAATATTAAGAGTAGTCTACATACAAAATAGGGGGAAAGGAGAAGGTCAATGATAGAAATATAGAATATAAAAAACCAAGAAGATACTGTAAGTGATCTCTACAATAAAACAGTTTAGTGACGGATGTACAAAGATATTAATATGAGGAGGTGCAAAACAGAAAGACGAATGAACCTTTATTAACACATTAAAGAATACTTTAGGTTAAGGTCTTCTTTTAAATAAGAAAAAAGCTTTGGGGGTATCTACAGATAAATATTAAGCCTGACAAAGTACTTAAAGTCTAATATTAATATGTTACGTGCATTGCGGCTAAAACATCCAATCACCGAGCTTCAACCATAGCTGAGATTCTTGGGTAATCAGTTCAGTGGGTGTGTATCGCCTACGTCTGTTTCCAGTGACTTTATTTTGAAATTCAGTTCCTGACGGACGGCAAAAAAGCCCGATATTATAGAATTAAACAAATAAATAAAAACAAGGATAATAGTGTGTTATTGTTGAGTAAATAACAGTGTATTATTTAGAAAATAACAGACTGCGTGATATAAACAAACAACAAATAGCGTGTGCGTTCCATTTTCACTCTACAGCGAGAAGCTCATGGGGCTTTCCCGAACCTGTGTCGAGAGCTGGAGTTAAATGAAATCTCAGATTTGCCTTCTTAATAGGTTGTTTGGGTCGCTCACTTCCGTTTCGCTTCTCATGCACTGATTCGCTAAGCTGAACAGACATCTATCGACGCCGAAAATCGGCTTGGTGTGTAAGGAGCTTTAGGTGAAAATCTTCCAACAATTTTTTTTTGTGCAAATTACCTTTTTGATTCATTGCTGAGGGATAGTGATTATACTTTAGCACCCCCCTCAGAATAAAGTGTTAACTGTACACTATATATACCTCACAATCTACAAACTCCTGAGAAGAATACCCACTTAAGTCTTCCTTACATATTGTTTCCAATTACAGCTTCTTTTTTTCTTTTTTTCAACCCACCCAATCTTTGGTTTTAAGCACCATTTTAACCACTTTTCGAGCACATCCAAGAAGCATATATCAACTTGGTCTGCCAGAGTTGCAGTTGAGAGATTCACAAAGAGAAGTCTCTATAGGTGTTAATGTGGGTTTGA
Source organism: Pogonophryne albipinna (assembly GCA_028583405.1). Taxonomy (NCBI): domain Eukaryota; kingdom Metazoa; phylum Chordata; class Actinopteri; order Perciformes; family Artedidraconidae; genus Pogonophryne; species Pogonophryne albipinna. The sequence goes on along the minus strand of CM053250.1, from coordinate 39,003,917 downwards.
CATTGACATTGAAAAGTATATTTTCAATCAGTTCCCTCTTTGTCCAGTTAATTGCACTCCTTTTATATTTCTAGGTAACTCAGAGGGGGCCTGAGTGGAAGTCCTGGGATCATTTTCAACATTGTTTTTTCCCTCTACTTGATTATTTAAAAGGAAGATGAATGATGGGTCACTAAAGGTGAGTGACAAAAGGAAAAACCAAGGTCAAAGACTTGTAACAAGCAAACTCCCAGCGTCTCCTCTGTAGTATGTATTGATAGCTCAGCCTGTCAACCTGTTAGCTCCAGTCATGTTACTCACAACTGGGCTGGCTTTAATTTGAAGTTAATGGTCTATATGAAGGGCAAAAACATGGCAAAATGACATCATTTTAATCTAATGAACATAACCTGCGATCAAAAATCACTTTGGGTGTAAAAAGCCAGCGGCTAGCAGATATGACTAACAACGTGAGCTCCAGAATGGACACCCCGACCAACATCTCTCTGAGTCCCAGCGCCGCCGTCTCTGACTCGCTGGAGTACAAGGCTGTGTCAGTGTTCCTAGTCCTTGTGGTTTGTGGTGCGGGCATTGTGGGAAACATCATGGTGGTCCTCGTGGTCCTAAACACCCGTCACATGAGGACACCCACCAACTGTTACCTGGTCAGCCTGGCCATAGCGGACCTGACAGTGCTGGTGGCGGCGGGGCTGCCCAACGTGTCCGACAGTCTGACGGGAACGTGGATATTTGGCCACGCCGGCTGCCTGGGCATCACCTACCTGCAGTACCTGGGCATAAACGTGTCCTCCTGCTCCATCACCGCCTTCACCCTGGAGAGGTGAGCAAAGATAACTTCTCTCTGTACAGCTTCGGCTGGACATTCATTTTTTTAGTTGTTATTGTCATTGATTTTACTTTCACGGAAAAATTACTTGTCTTTTAAATTGCATAGCGTTGGACAAGTGTTTAAACTTAAGCTCTATATGTGAACGAGTCAGAATTTCCTCTGATGGCACGTCTTGTTTTTCTTAAAAATAGGAACCACTGACATCACATCGATGACAGTCAATGTGCAATCTATGGTGCTCAATTCTTATTTGCACAATTTGGTAATTTGCTGTTCAAAAAACATTTCAATGTCTTCGCTAAATAAAGTGGTTATAGAGTTTCCCTTATCTTTGTAGTAGTTATTGAGCCACAATCTAACCAAACATTATGTCTGCTACACATAGAGAAACACAACCCACCACAGAAACCTCCTGCAAATACATTCAACAGAACAAGTACAGTAAAAGTCATGAAGTCAATTATACTAAATTAGACCTAAAGTTTCGGAATGTTTTGGCCCGTCATAAACTGTTATATTAACATAAATGCTGAAGCAGCACAAGGTACATCATAGAGAGAGAGAGAGAAATATGTGCATCTTGTTCTGTCTATCTCGATCATCACCTAAAATATATATAAAATGTAATGTAGTAGTGTAATCTAATATCTCAACCATTAAAAACAGCTAATAAGCTATGAAACAATACAAGAGTCAATGATAAGCAGTGGCCTTCTTCACATATATATGTATGAAAAACCTGATGATCTCTCCATATCTTAATGCCAACTGCTTGGATGAATGATTGAACACCCAGGAAAACTCTCACACACAGCCTCAGGCCTATAAACTAAGAAGCTATTATAACGTTTAGCAAGAGAGGAGGCGCTGCTCACTGCTCTGCTGCACGTTTTTAGACACAAAAACAGTTTAGAGTTAATTTAGGCCTTGTAACTGATTCACCAGCACTTACTATGGTATGATCTTGCTTGAAGTGAATATATCTGCACTAATTGTAAGAAGCTTTGGATATAACCTAAATTATATGTACTGTAATGTAATGTAGACAACTTAAAACCAGTGTTATCTACTACCAACAGATGTTCAGGGTTAACATATTAACAGCCATGGTTGTGTTTGAACCTTCCATTTTTTTGCATGCAGGTACATAGCTATCTGCCATCCCATGAAGGCTCAGACCGTGTGCACAGTGTCCCGGGCCAAGCGGATCATCGCAGGCCTGTGGTTCTTCACCTGCGTCTACTGCATGCTGTGGTTTTTCCTGGTGGACATTCAGGTATAAATAAATGTATATACTGCATTTTGCATTCCTTTTTGTGTGCAAGAGGGTTTTGGGTTTGAGCCCACTGGCTGGCTGGGCGTGTATAGTCTGCATGTTCTCCTGGTGTTAGCATGGGGACTTCTCCGGGGGGGGCAACTTCCTCTCACAGTCCAAAGACATGCAGGTTAGAGAAATGTTGATTCTACATTTTGTTTGAATGTGCTCTTGAATGGTTGTCTGTCTCATCTGTCAACCTGGGTGTAACCCGTGTCTCGCCCAACGTCAGCCCCCCCAACCCTGTAAAGAGCAGCTACAGATAATGAATGAGAGGTTAACCTGCAGCAGATTGATCAACAACTATTCGAAAACTAGGCATTTGATAAAAAAATAAAATCTTAGTGTAAACATACATAATGTGTAAGGTATACAGTGCAAATGTACATTTATGTGTATTTATTTATTTTTTATATATGATTTATTTTTGCGATTTTCAATACACAAAGACAGCAGCAGTACAATGCATTACCCCTGCGATTTCTTACAAAACAACCCCAAGACACAATACATCAGTTACAATTAGACAATAATGTAATAATGAAATAAAAAATAAAAATGATAATAATAATTAAAAAAAATACAATATATATATATAAAAATAAATAAAAATAAATAAATAAAAACCTGCGAGACATTTTGTGAGCATTCCTGTGAGCTGTTGCGGTACAGGGGGGGGGGGGCGACTCAGCCAATGGGGACAGACTCCAACTGGAGGGACTTAACATGTTCTAAGAAGGGTAGCCATATTTTTGTGAACTTTAAGTCTGAGCCCCTAATACAGTGTTTAATTTTTTCCAATTTCACAAAGTATAGGGCATCCTTTATCCAATGTGTATGAGAGGGGGGACGAGGACCCTTCCAATGCATCAAAATAACGCGCCTAGCCAGCAATGTGAGGAAAGCTACAAGTTCAGCTAAATAAGATGGCAGTAAATGGTCAACGGGTAACACACCAAACAGGCCAATTAAGGGTGAGGGATGGATGGTAACAGACGTGATAGCTGAGAGTGAGTCAAAGACAGACTTCCAAAACTGAGATAGGGTGGGGCAAGTCCAAAACATGTGGACGAGATTAGCTGGTCCTAGGTGACATTTATCACAGTTAGGATCAGTACCAGGATAGATGCGAGCTAGTTTACTTTTGGACCAGTGCACTCTATGGACCACTTTACATTGTAAAACCCCGTGGCGGGCACAAATGGATGATGTGTGGACACGTTTCAAAATAGACTGCCAAACCTCAGTCCCTATCTCTATATTGAGGTCCTCAGACCAATTAGTTCGAAAGTTATCAGAGGGCAGAGGGTGGCATGTGAAAAGAGTATTTATAGCTTTGAAATGGTACCCTTGAGGTTAGGGTTAATACTTAAGATACTGTCAACCCAGGTAGAAGGAGGAATAGCAGGGAAACTTGGAAAACGATTACGAATAAAATCTTGGACTTGTAAATATCTGAAGAAGTGGGACGTAGGTAGATTGAATTTACGGGCCAGCTGATCGAAAGATGCAAATGTTCCATCAACTGCTTTAACAAGTCGGGGCTGTAGTCATCATACAAGCTGATCTTATGGCCTTTGTAGTTCAGCTCACCCTGCCTGCGGGCCTCACGGATCACTAGGTCCTTAATTTGGGAGCGGTGGAAGCGCAGGATGACAGGTCTCGGTCTCCCTCCTGGGGCAGGCTTGGGCGCGAGGCTCCGGTGAGCTCGGTCAAGCTCGGGGGGCGAAGCAAGAATCTCCGTGCCGAGGGTATCAACGAGGAGTTGAGAGAAGAAGGCAGACGGACGGGGACCTTCGATAGATTCAGGTAGGCCAATAATCCGAAGATTTTGGTGTCTGCTGCGTCCCTCCAAATCTGCTACCTTAGTTTTGAGTGTCTCGTTGTCCCCCTTCAGAGCGGATCATGCGTTCTCAAGTTGCTGGAGACGTTGGTCGACTTCATTAGCATTAGCTTCCAGAGAATGTATCCGCTGCCTGTGATAGTGGAATGTATGCTGTCCAGGACTCGTATGAGGATTTGAAATCAGCCGTGAGAGCTGCTCTATGTCCATCCAGTAGCAAGCTAATGTCAGCCAAAGTTATGCTAGGAGTCGAAGCTGTAGTAATGCTCGGAGTCGGAGCTGGAGTTATGCTAGGAGTCGACGCTGACGGAGACCCTTTGCCCTTTTCAGCTTGTTTTCCCTTTGCTTTCGACATTGCCGGAGGTCTTTGCAGTTAACACTGGCTTATAAAGCTGTTGCAAACAAATTATGTTGAAAAAAAACGAGGTTTAAAAGGTAAATAAGAGTGGGAAAGTTAGAGCCAACCGAGCACGCGTCTATTCACCACACCCCATACCGGAAGTCTATGTGTATTTATTGTAATACTTTAATATTGATACATTGCTATGGGAGGCTATATAGGTAAATGATGTCCTCCACAGGGACTGCAAAGTAAGTCCTTACATGAGTCATGAACACATTTTTTTCTGATAAACAATTGTTCATATTGCGGTTCAACTGTCAAACTTTTGTAAGACTTCTGTAGAATTTCTGAGAGTAGTGTCATTGTGTTGAGATGTGTAAGATGTGTATGACCTGGACGCCTGTTTTAACCCAGCGTCTCTACCATGTGTGACATCAGGTGAACCAGGACGGACATGTGCAGTGCGGCTACAAAGTCAAACGGGAGCTCTACCTGCCCATATACCTCATTGACTTCGCCATTTTCTACGTCATACCGCTGCTCCTCGCCATCGTGCTGTATGGCTTGATAGCACGGATCCTCTACCTCAGGTACTGTTCACACCATATCATACATGTTCGTTAATTCATTCAGACCCTCCACCAATTTTAAACATGTAAAGTATCAGTTTATTCATCGTGAGAAGTAATGCCCAGCCTGTGAAAGAGTGGAAGAAAATCTTCTGTGGATCTTGAGGAGCCTTGTCTGCGAGAATAACCCTGATGATGTCATTCGTTGTTTTGCGTTTGTTTTCTCTCAGCCTGGCCTTGGAGTTAAACATTAACACAACTAACCTAATAGTGACATTTTTTGACATTTAGTTAAAGTCACTGTTTCAGTTTTTTCAGTGCAGGCAGTCCCAATGCAATAATCTTTCCAGCTTCATTATGGAAAACATGGGCTCCAGTGGTTTCAGAGGTTCACCCATACCAGCCCCCATTTCAAATGTTAGCAGTTAGCACTAATATGGGTTAGAAGAAACCTGCTTCACCTTCTACTGGATTCAGAAGGCAGTGATAATCTGTTCACAATTGGGTAAAGAGTATATAAAACAATATCTAAAGTAGTTTTTGTTTCAAATCAGCTCCTCCTTTTTTTTTACAGGATTTCAAGACCCATACATAAACCCTACAGCACATAGAAGCAGACCAGATGTAACATGCTGCTTGTGTCTCCCCAGCCCGCTGTCCACCCACCCTGACAACAGCGCCACCAGCCTGCGCCGCAGCTGCCGGGACACCTCTGAAGCTGGGAGGAAGGCGGGTCGCCAGAGCCGGCCAAAGAGCGCCCTCTCCTCCAGGAAACAGGTATCTGCCCCATCCCACATTCAACCCCTACTGCACTGTCATTTCTTTCTTACATCTTTTGTTATATACCAAGTGATTGCTCTGCGATAGCTTTAATAATAATAATAATAATGCATTTTATTTATATAGCGCTTTTCACAACTCAAAGACGTCACATTTGTCACATTTGAAGTGACATTTGGCCCCGGTCACGTCTTTGGCTGTGTGTGTGATCTGCTGGGACAACCCAGTCCCACGGCATTTCGTGTTATAGTCACCACATTTAATCTATTGATTCGTGTTCACCAACACGATTTCCCCCTTTTTTTGGCGTCCGTCAGGAACTGAATTTCAAAATAAAAATAACCGGAAACAGACGTAGGCCTATAAGGGACATTTCGAGCATCATTGCAATACACAGCCACTGAACTGATTACCCAAGATCCTCAGCTATGGTTTAAGCTCGTTGATTGGATGTTTTAGCCGCAATGCATGTAGGGATATGGTGTTAATGCCATATCAAATCCGAAAAACATTTCTGAGTTTAGGATGGCCGAAGCCACTACACTACCCATCCCCAGCTATCGTTTAGGACTACTGTCCCTGTGATTAATCTTAAAGCTCTGGGATTGGATGTTGGAGTGGCAGTGCGCCAAGGTTACGTTGAGCTTCAAACAGCTGTTTGAAATGGAACGAAACCACGCCAGACTATCCAAAACTGGAATCGAACGCCCCCCCAGAACTACACCTGCTGTCTATTGTGTTTCGCAAAATGTTCTATGAGCAGAGTTGGGTGTAACGCGTTACTGTAATAATATTACTTTTGTCGGTAACGGAGTAGTGTAACGCGCTACTTTTATAATTCAGTAATCACACTACAGTTACTAACATTGCCCCGACACGCGTTACTTCGTTACTTACTAAAATCATAATAAAACCTCAACAAACACCTGCAAAGAACACATGCTAAGGTGAAGCTAACGCACAGCTATTTGTTGTTTGTTTATATCACGTAGTCTGTTCTTCTTCTCTGTTTTCCAGTTGTTGCCTGTTTTGAATGATGAATACACACTACAGCCGCCTGCTGGTAAGGAGAGTTATTGCCACTCACACATGCGCAGTTCGTACGTGCTCGGCTGAAGTCTTTGCGGTGTCTGGTTCCAGTGCAACACATGGCCAACACGCAGGAGAACACGCCGACGCAACAGCGTGAACAGAGATAGACTGCGCAAAATATACAGATAGCAGGAGACAGAGGACAGCCACGGTCAGATAGGAAAGCATTCAGGATCTGGATCAGTCTTATGCGACAATGGAAACTGAACTAAAGAGAACATTTGAAACTTTAGCAGTCTGCGTGATCTGCCTGCAGGGAGGGGCGGGCCGGGCCTGCGAGTAAAGTAACGAGTAAAGTAACGAGTTACTTTATGTAGAGAGTAACGAAGTAGTGTAATATATTACTTTTTTTTAAAGTAATATGTAATATGTAATATATTACTTTTTTTTAGTAAGGACCCCATCTCTGTCTATGAGACGTCTCTACTGAACGTTTTCGTTTTTCCCACAATTAGAAGTTGCCAGTATTAAACACATTGGTGTTATCAAATGTAAAACATATAATTAATAAATGGGTGAAAATTGCTTGTGTCCATAATGCGCAGCATTAATATATACCCACATGACAGCTCATTGTTACTTTGTAATTCTACTCCACTACAATTCAGAGGTGAACCTGGTATTTTTACTCCACTACATTTATTTGAGTTACTTTGCAGATTCTGATTTATGATGTGAAATATAAACAACCCTTAAATCAGACTTTAGTTACACCTGAGTAAAATTCAGGAAAGGTGATTGTCAAGTGCCAACAATCAGGAGAGATATTTGATAGTTTGTGCTTGAGAAGACTAAACATTTATCTGCAGATCCTTATAAAGTATATTCATTACTCGTTATTCTCTACTAATAGTTAATTAAAGACTGTATATAATTGCTATTTTGCACATCCCTTTCAAGATTTCAAGATTTTCAAAGGTTTATTGACATATCATATACACAACTACGGTGTAGTTATGCAATGAATGAAAAACTTGGGTCACAGGTTCCTCAACAGTGCATTACAAGACATCTATCAATATGTGTGTACCTCCACCATTAAACTGTCGAATTCTGCACATTTCTTATACTATCTACATACGAGTATAATTAATGTGTATAATATCAGTTAAAATAAGTGCTTCAACATAGTTAACATTGCAGGAAAGCAATACATTAGACGTTAAGTACTTTGTCAGGCTTAATATTTATCTGTAGATAGATACCCCCAAAGACCTTAATCTAAAGTATTATTTAATGTTTAAATAAAGGTTAATTCGTGTTGTTTCTGTTTTGCACTTCCTCCTATTAATATCTTTGTACATCCAGCACTAAACTGTTTTATTGTAGAGATCACTTAAAGTATCTTCTTGATTTTTTATATTCTATATTTCTATCACAGACCTTCTACTTTCTCCCTATGAAAGTATGTACTCTTAATATTTTTTTCATCAAATATAACACATAAAAACAATAATTCAATAACGTGCTTTAACCACTAGGCGGTGCACACAAGATACACACAGCCATAAAAACTTTGTATTATTAGTGTAGGACACTTATGTATGTACAACATCTGAAGATGTGTAGTTTTATTCATGCTTTCACATCATTTTACAGCATATTGCTATATTATTTCAGACTCAGTATTTACATTCTTACATTCAAAGAAAATCAGTAATATCTTTAAAAACTACAAGTCCTTTTCTATCAGCTGTGCACCGTTATGGTGTAAATATAACCTATCTACGAATTAGATCAAATGTAAAAGTCAGCCGAATTAGTGTTGATACTGCAAGGAGACGTATTGTGTGAAGAGAAATTGAAGATGTTGTTTAATTGTTGATATATTTATGATCCACGTCAAGTATTCAGTTTCGGCGGCATTTCTTCAGTTTTTCCAAAGGTCTTCTCATCAGGGCTCTATAAATAAAGAACTACGGCAGATATGTAATATTTAATACAGCCGAACCGTGTATTACAATGCCGTTATGTGATGACTTCCAAAGAGAAAAGCAAGAACACTCGGAATTAAGTATTTTCTTTTTAAAAAAAAGTTTTTCGGATTTGATATGGCATGAACACCATATCCCTACATGCATTGCAGCTAAAACATCCAATCAGCGAGCTTAAACCATAGCTGAGGATCTTGGGTAATCAGTTCAGTGGCTGTGTATCGCAATGATGCTACGTCTGTTTCCGGTTATTTTTATTTTGAAATTCAGTTCCTGACGGACGCCAAAAAAGCCAGAGATTATGGAATTAAACCAATAAATAAAAGCAAGGATAATTGTGTGTTATTGGTGAGTAAATAACAGTGTGTTATTTTGAAAAGAATAACAAATTAGAAGGAAAAAAAGATTTAAAAAAATACAGATTTCAGTATTCTGAGGCTCTGAGCTCCATTTCTTTTCCTCACAGACGACAAAAAAAGTCCGACATTATACGATTTAAAATAAAAACAATAATCGTGGCTTGATATTGAGTAAGAACATGTTTTTATGAACCACACAGCTTCCGGTCTTCCAAGACCCGAACGGACAAAAAAACGTGCTGCAGGCACGAAACATACTACCAATAGAAATACATCGCTTTTAAAATCGTTCTGTGTGACACGAAAAAAAGGGGAAAATCGTGTTGGTGAACACGAATCAATAGATTAAATGTCGTGACTATAACACGACATGCCGTGAGACTGGGTTGGCTGGGAATATAGAGGCAGCGATTCTTTCTTCACAGCATGGTGATGATGTCCCTGCTATCCTTTGCCTCAGAACAGTGGCCTCTCTGCACCTCACTGTTAGGAGGCCCTGAAGGCAATCGTGGCAGTAATGGCTTCTTTTCCTCTGAGCAGTCAAAGAGCCTTTTACAGAGAAAGCCCTCTGTGAAACAGAAACACGGTGCTGCTGCAAAACATTCCCTCAAGCTGTGTGCTCATAAAAGCATCTGCCTTTGGAAGCCTTTATCCACTCTGAAGGGTTACAACAAAGTTTGTCTCTGTCGAGGAAGGGCTAGTTTGTGTTCACATTTTGTTCTTTCAAAAGTTGAATGGGAATTAAGAAGCCATTGTACAGAGATCTGTGTTCGCTACTAAAGCAACCAAAGTTTCTGTCTCTGAATGTACATTTTTGTATTTAACTATATATATACTGTATGTTTAAGCAATAGCTCACGACAGGCCGTGGTATATGCTCATTATATCACAGCTAAGGGGCGTGGTTCGGCCCGACGCGAAGCGGAGGGTCGACAACCCCCTTAGCTTTTATAAAACGGTTACCAAGTGTGGCAATATGAAAGAAATATACACACTCTAATTTAAATAGTTTTTATTAGTAAATAATGATGTTCAAAATAAAATAGTCCCTCCGTTGCCTTCTGCACAAAACATAGTGCGAGGTGGTTGCTATGCAACAACACTAACAGCTAGCGAACATATTAGACAGAGAGCGTTGATCCATTATTTGGCTATTTATTTACATTCATTTGTATGTTGCCGTTTATTGTGCACCCACTGAAAACCTGTCCAGCATCAGTAGCATGGCTTACGAGGTTACGTGGCGTGGTGAGAATATTGCTCCACTTTCTCCGGTCCCCGAGATTGGGCTTCCAGTAGCTCTGGAGAGAGCTTTCGCACCTGTGGCCACTAACGGTCATCATCTCTCTGCTTTGTTTCAAGACCCGCATCAGAAAGCTTTTGAATGGTGCTACTTTTCCAGTTGGTCTACCTGCTCTTCACGTAGCTCTGCATGTCGTCGTTAACTTTAGGTGCTTTTTTTTCTGGAGATAGGCACTGCTCAATCCACTCCTCCATAGTAAGACCCCCCCGGAGGTCGAAGTTAATCTTAAATATATTATACTCAAACATCTTAAAATAAGTTCTTTCAACTAGCCTTTTTTCTTCTAATGTTATTACATGGAAGACAAAAGAAGGTGTTAGCATTACCAAGGTGCACCATTAAGCTTCAAATGAAGTCCTTGTCTGATTGTTTTTCACCATTTGATTATTGTTCAATCAACAATGCAGTTTCCTGTCTCCCGCTCTTCTGGTGGCAGAGTCATGTTCCTACAGGTTATCTGCCTGGTTCACCTTGAAGGGCCGCCATGCCGCCATTCTTTTTTAATGTGGGATTTTATGTTTGCCAGAAGTTGCAGAATACGTTTGACAGAAATCTGTGTCCAGTTCTGAATTAGTGTCAGCAGGATTAAAAAAAAAAAAGGTATGGTGGTAGTTTTTCTTCTGTGATTTCACTGTCCCCACAGGGAAAGAAAATGTGTACATACCTTCATCTCGTCCAATACAAAACCATTTACAGAGCACATTATACTCAACATGCACAGATATTGACAGACCATAACACCACAGATAAATAATTACATGCTGTCTTGGTTTTTCATCCAGTTTTCTCTTTTTGGATAAAAGTTGAATAAAATCTTCCTCCATCTTAATCTGAAAACATCCAGCATCTGCCCCACTTTGTTTATCTGGAGACATCTGAGAAAATGTACATTTAAAACAGGTGAGACTTATTTTGGCTTAAAGAATATTTATTTCCCAATTGCATATAATGATAGTCACCCCTGGGGACCGATGGGAGGAAGAGCATGCTGAAGATCTGGGTTGCGGTCGGATAATCCAAAAATCAGCTCCTAACGTCTAACCCTATCTCCTATTCCTTGACCTCTGAGTGAAACGGCACGGGGTTAAGGGATAGTGGATAGGAAAATTCAAAAGGACTTAGGAGAAGAGACTGCGGTACTTTAGAGAATCCGAATGCACTTTAACTATCCGACGTGTTTATGATGCGCCAGCGGACGTCATGAATGTGCGTCTGCTGCTGTGGGGGAACTATGGAAACTACAGTTTTCTATACAGCGGACTACAACATGGATGTTTAATAAGAACGAGGGACTACTGTAAACTCATCTCCATATATATCAACAGTTTAGGTGAAAATGTGGATGAAGCTACTAACATTTTTATGCGGACGATACCGTGATGTACTGTGCAGGTCCCTCCATTCAGGAGGCTGGTGTTAAATGACAGGCTGTTTTTAACATTATTCAGACTCAGCTCTCTGAGCTTAAGCTTCTTTTAACCCTCTATGGCATGACTTTTTATTTTGGGAGGAATAAAATGTTTCACTATGTGTTTTAGGAGCTTAGGGGTCCCTGATATTATATCAATTATAAAATGTGACCCCCCCTCACCCCGGGGTTGGTTTGTTGCCTCAGTGCAACACTGTGCTACGAGGGTATTGAAACACCAAGGATTTCTACAACTCAGAAGAAATAGAAAAAACAACTCTATATGAATTAAAAAGGTGTGTGTGTGTGTGTGTGTGTGTGTGTGTGTGTGTGTGTGTGTGTGTGTGTGTCTGTCTGTGTGTCTGTGTGTGTGTGTGTGTCTGTGTGCCTAACCCTATCTCTACCTTCACTGTCCTCACTGTCAGACGGAATAGCCCTAACAGCCTGATCGTGTCCCTTCTGCCCATAACATGTTTTGGGGTCCATTTCCTGTAAATATCAGTAGAGGTAAAAACATTGACTAGGTTTATCATTTTACAGCTGAGCACACTTGCATGATATTGCCTGGAAAAAAGTGGTCAAGTGGCACAGTGTTGCCCTGAGGCAACGAACAAAAAAACATAGTTTTAGCTCATTAATAAATACATAATAAGTCTTTAAACAATCAAATATACTTCTTTACGTATTCATGCACATTTTTTGTTTTAAGTTGTGTACATTTCTAATATGTTAAAACGTTAAATGTACATTACCAAGGTGGCCCTGAGTCCCCTGCAGCTTTGCTTGCAGAAAGGACTGCTCCACCCCCAGACAAAATGCCACACCCATATAATTCCCTCATTTTATTGGACACCAGCATGTCAGGTGACATTGTGTATATTTAAAAAAATTAAAATATTTAGAGGCCCAGTGTGAGGTTGAAAAAAGTGGTTTGTTGCCTGAGGGCAACAGTATGCTGTAGAGGGTTAAATGTTGATAAAACCAAGGTAATGCTATATTAAAAGCTAAAAAGACACCAGAGCCTGTTTTAGATATTGTTACTATGCAAGGACAAGTACTTGAAGTGGTTGCCTGTTATAAATACCTTGGTATCTGGCTTGATGATTGTCTTACTTTTAAACTTCAGGTCATTAATCTGCTTAAAAAGCTGAGGGTTAGACTAGGTTTCTTTTCCAGAAACAAGTCCTGTTTCTCGCTCGAGGCCAGGAAAAGGCTAGTCACTGTGACCTTTTTACCTGTGCTGGACTATGGTGATTTGTTGTATATGAATGCACCTGCCTATCGCCTGAACAAGTTAGATGCCGCTATCACAGCGCACTGAGATTTGTCACAAATTGTAAGCACTTACTCATCACTGTACCCTGTATGCTAAGGCAGGTTAGCATCACTTACTGTAAAGAGGCTCAGTCATTGGTACACGTTTATTTATAAAGCTTTGTTGGGTAAACTCCCGTATTATATCTGCTCTCTGATAACACAGAGAGTTGCAAGCAGCTATTGTCTGAGATCGCATGATGTAGTATTGTTAGATGTGCCAAGAGCAAGGACTGTCTTAGGTAAGACAGCTTTTACGGCGCAGCTCCACTTGCTTGAACAATCTTCAGCAAGAATCGAAACTGAGCAATCTCATTCCTCTGCATGTTTTTAAAGCTAGGCTAAATGAAATGCTTGTTGATACTATGGGCACTTGTAAATGTCTATAACTAGGTTAATGTATCCTGTAAATATAATGTATGATGTCCTTTATTGTTTTATGTTTCATGTGGAACCTATATGCTGCAGGTCTCCCTTGAAAAAGAGATCTATGATCTCAATGGGACCAATCTGGTTAAATAAAGGTTTGAAATCTAGAGACTCTGCACCGTGCTCTGATGCTGTTGCTTTAGGCTTTATGAACGTGGACAACAGAGAAACATATTCTTCATGACCAAAGTTGGAATTGAAATAAAAAAGGAAAGTGAAACTTATGCTCGTCACCCTCTCCCTCCGGTCCACATTAATACAAATGATCCCAATACGTGTGATTGTATGAACTATGAAAATATCTTTAAATAAATACAAATGTATTTATTATAAACGTTAGTCCTTAACATCTATCACTGTGTATATCACCATTCAAACATCTTTTAAAAGTTGAACAAACTCCACAACCCGTGTATCTACCGTCCAATTGTTTTTCTTTATTAAACACATAAACTGAAGAGCGTCTGAGAGGCGTTTCTACTTTTTGCTTTTTACCTTACTAAATGGTCAAATGGTCCTTGGAGCGAGGGGCGGGGCGAAACTCACGGAAGTGATTTCAAAACAAAAGCACTCGTTTGCTAAAATCACACTTGTAATCACTACAGTATCCTGCGGAAGGACCGGTGATTATTATAAACAAGGGGAATTTAGCGATCACAACGAAAATGGCCAAGACACACATTGAGCCCAGAAAATAGATGTTATTAAGGGCTGTAAATATAATAAGCAGCTGTGTCTAAAATGGACAACATTGTTAGGAGATTTAAACTATACAGCGGTTCTGCACTGCGGTCACTCAGCCGTCTCTCCACTTTGTTTTTTCAAATCAGCTGCTCTTCATTGTTCCTGCTATATTTGACGATGATACACATATGTTTTACCACAAGTTCTTAAGGAAACTGACACTGTTGGACTCGGTTCTAGTTTGACTTCTACCAGAAATAAAATGAAGTACTTTTGCTGTGTACTTTGTGAGTAATCCTCTGTCAGAGTCCCCTCCATATATGTAGGCTACATAATGCATGTTTTCTGCTATCTTTGATGAATGATAAAAATATAATGTTACCATTAGTTCTTAATGAAATTGATACTGTTTGACTTTGTATTAGCCTACTACTTACAATACATTGAAGTACTTTTACTGTGTATTGTTTGAGGAATACTCTGTCAAAGTCCCCTGCTGAGAACAAAATCAAGCCACTTCTGCTAAGTTTGATGAGGGAATTCTTTTTTGTTGCCATTAGTTCTTCGTGAGATTGATCCTGTTGGACTCAGTACTAGTGAAACTACTCCCACAGGTACTATGAAGTACTTACTGTGTACTTTTCCAACAATCCTCTGTCAATGTCCCCTCCTGAGAACAAGAATGCATGTTTCTCTGCTATTTTCAATAAGCGTTAAAAAACCTTTCTTCATGAGACTGATATTGTTGGACAGAGTATTTTTAAGAGGATGGTAGACAGCACAATGACACACTCTGTCACTCTTGTTGGCCTCTTATGAAGCTGCTGTCTTTTAATATATGATTATTTCTCTGCCGCTAGTTCGTCACAGATTCTTCCGTCTCATCAGCCTCATCCTTCCTCAGCCTCCAGCACACTTCCAGTGTCTGACTCCATATGATATTGTCCTGATGCTGTAAGGGTGATGCCCCATGATCACACAATGACCCCTAGAGTCTGAGTGCCAAGGACCTCATATTATGTGATTAATGTTAAATCACCCATTATAACTATTTGCTTTCCTTTTTCTCTTCTCTTAACCGAATAGCCCTGTCTTTAAGTATAATACAATGTAAAGTCCTTTTCCTGCGCCATTTTAAGGCTTCAAAACAGGCATTTTGACTGTATGTGTTTGGAGAAATGACACAATCAATGGCCCAGAATTGTACTTTATAAACTCTGAATCTTGTGGTGCTTGAAGAATTACACACTGGTTAAGCCGGCCAGGTTATATATATATATGCCTTTTTTGGAGCCCTTTTTTGCAATATTTATTAAAATGTCAGTAGTTTCAATGTAGGCTACACAGCAAAAGTACTTCATTTTATTTCTGGTAGAAGTCCAACTAGAACCGAGTCCAATAGTGTCAGTTTCCTTAAGAACTTGTGGTAAAACATATTTGTATCACTCGTCAAATATAGCAGGAATGAAGAGCAGCTGATTTGAAAAAACAAACCCGAGAGGCGGCTGAGTGACCGCAGTGCAGAATCTCTGCATAGTTTACATCTCCTAACAATGTTGTCAATTTTAGACAGAGGCTTATTATATTTACAGCCCTTAATAACATCCATTTTCTGGGCTCAATATGTGTCTTGGCCGTTTTCGTTGTGATCGCTAAATTCACCTTGTTCCCTTTGTTTATAATATTATCACCGCTTTTGTTTTGAAATCACTTCTGTGAGTTTCGCCCCGCCCCTCGCTCCAAGGACCATTAGGCCATTTAGTAAGTTGAAAAGCAAAAAGCAAAAACGCCTCTCAAACGCTCTTCCGTTTACGTGTTTAATAAAGAAAAACAATTGGACGGTAGATACATGGATTCTC
This sequence comes from Pogonophryne albipinna, assembly GCA_028583405.1. NCBI lineage: Eukaryota > Metazoa > Chordata > Actinopteri > Perciformes > Artedidraconidae > Pogonophryne > Pogonophryne albipinna. The sequence goes on along the minus strand of CM053250.1, from coordinate 38,987,856 downwards.
CACACAGCTCAGTAAAGACTGTGAAATGTTGACTTTATTTGATCATTTCAGTAAAAACTAACGTTCATATTTCTCTTTTTGATTAAAATACTGATGAACGTTCAGAAAAAAGCACTTTGGCAACTTACCACATACGTTTTAAAATGCTTAATAAGCACCGTAACTTTCATGATATCATTTCTCGGTCATAATCGTTTGTTTCCGTGAACGGCCGATTGTTGAGTGACGGCAAATGCTGCGGCTGCAAGGCATTGTGGGGCAGCATTTTCTCCTCTCCTTTCGTCAAGGGAGGTCCAGTGGTTCCTAAGCTAAAGGAGGTTATAAAGGAAGTTTGAAACCTCCTTTCCTTTCATTTGAAGAATTGGAACGGCACTTATCATGGCTGCCACTGAGGGACTTCCGGGTCATTTCACTTGGTTAGGAAGGTTCCTAAGCTAAATGGACTATTGGAACGCAACCCACGATTTGATGCTGAGTGAAGTTGAGGAGCCTGGCTGGACATGGATGCCCAAAATGACAGGTTACTACAGGTCAAAGCCGAACAGTTACAAAATCTGACAGCAGCATGATGAAGTAGTCGGTTAACTAATAGAGTGGACACCACTGATCAGCTGATTACAGGCAGCAGGAGGAGTGAGAATAAACTGTTCTGATTAAAGATGAATTAGTTCATTAATCATATAACATTTCTACATCCCAGAGGAGAGATTAAACTATGGTGAGCCCCTGACCTTTTATTCATTGCCATCATCAAGTTAAAAATACTTTAGTTACCAATAGTGTACTTTACTTTATTTATGATATAATACCTGAAAATGACCTCACTAGCGTCTCATTCGTACTTTATATTCAGTGATAATCAGCTAATCATAACACCTTACATCTTGTAGAAGGAAAACCATTCCTGAAGAGATGTTCTCACATTAGTATTATTCTGTCATTAATCATAAGTCATATAAAAAGACACATTCATACATACATACATACATAAAAACATCCCTTTTGTCCTGGCAACGTGTTTGGGAAGATATGTGTTCATCACAAACACATTTATTATCGTTAGTATGCAAATCTGGACAGGAACATTGCTAATCCCCAGCAGAAATTGGATTCTAAACTGAAGCACTTTTTTTGTCCTCTGTGGTCTATAGGGAGGCGCAAGTCGAGTGTCAGCAGTCAATGAGGAAAAAAACAGTCAATAAAATTACTTTTTTCAAAAATTATGAAAGAGCATAACAATGGGAGGTCCTTAAGGCAACATTCATTATTGTGCACATGAAATATTCCACTAATGGGTCCAGGAGTGTGAGATTATCTGTGTCTCTGTGTGAGGCTCACTCATCAACTCTCATCAGAAGGCAGAGGAGATCCTAATCTCACGTTCAAGGGGCTCCATCTAGGATCCAAAGTTTTGCATAATGTGATTTGGGATTTACATTGAAGTGTGCTTAATACTGCAGATGATGTTACTCTCGCTTGTTCAATAGGCACTTTATGCTCTTTCATTCATCATTGTATAACTCAATCTGATAGGAGTTTGATAAACTTGTGTATGCCAGAGAATGGCACTTTTATGATTTGAGATGAATAGAGTGGGATGTGAGATCGTATAGTTTTAATCTATGAGAGTTTCTCATGTCTGTGATCTCCTCAAGTGCATGTTGAAGAGGAGAAGTGGGGAGGCTTGGTCGTTGTTGCCCCGGGTAAGTGGATAGCATCAGAGTCTGAATGTAAATTATATGGTTTGATTTCTGGATTCATTCTTGGAGGATGCTGTGTTCAGATCTGATTTGTGTGTAATGACAGAGAGTCAAGTATCCATAATGTCAGTCATAATATGCATATTCAAAATGTCATCCCAGTGCTTTCTGCCTCATTATGGCAGCACAAATACAATTAGAAAGATCTCCTCCCTGGCTCCTTCATGTTTAAATTAACATTTTCTTGTACATCAGTTTCCCTTTTTAACTACCTGCAAAGCTGGCTTACACTGGCTTACTGCCTAAAAGCTGGACACAGACATTAATCTCCAAAAGGTTGTTGTGGAGAGGAGGCGTGTGCACTTCCTGTATCTACCTGTCACACAGAAGGACAGAACTCGGATGCAGAGTGAGGATCTGGGTGGAAGGGGGCTGTTATTGGCAACTGATTAAATGAATCTTTTCAGCTTCACTATGTCTCGCACTGGTTCAAAAATGGGTAACACTTTACGGTAAGGGTACATGAATCATCATGAATTCATGCATGAAAAAGCATGAATTCATTCATGTAGTACTTCATGAACTATCAGTAATGTACAGGTATTAATGGTATCTCATGCATGACTTAATGCAGGAACAATACCTTAATTAATGCATCAACTAAGGTATCTCAATCATCATGACTTCTGAGTTATTAATGATGTTCATGTCTTCTTCATATAGATCTGCAATTAAAGGGTCAGGCCAAAGAACTGACCAGTCACAGCAATTCCAAGTGTTGTAATCATGATTAACTAAGCATGACTTTGTCATTACTTCATCATGTTTGTGCCCCTTCAAATAAAGTGGTGACCTGTTCCATCGTTTACACTGATAACTAACATATGATTAATGGTGGTATGAAATAGAATGTATGAAGCATAAGCAATTCATGGGGTGGGTTGGAGAAATTATAGTAAGGTCACTGAATTTTGAACTGCAGATTTTACAATTGTCTTTATTCACAAAAAACACATTTTTATTTTGTAAAAAAATATAGAATAGTAATAACATTCGAACAAACATCCATGATCTATGGGTTCAAAAACATCTTCAAAAGGTCCAACTTTTTAACTTTGAAAAACTAATAAAACTGTAAAAACAACTAAAACGTATTTCCTGCGTATATCCAGTAAGGATCCATCGTCCTTATGTTTCAGGATTGCTGAAGCTGTAGGCTCCTGCTCGCAAAAGCCCTTACATGTTTCAGCAAATCTCTTAATGCTGTCCTTCCTTTTGAAGCTGGACCTCAATGTTTTCAGAGCTCTGGGTTGACAGCTGCGATTTCGGCAATCGGCGCCTAATACACAATTGTGTTTCGATCTACACCAAGCCTGGTGTATGCTTCGGCTTTGCTGATTCCTTGATTTCTCACCATCTCCAGTACCATGTTGTACCGGCGAATGGAATGGTCAGGCGTTTTTACTGTAAAACAAGAAAAAGCACAAAATTAGCTTGATCCAAGTGGCAGTGCTGCACATTGATTCACAATTTCATATTAGCTACATCATCAAACAAGTAACTTTTACACAGTTCAGTGAACTTTAGCACCCACTTATGTACAGCAAGTACAGTACAAATAGTAAGAATACAATAGAAAGGTAACTGCACACTGGAATCAGAGCTCTAGCATTAGCAATGTTTCAACGCAACACAAGTCCAACTCAAGAAAACCCTATAGGACCCTATAGTAATTATTTCCTAATAACAGCAATTGTTTCATCACAATCAACGTACATGTACATTTATAAACTTGTAATCTCCTCAAATCATCTTTACCTTCTTTAAGTCTCTCCCTGAGAAAATGCCGCTCATTCTCTTAAGGTGGCAATCTCTCAATTTTTGCTCTGTATTATTTGCCGAGCCTCCTGCAGAGTGGGCTCTTCTGAAACAAATTAAGGCCTCATAATTAAATACTGTTACATTTTAAACTTTTGACAATCTCCCTCTCCTTAACCAATAGCAAAATGGCAAATAATCAAAGCAGCATAAAACCACACCTTTGCACTGTTTGAAATATAAATTCCATATTCCAATGTTTTACTTAATGTAGCTGGCTGTGAAACGCATGCCTACCGTATTCTTGTGCCTTTTCTCCTGCAGAGGTTCCTGGATGCTCCGACAGAGGTGGAAGCACTGTACATTTTGAATGACAGATGAAAATGACAACTTTAGAGAGATTATATTCGCTACGGATGATGTCAGTGTTCTTTTTTTGCCAGTCATGCATGTTTATGCCCGAGTAGCAGCCAGGTCAATGGTACATTTTGGATCAGGAGATATAAGAACCATTACTACATCACATACAACCACCTTTTTGTTTCAGATAACATTGTATGTTGGGGATTCATTGTGATTTATAACAACTATTAAGTATTATTTATCATAAAACACAATGCTGAGAAAAGTCAACATTACATAAAAAAAATTACAGTAAGGGCTGGAGTAAAATTAACCTTCAGCACTCACGACATAATAAACCAGAATTACCCTTTTTAGCCCTTGGCGATTTCTTTGGCCGGTTGTGTGGAGGCTGATGCACAGAGGGGTCTGTGTATTAAGATTAGAGACAAAGTATTGTTAGATTATATGACATTTTTCTTTTGAGCACCATACACTGCATTGTTGCATGGTTAATATCATTAATGAATCCTAAGCATAACCAAATTGTCACGATCTGTCTGTGTTGTGTTTTGTCTTGTCTTTTTCTGTCTTTGGTTTCATGTTTTATTTTGAAAAGTCTTCACCCCCTGTCTTGCCTGTCGCTTTCTGTCTGTTTTCCCTCCTACCTGATTACCCGATTGTGTTCACCTGGTGCCCCTGTGTTTTCTCCTCCCTCCTCACCTGTGTCTTGTTTGTGTGATTAGTCTTGAGTGTATTTAAGTTCTGGTTTTTCTGTCTGTCATTGTTGGTTCCTTGTTTGTCGTTGACTGTGTTCACGAGGTAGTGTTCTGTTTGTTCCTTAAACCTTGAAATAAAGGTATTTTTTCTGCATTTGATTAGAAAACCTGAAATGATTTTCCAATAGCAATGTCCCTCTGATTAAAAGGATGATACAAGTCATAAATAAGTAGTAGTGAATAGTCATTTAGAACAATCTCTTAAAATCCAGTGCTTGTAACAAACCAAACACTGATGACTACAAATTGACCAAAAAACAATACAAATGAAAACTGCGGTCACAGACGTGCACGCAGTTGTGGGCGGGCCTTCGCGTCCGAGCGCCTGTAGGGGAGGGTCGCCGGTCGTCCCGGCGTCAAGCAGACGCGGGCGAGTCCTCCGAAATGAGCCGTTCGTAATTTCTCAAATGTTCGCGTCCCGGAAACGTATGTGGGCGCGCTGCCTCGAAGGAAAACAAATTTCTGTAAAGGCTCGTCGATGATCGATTATCGCGGAGGCTGTCTGGAGGAGCAGTAACCGTGGCGTGTGGTGCAGTGGCTTGTGCAGACTTTCTGCCCTTTACCGTTTGTTTACTCAATAAACGCATCTCCTCTGGATATTAGGCTATGTATGTTTGCTTTAATTGTGAGCCAACATTTACAGTGAGAACAGCTGATGAGGCTAGTGCAGAAAGCAGAACAGTGTGTATAATATATATCAATCAATAATATAAGTAACAGGCCGACATTACACACTTTATTTGTATGCTTTAGTAGATATCTACAAATAAATAGTTGATATTTTTCATGAAACCAAATAGTGCTTCACATCATAACATATACATGGGCTGTAGCCTGATATATATTATATGCTTTAAGAGCTGTATGTGTGTGTTATGGAGTGTATATGTGTCTGTTGTAATTGCATGTGCCACCAGCAGAGGGAGCTGCTGGACTAACACTCAACATCATTGTCAGCAGTGTGTGAGTGTGTTTGAATGTGTCTGTATGTGTGTGTGTGTGTGTGTTTGTGTGTGTGTGTGTGTGTGTGTGTGTGTGAGAGACGGATGATGTGGAACGCAGAGTAGCTTATCTGACATCTAAATGTTGGAAAATGGTACATTTTAGCCTGTGAGCTCCCCGTTCGAGCGACTGACTATTCCTTTGCAATGTAACATCGCATTGGATATGGGCTGAAATTGTCCTGGAATGGAATTTCCCCGGCCATTTCCCTAGGAGGCCTTTGCAAAAATTTGTAGAAAATGCATGAAAACTGCACATTTTTCAAAATGTTATATATGTAGTTTGGAGTAATTTGCGATATGTAAATCCTCAAAAATTGTATATTGTCTGTTAGCTTACGACCACCCCGATTGAGCTAGCAACTTTTTTATTCCCAATTTATCATGGCTGTGGATATGGGCTGAACTGGTCCTGGAGTGGAATTTTTCCGATCATTTCCCTAAGAGCAGTGTGCAAAAATGTGCTAAAAATGCATGAAAAACGGTCATCTTTAGAAATTGCCATTTTTCTGGGGGGCGAGGCTAATGAAAAGCCATTTGAAATATGTGTGCCATCATAATAGCAAAGTGTATAAAGCGTTTCGTGAATATGGGGAAAACTATATGCGAGAAGTTTGGAGTCATTTGCGACATGTAAATCGCCAAAAATGGTATATTCTCTGTTAGCTTACGTCCGCCCCGATTGAGCTAGCAGCTATTTTATTCACAATTTAGTATGACATTGGATATGGGCTGAACATGTCCTGGACTGGAAATGTTACGATCTTTTCCCTAGGAGATGTTTGCGAAAATGCGCTTAAAATGCATGAATTACGCCGATTTTTCAAAATGGCCGACTTTCTGGGGGGCGGGGCTAATGGAAGCCATTTTGAAATATGTCCGCAATTCCATGAGGAATGTCTGTGGCAAGATTCGGGTAGTTTGGAGAAACTATATGTGACTATCGCACAATAGGGGGCGCTACTGAGCTGGTTTACAAAAACGTACAATTTTTTTGTACAGTCAGGAAAAGGTCGTGGGCTGTGACGTGTGTTCCAAGTTTTGCGTCCGAAGCTCATTGTAGCGATTTTGTGACATTTAAATCGTCAAAAATGGTACATTCTCCGTTAGCTTACGAGCTCCCCGTTTGAGCAGTCGACTATTCATTCGTAATTTAGCATCACATTGGATGCTGATCTTGTCCTGGTTTGGAATTTTTTCGATCATTTCCCTAGGAGAAGTGTGCGAAAACGCGCTTAAAACACAAATTTTTCAAAATGGCCGAATGTATGGGGGCGGGGCTAATGGAAGCCATTTTGAAATATGTCCGCAATTCCATGAGGAATGTCTGTGCCAAGTTCCGGGTAGTTCGGAAAAACTATATGTGACTACCGCACAATAGGGGGCGCTACTGAGCCGTATTTGCTAAAACGCACAATTTTTTTGTACAGTCTGGAAAAAGTTGTGGGCTGTCACGTGTATTCCGAGTTTAAAGGCCGTAACTCATTTTAACACAAAGTGATGTGTCCGTAAGTGTTTAACCCTTCGATTTCAAGAAAAAACTTAATAGGACACGCCCACATTTATCATTGGTTGCGACACTTTAAATCTCAGTTTATACTGATCCTGCCAGTATATCTGACAAAATATATTTATTTCGTCCATCCGTTCTTGAGGTATACATTTGTTGTGTTTTTAGCGCCCCCTATTGTCCAAAATGAACATGCTTTTTTGTGGCTATTCCCCAAGACAGACTGAACCTATCCACCCAAATCTGTGATATTTGGATACATTTCAGATGAATTGTGAGCATTTATGTCTAGGCCACACCTTTTTGCTAATACGTTTCGATTGATGTTGGCCACATTTTTCCACACCTCGTGCTCATTTTCTACGGTAATGTGTCTGACCCTCCACTGATGCTGTACACTAAGTTGGTGTGGAAAATCAAAAAATTGAAATGTAAGTAAATATTTCACTGTTTTTCACATTATGCTAATAAAAAAAAAATCAAAGTAGGCGGAGCTTCGGGATACGAGAGGATAATATGTAGAGCTGCTCCACCCGGGTAAGTGTGCCAAATTTCAGGTCCGTCAGACTTACGCTGCGACTATGTACATTTTTCGAAAACTGAATTTTCACAGGTGGCGCTAGAGAGCATGTTGGATGTTTTTCACCCATCGAATCCAGAATGTAAACATTTTCACCCGTCCTGCCGGCGTTGCCAAATGTCGCTACATGAATAGTGTCGTAACCCCCTTAAAAACAGGTCCAATCTCCAGACTATGAAGAATTATAATAATTCTAAGCATTACAATAGGTCTTCGCACACTTCGTGCTCAGGCCCTAATAATTCTACTAATTACAATAGCTCTTTCCACACTTCGTGCTCAGGCCCTAATGAATACTTAAACTACCAGTAAGATTCTATGAAATCAATTTTGATTAATTACAAACACTACACAATTACAACTGTTTCTTTGACAACTGTTAGAAGTTATTCTGTCTAGCCTGCAGCTTGCTAGGCCCTTTAGCCTAGTGTGTGTGCCACTTACACTTATTCTATTGGAAAAAACTGATCAACAAAACATGGCAGCTCCAGCGCCATATAGATAGAAGAGTTACGACAACGGAAGTCCAAAAACGGTTATCGTCACGTGGTTCATGTAGACGAGGATCGTTCCCCGGAAGTTCATGGCGGGCAATGTGAATGCATTGATAACAGGAGATAGAACTACGATTTTTGGTAATTATTAGTGAATAAAGGTTTTGATTTGCAATATTTATACAACAAATTGATATGTGTATGTATTTACATCAATATGTTTTAAAAAATAAAATAGAATTTGCTAATATTAAGTGATAATATTATATAGATAGAATGTACGGCTTCCCCACTGACACAGAGCGGAGGAAAGAATGGCTGGCTCAAGTCAGCAGGAGCAATTTCACGACCAACAACAAAATCATATGTGATGTAATTATATACAAACACTGCATTTGCACTTTTTCACAAAACGAAAACCACACCATTGGGAAAGCTTAATGTTTTGTTTAATACAAAAAAACAGGGAAAGGCTTGAAAAACACTGAGAGTTGAGACTCAGGGTGCAGGGTGAGGGTCTCAGTGCAGGTATTCAGGCTCCATTGAATCCCCCTCTGGTTCTTGTGCTGAAAGAGGGAGTAACAGACAGGAGAAAGGGTTATACACACCTATATAGCACACCTATTGGATGGGAAATTGCCTTGGGGAGATAAGGTGTTTACTTATATAAAACAGTAGTATTAAACTTACCTTGTGTTTTCACTCTCACTTAAGTCCCTCTCCCTTTGCCATCAATCCAAAATCAGCTGAGCTGCAACATTATACAGACAGGTAATAATCAACATAATCACAAGGACACAATATGGCTCTGCTAAAAACACTCACCAAAGTTATATTTATCTAATATTTAACTCCCTCCACCCCCGCATACACTCCCGTTTAGAAGCCCCTCTTCTCTAATTCAACAACGTTGGACGAAATGACATTAAGAGAACGGAATTTACAATTAAAAGGCTGTTCAACGTGTGTTGCTAACTTGCTTCGTTATCCTAGCTTAATCTGTTATCTGTAAACGTTCCCTAAATCTACTAATTTAGGGATAATCCACTGACATCCTTTAATACACATGTTCATTTGAATCAGATGTACTGATAATATCCGCAATATAAATCTTTAAACTTCTTATTACCTTTAAAAGTCCGTCACGAACGGTCTATTATGCTGCAACTCTACAGCTCTGCTAGCCTTGGCGCTAACTTCCGGGGAACGATTGAGAGGCTCCACGATCCGCCATTGCTGTAAAAAAGTGGTCCATTGGAGTGAACGGAGATAACGTAACTCTCAGTCCATATGGCGCTGGGCAGCTCCAAAGACTGCTTTAGCAGGTGCAACACATATTGACTTAAAGCAGCATTACTTTGAATGTCTAAAATTAAAAGGTAAAGTATTAATGTTATGTCAAATTTGTAAACAATACTGTAGGAGCAATGTAGGATAACTTTTACAGGCGTCTTGGCTTTTGCAGGTTTTTTCTGTGACTTCCTGGTGTCTTGGCGAGGCTGTTGCACAGACAGGTCTTGGTGGAAGAATAGACAAGACAAAGCAGAAGAGAATAATTCACTATAAGTCACTATCAATATTTTAATGAGTGGGAGTAGGATAGTCATGATTCCTATGTTCAGAGTCACTGAAGGATGAAATTAACCAAATGTATCTGAAAGTTATAACATCTAAGATATAATTACATCTTAACTTGACATGTTTATTACATATCATCCTTGCCTGGAGCGTTCCGTCCGCAGATCTACCCACCTTGGGACCCGTTATCGTTTGAGGGCTCCGTTTCTGCGGTTTATATCCTATGATAGCTGAGTTTCTTCCCGTGAAGTGGGTATGACACATTAATAGGTTGTTAAATGTTAAAGGTCCCATGTCATGCTTTTCTGGTTAGTACCCGTCCCCTTGTGTGTTATGAAGGTTTTTATGCATGTAAACGGTGTGCAGAGTCAAAACCCTCAAAGTACACCATGTAGCGAGTAAAACTCTAAAACAGAAAATACCTCCCCAAAACGCCTCGTTGGAGATACGTCATTGTCCATTTGATTCTTCCGGGTACATCATGATGTCATGTCGTACCCGGAACGAAATGGACCAATCCGTGGAGCCGGTACGTTACGTCCGCGGAGCCGTTACGTTAAGCCCCCGCTGATTGGTCCAAATTGACCAATCCACGGACTTCCTCACACACTCAGTGCAGGCAGCTCTGCTGATTTCTCCTCCCTGGCTGCAGGCTGATAACAGACAGTTGGGATCGCGGCAAAATTCTCTCTGCAGACCCATTCTCACAGCGTTTATCAACCTTTTTCTTACTCAATATCAAGCCACACTTATTGTTTTTACTTCGGCTGTGACTTTGTGTGTGCTCAGGGTGAGTTTGGCTGTGTTTCGCTGTGTATCGCTAAACAAGGAAATCACACCTCCACGGAGCGGAGCGATTCACAACGTCCCGACTGGTCCCGACCAATCGGAGCACACTGGGCTCACAGGGAGGGGGGGGGGGGGGGGGGCAAGAGCTGCAACGAGCCGTTTAGTGGAGAGAGTGAATACTGCTGAATACACATACTTTACAGAGATGCTGTATGCGAAACCAATGTGAGTTTGGAAAATTGCACAGTATAATTCTATTCTAGTAGAACTCAACAATGGAATTATGATCAGTGGAAATGGCCATGACATGGGACCTTTAAGAAGCCCTGAGACGCTGTTTCTTACAAGAAGCTGCGTCTGCCCCCTTCAACAGGTTAATCTGCTTTGTTTTCTACTCCAATTTAAAACATTAACAAGTGATGATGTAATAGACTGTAACTGTAACGGCTGTGTTGTTTTTCTGGGGTTCTCATTGAAGATGATGTCACGGCTCCGCCTACACTGCGTTACTATAGATACTACCCTAGTTCCTAAACTGCAATGGAAATGCGCCATAAAGTGAGCCAGTCCTAACGAGGCCTAGCCATACCGAGCGAGGCCGTGTCGTGAAAATGCGTCATAAATGCGCTATTGCCACACACAGCCGAGCTTGAATGACACAAGCACACATTTATTTCCATGCAACTCTCTGATTGGTCTGGTGTCTTGCCTCTGTTGCATTCACTGAACACGGGAAATTACAGTCCTGCCGTCCTCTCTTGTGTCATGTGTTCACGTAAAGCACGGTTAATGTATTATATTATTGAGGGAGAATTGTCCGGGGCTACAGAAGGCGACGCCACTGGCTGCCAGGCATTACAAAGACATGCCAATAACCTTTTATAGCTAACTTCAGCCTTTAACAGAACCACGTTAACCATTAGCATTCATTTACAGAAGCTAGCCATGCCGTTAACCTAGCTAGCTTGTACTTGCTAGCTAGCTTGTACTTGCTAACGTTACGTTATTTAGCTATTTTTGTGGTAGGAATTTACATGTAAGTCGCCAAATTCTCAATATTAAAGTTTTCTACATACCAACAATTTCATCCGTGTCATACTGAGCCTCAAGACACTTTCTCTTGCCTCTTCACAGAGCTAAGGATTCCATGCTGCTTTCTCCGTTCATGCGTGTGTTGTTCGTGGGTTGCGCAGGCTCCTCCTCCTTTCCACTGTCCTCCTCGCTGTCTGGTGCAATCTGCAAAACGGTGGAAGATTTTTTTGTTCCGAGGCCCATTTCAAAGTGGAGTTCTGGTGGAACCTGGATTTCCAACATGTTATCCCAGGATGATACCACTGTCAGAGAGCAGGGCGCTCCAAATATTTGTATTTCATTAAGAACCTTTATGATGTTTTTGTTAGGAAGCATGATGCCTTCCAATCACTGACTAGGAGGAGTCAGTGACAAAACAAAACAAAACAAAAGCGCTCCCAAAAGGTCATCCTATCTGCATGACCCTGAAATCGCGGGCTTTACGTTACTGATACTTGCAGAGCTTCAACAATAGACCAGCAAACCTGACGTTAAGACATGAGCCTGGCAAGTAAAATAGTGTCTTTAACTGAAGGAAAGCCAACTAAAAGGAGGACAGCCAAGATCATTAAATGGCTACAGAAAAACAAGATGCAGATTATGTCAAAACGCAATGAAGCTGAAGAAGAAACACAACTCAACAGATGTCTATAGATGGTATGTATTAACGTTAGGCATACAACGTTCATTTCACTTTGAACACCAAAAATAAGTTCTCATTCTGTTGAGAATTTATTTCCACACAAATTCTGTGCACTATCAAGAAATTATCGACATGTTGTGTCATTGTTTGGCATGTTTTTTTTAAATGTAACGTTATTTATAGTTTTGTAGTAAATGTTTGGGGTAGACCATACACAATACCAAAAGTGTAATGTTCTTATTTTAAATAAGACACCGTCTTTAGCCTGTTAAACCCCGAGCCTGTTTTTCAGGTTTCAGGCTCGAAAATGACATTCCCAGAACAAATGACCATATCTTCCCTTCTAAAAGGGTTACATTAATAATCTTTTTTCTCAAAGTAATGATAAACCTGTGAGTTGGATGTAGAAAAGTCAGAATCAATATAGATGTTTTTTATTTTAAAGAAAATTCAGATTGAACATGGTAAAAAACTGTAAATTATAGTGTCTGTCCAAAAAATATTTTGTACTTATAGTGAAACCTAACCTTGGATGATGGGTTAGTACAGTGGTTCTCAAATGGGGGTACGCGGACCCCTAGGGGTACGTTGCAGTACTGCAGGGGGTACGTGAGATTTATTTTATGTTAATGGAGAAACAACATAAGTAATGCATTTAAACAAACTACTAATAGTAACTACTTTATTCAAAGGTTTACAGTCATTCTGGATAATAAAATGGGAACAATAAACGGGGTGCTCTCTTTTCCTCTCCCTCTCCTGACAGCCCGTCAGTCTCGTGCAGCTCGCTGAACCTGTAATAAGTGACCCGACAGTAAAGAATACATATATTTATAACTAGTTTAGCTAGTTCCAGAGTAGATAAACTAGCTAAGTGTGACTGTTAGGTCTAACTCTTAGTGTAGCCTATTTAATTTTGCTCCGCTCACCGGTCCGTCACAGCGACGGAGCTGTGATCATGCGGAGCTGCGTGTTCTCCGTCAGCAGCAGCTGATCTGATATCTGATCTCTCTCTCGCGTCCGGTTAGACTTCACTCCCGTTTGTCCAAATCTTTCAGATCTAGCTAGTTCTAGTTAATTATATGACTGCCTGCTTATCAAAGGACACCTAAACAATAAGCGTTGCTTGGCAACGGCGTGTGGCCACAAAGTATAGCGCAGCATTATGCATATGTTTATATGAGGGGCCAAAATCCAATGCTCATAAAATGCTCATATATTTTTTTCTCTTCATTCCCCACGCCCCAAAATAAATAAATAGATATACCAATTTTAGAAAAAGTACCGAAGTTTGAGCAGTGTGGGTTTTATATTAACAGAGTTACACATAGTTTCAAAACGCGAAGTGTAATAACTGCAGTTGCCTCCCTGTCAGAATGACAAAGATCCTCAGTGAAGCACAAGCCCATGTTTCACTACATTGTAAGTACAACTTATTAAAAAGATTAGTTCAATGCAATTAATGTCGTCTTATGTTATTGCATGATGTTAAAATTGGTTTGCCATGAATTTAGTGATGGATTGTAAACATTTGAAATGTAGCATTTAAGTGTTTCTCAGTTATAATGTTGTTGTTTTAATAAATCAGACACTGATGGTGCAGCACTGTAGGCTACTGTACCTCTTTATATAGGCATTTTTTCCTTAACAAATTGTTTTTGCGCTGATCAGGGGGTACTTGGCTGAATAGTTTTTTCAAAGGGGGAACATTATTGAAAAAAGTTTGAGAACCACTGGGTTAGTAGACTAAAAGCTTTAGGAATCCAAAGTACAACATATAATAAGTACCCTGTATCAAGATTGATGCAAAACAAGTGATATTTGACCTTGTTAGACAGATTTAGCAAAAAAAACCTCTTCTGGGGCCATTTGGGTGGATTTTCCATATCTCTGGCCCCCCTTGCTGGATTTTGCAGAGCCAATGGAATCGAGGGGAACTCACACATAGTCCTTATTTGGTAATGTGTGTGTGTTAGACTGCCGCATAGCCAAGACCGGAAGCAGCAGCCACTCTAGTGGCTACCATTAGCAGCTAACTTTTGCTCTGCGATTTTTACATAAAAATGGAATTATGGATTATAAATGAAATAATTTTTTTATACAGAGACGTTACAAACCTATGGATTAACCGATTCAGCCGCGTTTTTTCTCGTTTAATGCCATTGAACACGTCTTTTGATCAGATTGACAGCTACGGTGAGACGATCTCCCTAGAAGCTCCGTAAAGGTACGTGTTGTGATGTCTATGTTTGCTTCCCCTGTCGCGAGTTCGGATCACTCAGTGATAATACTATATACCTAAATAATCTGTGGAACCTCAGCTTTAATCGGATAACTTGTATGTGCAGCTACGATAAGTAATAAGGGTACTTTTATCTTGAGTTCTGTGCCAATGTCCGTTAGCATTTTTCGCTAAGGGGTCATTTAGATGCTTCTTATGAGACTTGTGTTTTGTTTTGGTAAAAATTGTTTGTATCGTCAGTTAGCTGAGATTATTTCCGTTAATCTGGTATAACACGTTAATAGGTTCTTAAATATTAAGATCCCCTGAGACACTGTCGTGAAAAAAAAAAACAGGGTCCCCGCTGGCGGGGACCTTGGGGTTTAACAGGTTAGACTAGCTTCACTCATATACCTCATTCACACCAACGGTGTTTCAGGGCCGGTTCGGAGCTTGAAAAGCACCGGGTTTTTCTATTCACACCGCAGCGGAGCAGCCTCTTAGCTCCGGAATCCGGTTCGTTTCAAGCACCAAAAAATTGTCCGGCTGGAGCAAAAGCACCGCATTCGTCACGCTTACGTCGAGGCGGGGGCAGGGGCGGGATCAACTCCTGAACAACAACAAAAAGTCCGCGTTTTATACAGTTTCTACACAACAATGGAGAAACATAACAAGCAGCAGTGGTCCACTGAAGAAACCAGCTACCTACTGGGAATCTGGTCTTCCGAAGAGGTACAGAGGAAGCTGGAGCACAATCGGCCATTGTTGTTGTTGTCGGTGTGAGCTGTGAGGGGTTTCTGCGCGGTTTGGCTTTATGAAGCAGGCACGCAAACGGTTACGTCATGACAATGACGCAGCACCAGATGGACTCTGGGCGGTGTGAAAAGAGCCGGAGCTAAACCGAAGAACCGGTTCTGAACCTGAAAAGCTCTAGCATTTACACACGGCATCTATTGCACGTCTGTCCGTCCTGGGAGAGGGATCCCTCCTCTGTTGCTCTCCCTGAGGTTTCTCCCATTTTTCCCTTTAAACTGTGGGTTTTCTCCGGATGTTTTTCCTTATATGATGTGAGGGTCTAAGGACAGAGGGTGTCGTATTGTCATACTGATATTCTGTACAAACTGTGAAGTCCACTGAGACAAATGTAACATTTGTGATATTGGGCTATATAAATAAACATTGATTGATGATTGATTGATTGATTGATTGATTGATTGATAGCATGGAGCTTGAACCGGAGTTGCGTTGGTGTGAATGAGGTAATAGATATATATATCTATGCCTTCACTAGCCACTTTATAGAGAGGCGAAGTCCCTCCCTTTCCGGGGAGTATCGACTCACATCTTGTTCTACTCCCTTCTATGTCAATGGATGTTATACTGCCGCCTAGTGGTAACATATATGCATCGTAGCTATGCATATAGCCCGATCATTACAAAAGATTATTGAACATTTTCCATGGTTACATAGTTTTGAATGTCCAGTAGGCAACATTAATACTAATGGCACCCACACATCCCCACACAAGTCCATGCATATAATTAACTGATGAGTTCAGTTTATGGCACATTTTTTGGGCTATTCACACTTCACTGTGAATCATTCAAAGTGGTTTGTTGATCCTGTTACTGGAGCTCACACTCAGCATATAGAGAGGTTAACATACAAATCAATAATTTGGCGGCTTGGAAACCGAACTGAGAAACGTTTGAAAGAACATCTTGCAGTTATAGAGTGGACTTACTGGCTTGGAAACAGGCATAAGAAAGGAGGACACTGAAGGACATTCGGGTCATGTTTCCCTGATTGAACCACCAAGAGCTCACTGACTTCAGATATGAAGAAGATGGATGTTTTGCGAGCAGGAGCCTACAGCTTCAGCAATCCTGAAACATAAGGACGCTGGATATTGGATACTGGATATACACAGGAAAGAAGTTGTAGTTGTTTTTACAGTTTTATTAGTTTTTAAAAAGGTAAAAAGTTGGACCTTTACGCTGTTTTTGAATCCATGGCATAGATCATTGATGTTTGTTTTAATGTTATTACTATTATGTATTTTTTTATAAAATAAAAATGTGTTTTTTGTGAATAAAGACAATTGTAAAATCTGCAGTACATTTTGTGTAAATTCAGTGACCTTACTATAATTTCTCCAACCCACCCCATGAATTGCTTATGCTTCATACATTCTATTTCATACCACCATTAATCATATGTTAGTTATCAGTGTAAACGATGGAACAGGTCACCACTTTATTTGAAGGGGCACAAACATGATGAAGTAATGACAAAGTCATGCTTAGTTAATCATGATTACAACACTTGGAATTGCTGTGACTGGTCAGTTCTTTGGCCTGACCCTTTAATTGCAGATCTATATGAAGAAGACATGAACATCATTAATAACTCAGAAGTCATGATGATTGAGATACCTTAGTTGATGCATTAATTAAGGTATTGTTCCTGCATTAAGTCATGCATGAGATACCATTAATACCTGTACATTACTGATAGTTCATGAAGTACTACATGAATGAATTCATGCTTTTTCATGCATTAAGTCATGCATGAATTCATGATGATTCATGTACCCTTACCGTAAAGTGTTACCCAAAAAGGTAGGAGCTTTTACCATGGTCACCAACCAGTGGTGGGGTGGTGACGACGGTCAAGGCATGCTGAGGGTGTTTAACTTCACCTGGCAGTCTCGTTTGCGAGATAACAATGGATGCCAATGATGAACATTAGAGCCACCATCAGAGGCTAAACTGTTGCTGAAGGGATTGATTTGTCTATAAATCAGAGTCTTCATTTGTTTATATCTTAAATCACAGCTGCTCTAATGTGGTGTAATGCTATCTCTACTTCTCAGGTGACAAAGATGCTGGCAGTAGTGGTGATCCTCTTTGCTCTTCTGTGGATGCCATACCGGACTTTAGTTTTGATCAACTCTTTTGTGTCCACACCTTATCTGGATGCCTGGTTCCTCCTGTTTTGTCGGACGTGCATCTATGCCAACAGCGCTATAAATCCTGTCATATACAATGCTATGTCTCAGAAGTTTCGCTCAGCCTTTCGCAGGCTTTACCGCTGCCAGAGACCAGAGGCTAATCATAGGACACTATCAATGATTCAGACTGGCTTCGGCACCGTCAGAGACCCACGAACCTCGCAGGCCGATAGCAATAGAACCAATGAAAAGGCTAGGAGAGACCTAATGAAAACTGCAATTGAGATGACCTCACAGCAGAATGGAAGCAGCCACCAGGAGACAACAACTGTCAATGGCAAGGCAGCAGACCATCCCACCAACATGGGCCCAGCTGCTCTCAGATCTGTTGGGGGTCCAGCTGAGACGGCTCTATCTGGAGATCAGGTGTTAGGTTGGCCTTCATTAGATGATACTACAGTTCATTTAGCAGACAGACCTGCAGCCGACCATCAGCAGGAGAACATTTAAGTTTCCATATCACCATATAATAGGATATCTATGAATTTGTAAGTACACAATTTAAATCCAACAAGAAAGAAAAGCTATCATTTTAATTGAGCTGGTTCCATCTGGTGACTTCACAGCCGTAGACAACTAATGTATAGGATTCGCTTTATTGTAAAGACAAAAGAAAAAAAGACCTGTGACTTAGAATATTTAATGACTCCAAAATAGTCATTTTTTGCCGCTCAGGTCACATTTAAAGAACCAATAAAAAACGAAATATGTTTTGTTTTACTTACTGACAAGCTGAAAGTCAGTTATTATGAATTCAAGGACAAAGAAGACCGCATCTACTGCAATTTACAAATGGTGTCATCCATATCTTTGAAAGAAGAATTTGACGTGACAAACAAAAAGTTAGACATTATTATCTTTCAACATAGCTGTCCCTATTTCAATCACTCTTTTCTAAGATGTTTATCAAAGTATATCAAATATGCATCATAACCATCATGTTTGAGGTCATACATGTGACATTTATTTATTTTCCAGCCTACTTTTAATAACCAGCTGTTAGCTAACATTGACCGTTTTGAAGAGCAGCACACTGCTTCATCGGCATAAGTCGTTTTTCTTTATTTTTTACACCAGCAACATTGTCAATGTCAATTCACACTAAAATAATATTCACTTATAGGGAAAAATGCATCAGGAGATGTTATTTGTGTGACAGTCAGACAGAGAATTACTACTTTCCAGCGGCAGCTGCCGTTAGTAAACAGTAGGCTTAACCCCAGTGTTTTTTTAAAGAATTGTTTTACTTTTCTTTTTTTGTATTACTGCTTTTGTTGTTGATACGCTGTGTATTTTATTGGGGGCGGTGGGGAATTGTGACCGGATGCTTTGTTGCCGCCTGAACGGCCTGCTCTTAATCCATGTAAAGCACTTTGTTACTTTGTTTTAGTGCTGCATAAATAAAGGTATTACTATTATTATAATATTAAGAGCAACATAAACACAGCTCTAAATGATATTCTTTCTGGTTAACTTTGACGTCATGACTTGGCTCCACTCGGGCAATGTGCGGTCGACAACCAAACTGGATATCATTTGGTTTGGAAATTGAACCAACTGCAAACAACTAGCACCAGCACGGAACTGATTTCAGTGGGAAAGGGGTGACAGTGACCATAAGCGTTCAACCTTACAACAACTATTCTGATGATTCATATGTAATCGTGAACAGAAATACTTCATTATTTGATGAAAGTATGTTTTTTTTGTACACACTATGTCAGTGTAATGAAATGGTTTTCTGTAGTAATTAAATGACATAGTAAGGCATTCAGTTACTTAAAGATTCAGATCTTTATGGCACTTATTTGCTTCCATAACTTATCCCATAAGTCAGCCTACCCTTTAACTGATGAGAACACTAACACCAGTGATCATGTCTCCTTACCTTTATCATGCTAATACTTTAGCAACTTAGCATACACATGTGCATTGCATACTGTGAATTGTACGTGTGGTTATATTAGCTCTGTGACAACACTAATGTAAATAACTTTTCACATGAGGCTCATGAGGATTTATTAGCCAGGATTAATTTTATCTAGTTGGCAGCGTGTCAAACATGCACTAGAAAGCTATGTAGTGTTTTTACAAGGAGGAATAATGGAAAGTTTAAATAGTCTAAACAAATTAAACTCTTGAATTAGATGCTGCATGTAAATATGTCCGACTGTTCTTCATCCTTTATTTGGTGTAGTGAAATGATGATGTACATTGCTGTAAGTGATATTTAAGTTATGATGGTTTTTGTTTACATTTTATTTTGGATTTGTGAAACGTGACCCTGCTGGGTCTACTTCAAGGTTCAAGGTTCTTTATTTGTCAAAAGAACATGGCTACAGTGTAGTTATGTCGATGAAAATCTTAGGTCACAGGCTTCTCCAACAGTGCAACACAAAACACAGATAAACAGAAAGATATCGTGCAAGTTAGGGCTGCACGGTATTGAAAAAAACTGACATCGCGATTTTTTCCCCCCCCTGCGGTATATATTGCGGTTTTTTTAACCTGTTAAGCCCCAAAGTCCACGCGGGTACTTTACTTTTTTCCATAATTCCATTTTTATGTAAATATCGCAGAGCAAAAGTTAGCTGCTAATGGTAGCCACCAGAGTGGCTGCTGCTTCCGGTCTTGGCATGTTGCTTACCCTCAAATAAGGGGGTTCATCTGTGAATGAAGAAGAGTGGTAAGGGATCCAAGAGATTAAACGTATTTGTTACGACCCATTAAACTATAGGAAGCTTCTTGGAAGTAAATCTTCATTCTCTCCGGTATTGTCCTCCTGTGCGTCGCTCATTTTTTACCAGTGTTTTGATGGTCTGCAAATTAGCGGGGCGGGGCCTGCTGTGATCTGATCAAGAATGATTGTGATTGGTAGTTTGCTGTGCATGCAGGGGAAGTTCTACACACACCAACACATAAACAAATAAGGAGTGAGAGTGACGCGTAGCCAAAACCGGAAGCTGCATACACTCTGGTGGCTACCATTAGCAGCTAACTTTTGTGCTCCGATTTTTACATAAAAATTGAATTATGGATTATAAACAATTGCTTCAAAGCCACAGATACATTATCAACCTATGGATCAACCGATTCAGCCGCGTTTTTTCTTTCTCGTTTTAATGCCATTGAACACGTCTTTTGATCAGATTGACAGCTACGGTGAGACGATCTCCAGTAAAAGCTCCGTAAAAGGTACGTGTTGTGATGTCTGTGTTTGCTTTCCCTGTTGCGAGATCGGATCGCTTAGATACTATACTTAAATAATCTGTGGAGTCTCAGTTTTAATCGGATATATTGTATGTGCAGTTTCGATAAGTAATAAGGGTATCTTTATTTTGAAGTCTGTGCTAAAGTGCGTTAGCATTTTTAAAAAAAATGAATAAAACCGCACGTCCCTGCGGTGTGAATACCGCGCATGCGCATACCGCGGTTATCGCCATGACACGGTATATCGTTCAGCCCTAGTGCAAGTAAATAGTAAATACAAGAAGAACATTGTTTAAAAAAGTGAAATAGTGCAATAAGAGTCTAATATGCAAGTCATTGAAATATGATATATTAGGTAAATAGATAAATACATTTTAAGTAGCAGCCAGATGAATATTGTGGATGTTGTTTCAACAGTTCAGGTGTTTAACAGTCTTATTGCCTGTGGGATGAAACTGTCTTGCTGTAGTGAACAACATGTATTTCAGTCTTTATGCCTCTAAAAAGATTGCTTTATTACGATTGAGTAAGCAGAATAACCTGTTGTTTATTAACATATTTTAGCTTTTTCAAAAAGTGCTATGTGTACTTGGCAGTGCTGATGTTTGGTTCAACAAATAGCTTTAGATATTTAGAGATTCATTTAAATGTGAGAAGAATGTTGTGATTTCCCCCCCCCCCCCCCAATCAGGGGCAGTGTAACAATCTGTAAACACAACAAAGACATAATCCTATCCTATTAATATGTTAAACATCTAGTTGCTAATTTGTTCAGTCGGTGGCTTGTATCTCTGCGATGCATGCACAGGTGGTGCGTGACAGCTGAATGCAAAACAGTTAGCGGAAATGTGACAGGACGCTCTGTAGAATTAAGGGGCAGTGCAGAGTTGGTTCTAATTCTTGGTTCTTTGATTATTAAAGTGGAAACACGATCTTCTTTAAATATTCGTTCGACTAATTTCTATTCCTATTCCCTTTAAGCCCAACCAGTGTCCTTAGATTCCACAGATTAGCACTGCGGAGTGGAAGACAAGCTGAATAGCTAAAGGCAGGACGGTTAGACTCTGTTTCATGCGCAGAGGAACAAGTACAAATGTTGAGAACATTTTTAAACTGATGTATAGTTTTTACATGTGTCTGTACTGGCAGATGTAAATATTATGTTTTTCAACTCTTTATTTAACTGTTTGTATATTAGATCTGTGTAGAATATTACAGAGTTTGAAATGCAATTCAAGTTCTTTCAAGTAAACCCTTCTTTCACTGCTCCCCTAGTACTAGACTCCTGGTACTAGGATGGGTTAAAAGCAGAGAACACATTTCACTGTGTGCTCTGCATGTGTGACCGTTAGAGAGGGTTTCATCCCTCCAATTCTAACAGCAGAATAATTATATTTATTTTCCTTATTTCAACAATGTTACCACGGTGACACTTATTTATATACTGCATTTGAAAATACAATTTGAAATTACATTGGATATTAGAACTCCCTTGAACGTGTGTGTGTGTGTGTGTGTGTGTGTGTGTGTGTGTGTGTGTGTGTGTGTGTGTGTGTGTGTGAGAGTGAGAGAGAGAGAGAGAGTGTCTAATTCTGGGCCTACTCTGTTCTAATTTAGCCCTGGAGAGCTGCAGATGTGTTGTGTTTTTAATGTATTCACAGATTTTGAAATGTATGGATTAGTAATGTGGCTTTATGTGTATTGTTCAAGCATTGTGATGATTTATTGTTTTAATAAATATGCAATGCACTCTGTTGATTGGCTGTGATTTCATAGTAAAGTGTGCATGTGAGTACAGTGGCTTTTTTCAGTATATTGACTGAAGTCAATAAAACTATAGTTACGTATGTAACTACGGTTCTATGAATACTGGATGACCGCCAGAGGCGGTGCTTTAGCACTGGATATCTTCCGTCTCGCACATGCGTAGGTCGAATATTTATATCAACAAAGTCACGTGTGACCTCGTATGACCCCGGAAGGCATAAGTTCCGGTGTTGTCAACGAGTTCAGTCCTATGGAATCTTCTCGCGGAAACACGAGATTCCGAGTGACCAAGAAACTCTGGCGGTCATCCAGTATTCATAGAACCGTAGTTACATACGTAACTATCGTTCTATTTCATCCTTACTGACCGCCAGAGGCGGTGCTTTAGCACTGGATGACCTATACCAACAGAGTCACGAGGAAGTCTGAATACTCCCCCTGCTATAAGGATGGCCTAGGCTGACTCTGCAGGAGGACCACGCCCAGCAGGTGAGGGGCGGCAACATTCACCCTGTAGTATCTGGCGAATGTGCTCTGGGATGCCCATGTGGCCGCAGCACATATGTCCTTGCATCTTAGGGAGGAACGCTGTGTTCGGCCATAAGGTGACATCTGAGCCATCTGAGTTCCACCTCAGACACGAGCTGTTCACGGACAAGGCCTGAAGCTCGCTTACATGCTTTGCTGAGGTGATGGCAAGAAGGAAAGCAGTCTTAGCTGAGAGCCACTCCAGTTCTGCCTGAAACAAAGGTTCAACAGGAGGCGAGCATAGGGCATCCAGCACCAAGGGCAGGTCCCATGTAGGGGCCCTTGGGATATTCGGGGGGGCGAAGCCTCAGAGCTCCCCCTTAAAAAGAGGGATACCAACCTATGGCTCCCACTGTGCTGTTGTCAGCCCTTATGTGTTGAGCTGATATAGCAGCCACATACACCCTGACGGTAGCGGGACACCAGCCGTCGTCCAGGAGGGACTGCAGGAACTCAAGGGTCCTAGGCACCGAGCAATATACTGGGTCCTCATTTCGCCCTTGGCACCAGTCAAAAAAGCAAAACAGTTTCCACCTGTTTTCGTACTGCCTACGAGTAGATGGTGCCCTGGCATTTGAGAATAGTCTTCCTGACAGACTCTATGCAGTCGCTCAGCAGTGGGTCGGGCCCTCCAGTGGCCAGACCCACAGCTGGAGGCAGCAGGGGTCGGGGTGCCACATCTGACCCTCCAACTGAGACAAGAGGTCCTTCCTGTTGGGGAGCCGCCAAGGCGTCCCACAGCAGAGTCTGTGCAGCAGATGGACAGGCCCGCACCTAGCTGGGTTAAACAAGGAAGTTTAACAGGACAGCCTAGCCAGGCGGCTCCTGCTAGAATCAAGCAACACGCCTACCGGGAGCGGGTGCAAGAACACAGCCTCCACTAGCTACCTGCTGAACGTAAAGAGTAGAGCAATGCTCCTACAAGCCGAACACAGAGAGGGATGTAAATGTCCTACACCACGTTACCAGCAGAGAGAGCGGGAGCGAGCACTGCATTCACCTAGGTGGATTAGATAAGGAAATTTAACAGGGCAGTTTAGCCAGGCAGCTGCTGCTAGAATGAAGCAGCGCGTCTACCAGGAGCGGGGGCGAGAACACCGCGCTCACTGGTTGAGTTAATAACGAATGCCAGATGCAGCGTAGGCGGGAGCGGGGTGCGAGAACACAGCCTTCACCAGCTACCTGCTGAACGGAAAGAGTAGAACAACGCTCCTACTCGCCGAACACAAAAGGGATGTAACTACACCCATGTTACCAGCAGAGGGAGCGGGAGCGAGAGCACTGCCTTCACCTAGCTGGAAAAAAAAAGAAGTTTCAGCAGGACAGCCTATCCAGTCGGCTGCTGCTAGAATAAAGCATCACGTCTACCAGGAGTGGGGGCGAGAACACTGCTTTCGCTGGTTGAGTGACTGTGTCCAGAGCCACCCCAATGAAGGTTAGGCTCTGAGAGGGGTTCAGACAACTCTTCTCCATGTTCACCATGAGGCCTAGCCGGGCGACATGAGAGAGAAGGAGAGCCGTGTCCTGGATCGTCTGTAACCGGGATGGTGCACAGATTAACCAGTCGTCTAAGGAGAGGGAGAGTCCGAATGGAACACCCTGAACTGGAAATGACGGCCTCTGAAGGCAAAGCGAAGAAACTGCCTGTGATGAGGCACAATAGGCACATGAAAATAAGCGTCCTTCAAGTCGACGGACGTGAACCATTCCCCCCTGGCCACGGTACGTAGAACGTCCGCTGTGCTCAGCACATGGAAAGGTAAAATCTTTAGGAACTTGTTGAGTCCCCTCAGATCGAGGATTGGGCGAAGTCCACCGCCTTTCTTCCTTACCGTCGAGTAGAAGCCCCCGGGCTGTGAGATGGGGTCCACAGGCTCGATTGCACCCTTGGCAAGGAGGACTGACAGCTCCTGGTTTAGGGCGATTTCTTTTGCCAGGTCGCTTATGGTGGTCATCTTGACCCGGCTGAAGACTGGGGGCCAGCGTCGGAACTGAAGCTTGTACCCTTGGGTTAGGTGGAAACCACCCAGGGGTCTGAAGCTTGAGCAACAGCCGGCCCCAGACCCTCAGTACCTTGCCCCCCGGCCTCTGGCTCTGGTGGGGCGACGGTTAGGCACCGGATATCGAGGCTGCCTTGGGGGCGAGTTAACAGGACCGTAGCGGGCCAGCCCCCTCGTGGGGCGCTGAGGCCCATGGCAGGCACTGGGGTGAGCCGGTGGACGGAGAGTCCTACATGTCTCTTATAAGGGTGACTGTGTCAGCCAAACCTGGCGACGAGTTTGGACGAGAGTGGACATCAGGCGCCCAAGCTCTCTAGACATCAGAGCGAACGCCTGTAATGAGGCGTCACGGAAGCGCTAAGAGCATCCTGCTGCGGGGAAGCTGAGAGGGTGAGCATGAGGTGAGAAAGGGAATTGCCTATACGGCCCATGCGCGCCGCTGTATCGTAAGCCTTAGTGAGTAGGTCATCAGTGACCCGACATTGGGGTCGAGGGCACCTGGCCTCCGACCTCAGAGCTTCGTCAGGGGAAACTATGAGGGAAGCAATGGTAGGCTCAACAGCCGGCGTGTGGTCAAGGCCAACTCTTGCCGCATCCTGCATGGCTGCCAGGGCTCGGCCATCGGACGTAAGACTGTAAAGAGCCTTAGTGTCCTCCAGCATGCATGTAACTCTAGGGCGGGCCATACTATTTTTTTTTTCTAAATCGACCGAGAGGGGTGTTCAAATAACGTAGTTTGGCGTGTAGAACACAAATCTGAAGACATTTTTCAATTTCAATAAACCTAAGCTACATCAATTTGCAGTTGAATATTGTCTATTTTTTGATTATTTAGCTATTCTTCAGGAAAAAAGAGACTTAAGTTGGGGGGCTTTTATTTTGAAGTCAGGGCTTTTATTTTGAAGTCAGGGCTTTCATGTTCCTGTCTGACGTGAAAATTACAGGAAATGAAACGTTTTCAGTGTGAACTAGTTGAAATGGCTCAAGTCAAAACAAGGGCAAAATCGAATTCTCATTTGAGTAATCTTGTTGGCACTGGGCGAGAGCTGTTGGTGTCTGAACTGCCAACTTTGAGGGATATCCTGAGGTATGGCATCTACTTGAGGGATCAAAGTACAGATGATAGGAGGAACTACCCAGTGGACCAGCTGGTGGGTGACATCTTCCCTGGTCTGATTGGTCAGTGGTCCAAAGCGAATGCTCTTTTCAAGCCACCTGTTATAAATGAAAAGGTGACCATCATGTCCAAGCTCAAGGAGGTCTGGAATCAGGCAGTGAAGTTTTCCCTTGGGAAGGGAAAACTTGATGCAAAAGAGAGGTTCAGTGTCAAGTTAGACCAACTATTTGATATTTTGACTTGCAAGTGTCAGATTAGCAGTTGTGAGAGGGGAGGCTGTGATGGCTGTGTGATTCAAGCCCACATGAACTGTTGCTGCAGCAGAGAGAACAGGATTCCTTTAAAAGATCTTGCATACATCAAGGGACAGAAAGAGAAGGTTGGAAGTAAAGGACCCCACCAAATGGGGGCCCCTGATCTGCAGGAGCACAAGAGACAGGTGAGGACATTGGAAAGGCAGGGGATGGAAAACATGGCTGAGGAAAGGAGAAGGAGCAGGGAGGAAAATGCTGCAGCAGCAGACAAGGCAGCCAGGAAGGATGTTAAGAGATTTTTGGCAGATGGTGATGAGGATCTGGAATTGGAGAGTGGTTCTGAAGATGAGTTTGTCCCTGAAGTTGAGCTCTTCCCTGAAACTGAGCCTGCAGCTTCAACAAAAGTGCAGAAAAACTATGACGATATTCCAAATATTGCGCTTGCTAGTGTAAGGTATGGCATAGGGCTGAGACCAACTGCAGCGATAGCAACTGCAGCTCTGATTGATGCAGGAATCATCACAGAAGACAACACAAGTAAAGTGATTGATAAGAACAAGGTCAAGAGAGCACAGGAGAAGTTGATGAGAGAGCTGGGAGAAGAGTTTGAGGAGAAGTGCAGGGAGATGGGGGGGATCTCCTGCATCCTCTTTGATGGGCGGATTGACCTGACCAATGTGATGATGGAAGCTGAGGGCAGTGACCAATCTTTTCCTGCAAAGATCAAAGAAGAACACTATAGTGTTGCTAGTGAGCCTGGCAGCAACTATCTGTTCCACTTTACCCCAGAGAAAGCAACTAAAGAGGACTCACATGCTGAGCAGATTGCTAAGGTCCTGTTGGCCTGGCTGAAAGAAAGGGGTTTTGATAAGACCTTATCGGCCATTGGAGGAGACTCAACTAATGTCAACACTGGTGTGAAAGCTGGGGTTATGCGAAAGTTGGAGCTGCACCTGGGGAGAAAGCTGGTGTGGTTGGTGTGCAACCTGCACACTGGTGAACTTCCCCTGCGCCATCTCATTGTTGGCCTTGATGGCCCTACTCTGTCAGACAGCAAATTATCTGGGCCAATAGGAAAGCTCCTTGATTCCGCTACAGACTTGGATATCAATCCAAACTTCACCCGGATCTTTGTTGGCCCTCCACTGATCAAGCTGCCTGACAAGGTCATTCAAGATCTCTCAACTGATCAACACTATGGCTATAAAATGGTCTGTGCAGTCAGGGATGGAGTGTTTCCTGCAAGGCTGGCTCTGTTGGAGATTGGACCAGTAAACCACAGCCGCTGGCTCACCACAGCAAACAGACTTCTCAGGCTCTGGGTGTCAAAGCACAGACTTAAAGGAAAGAAACTGAAGAATCTACAATTGATTGTGGAATTCATCATTGGAGTGTATTATCCATGTTGGTTTAACGTGAAGGTCAAGCACTCCTGGATCGAAGGGCCTAGGCACATCCTGTTTCAGCTGGACTGCCTCAAGTCCCAGAGGAAGGAGGTTCTGGAACTTGTGATGCCAACTGTGAGAAGATCTGCTTGGTATGCCCACAGTGAAGCCATCCTCCAAACACTGCTGTGCTCTGAGGATCAGAAGGAGAGAATTGAGGGGGTGGGGAGAATCCTGGCCATTAGGGGAGAGGGGGACCCAGACACTCAGCTGGGGGACTCCTCTGTCAGGACCAGAAGGACTCCTGACATCAATTGTGATGCTTCCAGCATTGGGGACTTGATCAGCTGGTCAGAAGGTGTGTCAGAGCCACCTCTCACCTGCTTGCTAAGCACCTCGGAGGTGAAAAACTTCATCAAAACCCCCATGGAGGTACTAAACTGGCCTTGCCATACTCAAAGCATTGAGAGGGTCGTTAAAATGGTGACCGAGGCTTCTGCTACGTACTTCTCACAGGAAAAGAGGGATGGAGGGATCAGAGCTCAGGAGACCAGCAGGAGACTGATGTCCAAGAATGAGTCAAAGCAGGACTTGTGCCACCTGACAAAGTTCAGATCAAAGTCAGAAGATGTTTCTTTGTAATCTTATCCAGTTATACATATGCAGTTCACCTGTTAATAAATATGTAAAAATGATTTGGCTTTGTCAATATAAATGATTTCCCTTATATATTTTACTATCTTATATAGACGTTCGAAAGGGTAAAATTGCCAATTTAGAAATACAAAACGATGTAGCTTAGAGTTATCCTATCTAAAAAATAAGCTCATATTTGAATTCCCCATAGAAAAACACATAATTTTGACACCCCTCATGTTAGGATTTCCTTCAGATTCATTTTGGCACCTGAGTATGACCCGCCCTAATGTAACTCCCTCAGATACTCACAAGAGGGAGGAAGAGTAAAGGTTGCGAAGAGTGCGCCTGAAGAACACGCTGACAGGCGCTGTTTCGGGCTGCTGCGCATCCAGCTGCTGGTGAGCCAGTGCCATGCAAATGACGGTACCCATGGAGCCGTCATCTGCCTCCTCCGAGGGACCATGAGCTGAGGTACAGGAGCCAGGCCCAGAAGCATGGGATGGGCTCTCCCCGTCATACTCATCAAATTGAGTGGCTGAAGCTGCCATCGAGAACACATCGTCATGTAGAACCAGCTCAGCCACGGGTGGGCAGCGGCGTGCTCTGCACGGGCACCAGAATGGAGAGCCAAGAGGAGTGACTTCATCTGGGCTAGCTCAGTAGTGAGTAGGTCCACCCTGGAGGACAGCCTATCAGGCTTAGTCCTCTTCTTGGGCGGTGCACCCGCAGCCTCTGCGGCCCAACGCCTAGGATGGGTAGGTTGGGCTGTGCAGAGTCGACTGTGCAGGGGGAAGGCCACCCTCAGTCAGTAGTTCAACCTCGGCTAGTCTAGCAGCTCCTACCGCACGAGGCATGATGGTGCAATTCATGCACGGGTCCTCCGAAAGGCCCTCCCTCAGATGCTCGAGGCCAAGACAAGAGGGGCAAAGGTCATGGCCATCCTCTGGTTAAAGAGGAGCCATACAGGTGTTAGAGCCGTTAGACCTAGCTAGAGCACTCAGCTGACTGTAAATAACTGGGCCAGGAAACAAATATGCAGTGGAGGGGAGTGAGCACAATAGTAGTTAGCTTGAGCGTGAGCACTCTGCTAACTGGGGTGAGAACAATGAAGTCAGTTAATGGTTTTATGCCATGAGAGGAGAGCGAGAATACTCTCTCCACTAGCGCCGTAGCGAGTTAGCCTAAGCGAGAGCACTCTGCTAACTGAAGGATGGAACGGGCATTAAACCAACTGTGTGCAGTGAGAGAGGAGCGGAAACACTCTCTTCACTAGCGCTGTAGCAAGTTAAAGTGGACCTATCATGCTATATCTGAATAATATAGTGTAGGACCATACCTATATAAGGCATATTTATACTTTTTATTTTTCAAAATACCAAACAGATCATGCTGATGGGCTGATTCTGTGAGAACAGCACCATCTACAGGCCTGGCATATGTACTACAGCGTCTCCAGCGCTTTCGAACGGCAATGTCCGTGGCTGTCTCCTACTGATTGGTGGAGTTGGCCCAATAGCCGTAGCGCCACTTCTGTGACGTCATAGAAGTGTTCAAATCTGGATCAGTCTGTATCAGATCCGTTGCAGCCCCTTTTTAAGGGATTTGGGTATAGAGGAAAATAGAGAGGGTTGTGTTTTCTGACACTTGGTGAGTTCCCTGGAACACCGGGGACACACATTCATGTATAAAAGACGTACAAAAGTGCATTTTGCATGATAGGTCACCTTTAACTTTGAGCGAGAGCACTCAGTTAACTGGAGGATGGAACAGGAACCAACTGTGTGCAGGGAGAGGGGAGCGGAAACACTCTCTTCACTAGCGCTGTAGTAAGTTAACTTTGAGCGAGAGCACTCAGTTAACTGGAGGATGGAACAGGAACCAACTGTGTGCAGGGAGAGGAGAGCAGAAACACTCTTCACTAGCGCTGTAGCAAGTTAACTTTGAGCGAGAGTACTCAGTTAACTGGAGGATGGATGCACTTTATATGTCGTTGCCACTCCTTGCATATCATGTATTTTGTTTTTTTTACCATGTTTGTAAAATTTAATTTCCTTAAATGTTATGTGAGGGAATGGAAAGTAGCTCAAAGCTAAATCTGGCACTGTTACGCTTGACATATTTAAATGTCTTAAGTGTTCATTACAGTGCATGTCCCTGTCAAATA
The DNA here is from genome assembly GCA_028583405.1 of Pogonophryne albipinna. NCBI lineage: Eukaryota > Metazoa > Chordata > Actinopteri > Perciformes > Artedidraconidae > Pogonophryne > Pogonophryne albipinna. The sequence continues at coordinate 38,957,252 of CM053250.1, read as the reverse complement.
AACGATTACATAAAATAACCAATTGTGCGCCGTGAGAGGGGAGCGAAGACACTCTCCTCACTAGCGCTGTAGCAAGTTAGCTTTGAGCGAGAGCACTCAGCTAACTGGGGATAGAACAGGAACTAATTGTGAGCTGTGAGAGGGGAGCAAAGACACTCTCTTCACTAGCGCTGTAGCAAGTTAGCTTTGAGCGAGAGCACTCTGCTAACTGGGGATAGAACAGGAACTAATTGTGAGCTGTGAGAGGGGAGCGGAGACACTCTCCTCACTAGCGCCGTAACAGTTAGCTTGAACGAAAACACTCAGTTAACTGGACAATAGAACAGGCAAGGAGCCAAATGTATATAGTGAGCAACCCGGTATCACGGCGAGACGTGAACATGTGACGCTTTGCCATGCTTGGAGACGTGAAGATGTCACGGTTTCGTCTTTTCAAAACGTGACAGCTACACGGTATTGTTAACCCATGTTAACCAGTGGAGAAATAACCGGAAATACCAAGCAAATGCTACCCCGATGTAATGATTTATTTTTTAATAGCCACACTCGATTACGCCGGTTTTCTTGTTGTCTCAGCTGGTCGACACCTCTTTTAGCAGAAACAAAGGCTACATTAATGTATTAAATCGATGTTAATCCGTGCGTGTGGATGTGGAATTAACGGACGTGACGTTGTGCGATTGAGTTGCCAAGCAACAGCTTCGGTTCATGTTAGTTTACAAACTCTTCAACTACAACCGTAGTTATATTTAAAAACATGTTAGAAGGCCTCACGAAATACTTTAATGCAAATTAAAATGTAAATGTGAAGGAATGTGTGTATAACAAAATACATCGGTCATAAACGAAACCGGAAACAGACGTAGGCAAGATCCTCAGCTCGATGATTGGATGGTTTAGCCGCAATGCATGCTGGGATTTGGTGTTTATGTGATGTGAAATCTGAAAACGTTTTTAAAAATACAATAGTACTTTATTCCGAGTGTGCTTGCTTTTCTCTTTGAAAGTCATCACATAACGGCATTGTAATACACGGTTCGGCTGCATTAAATATTACATATCTGCCGTAGTTCTCTATTTATAGAGCCCTGCTGAGAAGACTTCTAGACAAACAGGAGAACTGCCGCCAAAACTGAAGATGTGACGTGGATCATAAATATATAAGCAATTAAACAACATCTTACATTTCTTTTCACACAATGCGTCTCCTTGCAGTATCAACACTAATTCGGCTGACTTTTTGATCCAATTGGTAGATAGGCTGTATTTACACCATAACGGTGCACAGCTGATAGAAAGGGACACGTGGTGGTTGAAGAACGTTATTGAATTTTATAATTTTATTATTAGATATTAATAGGATCCCTATAAAGTATATTCATTACTCGTTATTCTCTACTAATAGTTCATTAAAGACTGTATATAATGTCTAGTTTGCACATCCCTTTCAAGATTTCAAGATTTTCTAAGCTAAGGTATTGAAATATCATATTATACACAACTACTGTGTAGTTATGCAATGAATGAAAAACTTGGGTCACAGGTTCCTCAACAGTGCATTACAAGACATCTATCAATATGTGTGTATACTCCACCATTAAACTGTCATTCTGCACATTTCTTATACTATCTACATACATCTTATAAGAGTATAATACATATGTATAATATCAGTTTAATAATAAACAAATAAGTGCTTAAACATAGTTAACATTGCAGGAAAGCAATATTTTCGACGTTTAGTACTTTGTCAGGCTTAATATTTATCTGTAGATACAAATGTCACTGTGTGTGCTGTGTGCTCTGCATGTGTGACCATTAAAGAATCAGAAGTTATAATAATATAATAATGTGTGTGTGTGTGTGTGTGTGTGTGTGTAGGAGGGTCTACTAGGGGGGTCTACTAGGGGGCAGTGCTGGTTGTAAAGTCTGACCACTGCAGGAAGGAAGGACCTGCGGTTTCAAGAGGGTTTCATCCCTCCATATTCTTCTTAAAGCTTTTTTCTTATTCAAAAGAAGACCTTAACCTAAAGTACTCTTTAATGTTTAAATTAAGCCTTATTAGTTTGTCTGTTTTGCACATCCTCCTATCAATATCTAATAATAAAATAATACAATTCAATAACGTGCTTTAACCACCAGGTGTCCCTTTCTATCAGCTCTGCACCGTTATGGTGTAAATACAGCCTATCTACCAATTGGATCAAAAAGTCAGCCGAATTAGTGTTGATACTGCAAGGAGACGTATTGTGTGAAAAGAAATGTAAGATGCTGTTTAATTGCTTATATATTTATGATCCACGTCACATCTTCAGTTTTGGCAGCAGTTCTCCTGTTTGTCCAGAAGTCTTCTCAGCAGGGCTCTATAAATAGAGAACTACGGCAGATATGTCATATTTAATGCAGCCGAACCGTGTATTACAATGCCGTTATATGATGACTTTCAAAGAGAAAAGCAAGCACACTCGGAATAAAGTATTATTGTATTTTTAAAAAACGTTTTCAGATTTCACATCACATAAACACCAAATCCCAGCATGCATTGCGGATAACCATCCAATCATCGAGCTGAGGATCTTGCCTACGTCTGTTTCCGGTTTCGTTTATGACAGATGTATTTTGTTATACACACATTCCTTCACATTTACATTTAAATTTGCATTAAAGTATTTCATGAGGCCTTCTAACATGTTTTTAAATATAACTACGGTTGTAGTTGAATAGTTTGTAAACTAACATGAACCGAAGCTGTTGCTTGGCAACTCAATCGCACAACGTCACGTCCGTTAATTCCACATCCACACGCACGGATTAACATCGATTTAATACATTAATGTAGCCTTTGTTTCTGCTAAAAGAGGTGTCGACCAGCTGAGACAACAAGAAAACCGGCGTAATCGAGTGTGGCTATTAAAAAATAAATCATTACATCGGGGTAGCATTTGCTTGGTATTTCCGATTATTTCTCCACTGGTTAACATGGGTTAACAATACCGTGTAGCTGTCACGTTTTGAAAAGACGAAACCGTGTCATCTTCACGTCTCCAAGCATGGTAAAGCGTCACATGTTCACGTCTCGCCGTGATACCGGGTTGATAGTGAGAGGGGGACGGAGACGCTCCCTTCACTAGCGCCGTAACAGTTAGCTTGAACGAAAACACTCAGCTAACTGGACGATAAAACAGGCAAGGAACCAAATGTATGTAGTGAGAGGGGGGCGGAGACGCTCCCTTCACTAGCGCCGTAAAAGTTAGCTTGAACGAAAACACTCAGCTAACTGGACGATAGAACAGGCAAGGAACCAAATAGTGAGAGGGGGGGCGGAGACGCTCCCTTCACTAGCGCAGTAACAAATTAGCGAGAGCCCCCGGCTAACTTGTACACAGTTATCTCATTAGCTTGAGAATAGCACAATCAGCGATAAACAGTGTTGTGCTAGTTACTGAAAACCAGTAACTAGTGACCATTACTAGTTACTTCATTTCAAAAGTAACTCAGTTACTTTACTGATTACTTACACCAAAAAGTAATGCGTTACTGTGAAAAGTAACTTTTTAGTTACTTAAAAAAAGGGCTCCCATTAATGCCCTTATAGCCTTCATTTAAGTACTGTTATTGCATTGGAGAATAATACAATCTGTTGATCAACTTGACATGCATTATGCAATCTGGATTGCATCGATATTAGCTGGCTTTCCATTTTTATATATTCTTTCTCCAGGTAGTTGGAAAAAGTTTTCAGTCCCATATGCCGTGTGCCGCCCGGACATGGCATCATGCTAACTAGCTCCCTGAAAGCGGGTGACTCCACTGTAGCAATAGCCTGCATGTGTTCTACAACATACCGTGCAATGGCTTTATCGACTTTTCCCTGGGTAGCAGTCCCTTGGTTACAATCCAGCCGCTGTTGCTTAGGTGGAGGTGGAGTGGCGTCGGCTGAGTCTGTGCCGGTCTTAGTTACTAGTGTTACCGTTTATTACTAACGGTATCTCGGCACCGAAACCGTAGTTTTGAATACACACCGGTGGTTTCTGACTTGGCTCGTTGTCAGCCGGTAACCAGCTGCCCAGACATTTCGAGGGGAAAAAGGATGAAAACGAGGCTTTCGGGTGCCGTGGGAAGAACCTCCGTTTATTCACGTTCTTCAAGCTATATTGACACTGTATTGCATACATACAGACTAGATACTATTCATTTTCTGACCACTTTCTCTATACTTTCGTCTCTCTCTCCATAACTCCGCACTTCGCCTTGGCCATCACATTTCACACACACAGAGACTCCAAAACCCACAACCCCTTGCGGCTGCTACTCTTAAAGTGACAGGCCAAGCCTGTAACACTAGCTTCGTCCCAGCTTCGTTTATATATACAGTCTATGGTCCCAGCATGTTGTTTTTGTAGATGTTTTAAGAGATTTGAATTACTGGTTTGGGCAGTAGATAGGCTCTTTGACCCGCCAGGACACAACTTACATTTAACAGAAACTCTCTTTTCTTTGTGCTCGACAAAAGTGAAATAGTGAGAATATCTCCAGGTGGAGAAACTAGACTTGAGCTCCTCCGCCGCCATGATAGTCTTGTTAGTAAACAACACAAACACGCCCACAGCCCGTCTCCGCATGTGACACAGGAAGTATCTAAGTACATTTACTCGAGTACTCTGTTCGCCTGGATGTTGACTATATAAAAAAACTAACGGAGTAACGCACCATGTAGTAACGGTAACTGAGTTGCTGAATTTAAAAAGTAATGCGTTAGAGTACTAGTTACTGCCAAAAATAACGGCGTTACAGTAACGCGTTACTTTGTAACGCGTTAGTCCCAACACTGGCGATAAATGGTAGCGATCTCACCGGCTGACGTGCAGGAGCGTCCGCTCTTTACCGGTCCGGAGCTCCTAGGGTCCCCCGCAGCTCCGATCGAGACGATCACAAGGCTACAGGTAGCGATGAGCTAGAATCTTAATTTTCAATAAGCTAGCTTGGCTTCTACTCAAAAAGTAGTAATCTGCGCAGCGAGAAGATGAAAAAGGACTGAACTCGTTGAAAACACCGGAACTTATGCCTTCCTGGGTCATACGAGGTCACACGTGACTTTGTTGATATAAATATTCGACCTACGCATGCGCGAGACGGAAGATATCCAGTGCTAAAGCACCGCCTCTGGCGGTCAGTAAGGATGAAATAGGAATGAATATAAGAAAGCACTGCGTAAAGCGAGAGCAGCCTACTACTCTTCATTAATAGATGAGAATAAGAATAATGCACAATTTCTTTTCAGCACTGTAGCCAGGCTGACAGAGAGCCACAGCTCGATTGAGCCTTCTATTCCCATAGCACTCAGTAGTAATGATTTTATGTGCTTTTTTCACGATAAAATTGTTACTCTTAGAAACAAAATTAATGACCTCTTGCCTTTGACCAGTATAGTGTTATCAACAGCTCCCGGAAACGTAAGTTCTAATATTACACTAGATAGTAAACTAGAATGCTTTTAAGCCATTAACCTTGAACAATTAAATTCAATGATTCTCTCTTCTAAACCATCAACGTGTATGTTAGACCCAATTCCAACTAAGCTGTTGAAGGAAGTTTTTCCATTAATTAGCACTTCTTTATTAAATATTATGAATATGTCTTTATTATCAGGCTATGTTCCACAACCATTCAAAGTAGCAGTGATAAAACCGCTTCTTAAAAAGCACAACCTCGATCCAGAGGTTTTAGCCAACTATAGACCTATTTCTAATCTTCCGTTCCTCTCAAAAATTCTTGAGAAAGCAGTCGCAAAACAGTTGTGTGATTACTTAAAAAACAATGATTTATTTGAAGATTTTCAGTCTGGCTTTAGAACACATCATAGCACAGAGACAGCTCTGGTTAAAGTCACAAATGACATTCTAATAGCCTCCGACAAGGGACTTGTCTCTATTCTTGTTTTGCTCGATCTCAGTGCTGCATTTGATACTATCGATCATGATATCCTATTGCAAAGACTAGAGCACTTAGTTGGCATACAGGGAACTGCTTTAGGCTGGTTTAGGTCCTATCTATCTGAACGCTCTCAGTTTGTACGTGTCAATGATGAATCTTCCACGCAAACCAAAGTTAGCCATGGAGTGCCACAGGGCTCAGTGCTCGGACCTATTTTGTTCACATTATATATGCTTCCGTTAGGCAATATTATAAGGAATCATTCTGTAAATTTTCATTGTTATGCAGATGATACTCAACTATATTTATCAATCAAGCCTGATGAAATTAATCATCTAAATAAAATTCAAGACTGCCTCAAGTACTTAAAAACGTGGATGACCTTAAACTTTTTGATGTTAAACACGACCAAAACTGAAGTTATTGTACTTGGCCCGAAGAATCTACGAAACAAATTATCTAAAGATATACTAACTATGGATGGCATTAATTTGGCCTCCAGTGAGACTGTAAGGAATCTTGGTGTTATATTTGATCAGGATTTATCCTTTAACGCCCACATAAAATCAATTTCAAGGACCGCCTACTTCCATCTACGTAACATTGCAAAAATCCGGCATATCTTGCCTCAAAACGATGCAGAGAAACTAGTCCATGCATTTGTTACTTCAAGGCTGGATTATTGTAACTCTTTATTATCAGGGTGTACCAAGAAGTCAGTCAAGTCGCTTCAGCTGATTCAAAATGCTGCAGCTCGTGTACTAACCAGAGTTAGGAAAAGGGACCACATTACTCCTGTTCTGGCTGCCTTACACTGGCTCCCTATAGAACACAGGATATAATTTAAAATTCTTCTTCTCGCCTACAAAGCCCTTAATGGGCAGGCGCCATCTTACCTTAAAGAACTCATTATACCCTACTGTCCTACTAGGGCATTGCGTTCCAAGAATGCAGGGTTGTTGGTTGTTCCTAGAGTCTCTAAAAGTACAATGGGAGCCAGAGCCTTTTCTTATCAAGCTCCACATTTGTGGAATCAGCTTCCAGTTTGTGTTCGGGCGGCAGACACCCTATCCGTTTTTAAGAGTGCGCTTAAGACCTTCCTTTTTAATAAAGCTTATAGTTAGGGCTGATTCGATTCAGCCCCTAGTTTTGCTGATATAGGCTTAGTTTGTCGGGGGACATCATACTTCTTCCTTCTCTCTGTCTATACCTGTGTACTCTCATATTCCGATTAACCCAGCTTCCCCAAATTTCTTTCTTTTTGGTGTCTATATACGCTGGGATCCGGAGTCATGGATGATCCTGCGGTCCTGTGTCCTGCATCGCGAGCCCTGGATCTTGAGTCGTGGCTGTGGTCCTGGATCATAGGTCCTGGATGGATATCCTCGTGGATTCATCTTCCTATTATACACACATGCATTTCCAAACATTTGGACTACCTATGTTGCAAATGTATTATCTTTTCAATTTACACACGGCATCTATTGCACGTCTGTCCGTCCTGGGAGAGGGATCCCTCCTCTGTTGCTCTCCCTGAGGTTTCTCCCATTTTTCCCTTTAAACTGTGGGTTTTCTTCGGAAATTTTTCCTTGTACGATGTGAGGGTCTAAGGACAGAGGGTGTCGTATTGTCATACTGATATTTTGTACAAACTGTGAAGTCCACTGAGACAAATGTAACATTTGTGATATTGGGCTATATAAATAAACATTGATTGATTGATTGATTGAACACATTTGGTAAAGCCTCTCTCCGAACCACTCTTTTGATATTTACCACGTCTTCTTCTATTTTGTAATATATTAATTTTGTGAAACACTGTCCCAACATTATTCAGGATGTTTTCAGAGTAAAGTAATATCAGCAAGGCAGGCATTTTCTCCTCTGTGTGAATTCTAAACTGTTTGCTTCCCCCAGTTTTGGAACTCACAGTAGTAAACTATACTTGCTTGTAACATCCACCAACTGTGGGTGTAGTTTTATCAACGAGGACTGAAATCATAAGGATTACAAAAATACATCTAATAAAAGATAACCTTGCAACAAGTGTGGTCAAAGTTCAATGGATATGTATTTTGATTTTATATGATTTCACGGATCTAAACATGTGTACATTTTTAGTACTTTTTTTAAAACATATCAGTAACCATTAGCATAAATGTGAAATATATCCAAAACGTTTCACAATCTATATCAATATCAATCTCTATGTTTAGGACATATTGTAGTTTGAATTGAATCAGGTCTGTTTATGTTTGTGTTGAACAGCTAATCCTCTATAGCAGGGGTTCCCAACCTTTTTTGCCAAGAGCCCCCCCAAATGACTCCTGTTGGAAGTTGCGTCCCCCCCCCCCACACACACACACACACACAAGGGGGCGGGGGGCAACAGCGGTAATTAAAGTTTCAAAGTCTCAAAATGCTACAACTACTGTCACAAACTGGATGAATGTGATGTATTTTGTTAAAGGAGGATGAAAGCGTAATTAAGGAGCACTATTGGAGTGACTTTGATGGTTATTCGACTCAGGATTAATTCATTTGGATTCCCGCTGTATGAAGAAATGAAAGGACGGCGCAAGTGGAAACAATTCACAAAGGGATTAAACTGTTTAAAACACATGCTCAAAGTAAGCCGGATTTTTGCCGATGTGTTTATGTGGATTCAAAAGTCGTAAATAATCTACAAAATGGAGGAGACCGATCTGATCGGAGCAACTGTGACGAATAATCCAACTGAAACCGGCATGGACAATGACTATGTTTTAAAATGTGCTTATCCAGACAAGCCTGGTTTGGACACTTTACGGGCAGAATACATTTATTATAAATCTATTAAAGAAAGAATTATACATTTCTGTCTTTTTATGCCTTTAATAGCTACTAACTTGAATTTTTATTAAAATTAATTAATCAATTATTATTTATATTTTATTGTAATGTAGAGACAAGGCTTTTAGCGACAATCATGTATTGCGTTACAATTACATGTAAAAATAAATAAAAAAGTTATGATATGATATTTGGCCTCAAATCATCTGAGGCCTGGCGCCCCCCCTGCAATCCCCCAGGTTGGGAACCATTGCTCTCTAGCACACACTCCAGCACATTTACACCAGTCTTTATTCAAGCACACTGTCCCTGTTAGATTAACATTATTGTAGTAAGCATTATCCACACACACACACACCATGTTCATGTTGTGCTGTTGTGCAGCGAAGAGAGTCTGAGTGGGGGAATCACACACACACACACACACACACACACACACACACACACACACACACACACACACACACACACACACACACACACACACACACACACACACACACACACACACACACACACACACACACACACACACACACACCACTTTATTAGGTATTGCACAACTTTTGTTAAATGTACTTGAAAACACTGGACTCCGGACCTCTTTCAGAAAAACTCCTCTCCTGCACGATCTTCATCATTGTCCCATAATCCAGAAGAGGACTGGCGATTCCAGTTCTGTTTTAGTATTTCTCAGCTCGGATAACTTGGATGAATCTCGTAATACAGCAGTGTTTTAGTGTGACTACACCTAAATAACATACACTGTCTTCTCTTGTTGTTCTGCAGTCAGAGCAACACATTCTCTATGAATAAAAGAACTGATAGCTATAAAGAGAAGAAAAATAATGTGTGTGATGTATGTTGAATTATTCTGCATGTTAATCATTCAGGCCACAGGCTCATTACAGTCTGTTCTGTGAATACATGTCAATTCCTTGCAAACGTTTTGTTATGTCTCTTGATATCGGGGCTGTGGTGGAAATTCCACACTTAATCACCTTCTGGTAAGAAAATAACAAATATTCAAGCTCAGTGGCGGCGCTAGGGGGTGGCTACTTGGGCTCAAGCCCCGGATGTTTTCTGAAAAGCCCCGGATGTTTCACTTAAAACGTCTCGGGAGTAATGTGCAGTACCGGAGTCCACCAGAGAGGCATCCGCTGCGGGACATTAGCCTGCGTACTGCGTAGCCTGCCCTGAAGTAGAAGTGATCCTTCCTAGTGCCTGACGAGTTTTAAGCTAATAGCCTATACAGTTATGGATATTAGAAAGTTATTGTCATCGAAGCAGGCGCCACAAGCTGCAGCAGCAGCAGTATCAGCAGCTGACAACAATGTCATCACCAGCAGTGAAGAAATGGATGATGTTTCAGGTTTGTGAATCTAATGGTGATATCTGCACTCTGGCTGACTGAGTAAGAAGTGAAAAAGAGTGATGTAACGTTAATGTTATAGTTAGTAAACATGGAGTAACCACACTAAGTATACCCTTATATGTTAGTATGTATACAGAACATGACTAAAAATTATCCTAAGATGTAACGTTAACCCTTCATACCTCAGTCTACTTTTAAGACACTAAAATAACGTATTCCATTTTTTATTTTGTTTTCGCGCGTGGAATTATACCGGCTCTCGTTTCAGTACACATAACAACGGAACTGACAGGCAACCCTCTGAATCAGACTCCGATTGGCTGTGACTGCATCAGAGTGTCCGATTCAGAAACGTGACTCTTACACATTTTTTACGTCACAAACAAAGATGGTGGATGAGAATAGATCTATAAAACGATAAGCAATGCGCCAGAATCAAGGTGAGACTATCCACATTCTTTAAAACTCTACGCACATTCGTTTCACCTTAACAAGTAAACGACTGTTTGAGTGAGTTAAGGCATTAGTTTGCTTCATTAAAGGGTGTTAATGAGTGTTCTCCAGTGCCTTTTGTCCGCTTTAAGGTGTTATTAAGGACGGGTTAATGTTGCTCTCAAAGTGCACCAGATTGATGCTTTCAACTTCAATATTTAAAAACAAATCTTCCCGGGGGAGCATACCCCCGGACCCCCCCGGAGGAGGCGACGACCCCCCTAAAGTATGTTCGGTCCACCCCCCACTTATACATTACATTGCATTTAGCTGACGCTTTTATCCAAAGCGACTTACAATAAGTGCGTTCGACCAACAAAATAGAAACTTGAAGAAAACAGAATCATATAAGTACATCAGCCTTCATAGAGCAAAAACATTTCAAGTCCTACTCAACTGGCTTTAGATAAGCCAGCCCTTTATTAGTATACAAGTGCTTTGTTAATAGTTCTATTGCTCGAAGTGGAGTCGAAAGAGATGAGTTTTCAGTCTGCGCCGGAAGGTGTGTAAGCTATCTGCTGTCCTGATGTCAATGGGGAGCTCATTCCACCATTTTGGAGCCAGGGTAGCAAACCCACGTGTTTTTGCTGATGGGAACTTGGGTCCCCTTCGCAGCGAGGGTGCAGCGAGCCGTTTGGTTGATGCAGAGCGGAGTGCACGTGCTGGGGTGTACGGTTTAACCATGTCCTGGATGTAGGAAGGGCCAGATCCATTCGCAGCATGGTACGCAAGTACCATTGTCTTGAAGTGGATTCTAGCAGTTATCGGAAGCCAGTGAAGGCAGCGGAGGAGCGGCGTGGTGTGGGAGAATTTAGGAAGGTTGAAGACCTGGTGAGCAGCTGCATTCTGGATGAGCTGCAGAGGTCGGATGGCACATGCAGGTAGACCAGCCAGGAGGGATTTGTAGTAGTCTAGGCGTGAGATGACGAGAGCCTGGACCAGAACCTGCGTCGCTTTCTGGGTCAGCTGGGGACGCATCCTCCTGATGTTGTAAAGCGTGTATCTGCAAAATAGCACTGTACCCCTGCACCCCCCCCCCCCCCAACAACTCCTGGGCCAAGCCCCGGATCTCCTACAATCCTAAATCCGCCACTGTTCAAGCTTAAACCAAAGTCGTGTTATTTAATAAAGAGTTATAGCATTTAACAGAATCAATCATATTTCCAGCTGGAAAGAACAGAGGTCCTGCTCTAGTAAATAGTACCAGGATCTGACCCCGTTAAGGCCCTGACACACCTACCTGATTTTGGGAGTCAGAGGCCGTCAGAGGCCGTCGGGCATTCGCGGCGCCCTACTCAGGTTGGTGTGTCCCACACCGTCGTTGCTTTACGGCACATTTTCACACCTCCCGCGGCCGATTCAACATGTTGAATCGGCCAAAGAAATCACTCTGATTGGCTGTTGCCTCTTTTGAATGACGAATACACACTACCGCTGCCTGCTAGTAAGGACAGTTATTGCCACTCGTCGACTGAAGTCTTTGCGGTGTGTTCGTAGGCGGGCGGTGATTTAAGGTGTTTCTTCTAAACTGTAGTGGCAGGGGAAAAAGGTTTAAGGCATGTTGTTTATCATAAAATTAAATGAAGTATGATACATGTATATTATCCTCCCAACTGCAGTTGTTAATGTCCACTGTTATGTACGGTTTGAGGGTGTGGGTCTGCAAGCCTCATCTGCATATTCACCTGTCGCGGTGTGCCCTGAGGCTTTTTAGTGGGCGCGTCACCGGGACGCCAGGGGGTGGTTCTCACAGGAGGAGGAACAGGAAGTGTGTGTGTGTGTGGCGAATGCGGGTATTCAGCGGGATATTTAAGTTTCCTCAGCATGTATACATATGTTAAAATGCAACGGGGAAGTAACTGAAAGTAACTGAATGTGGATATTGCATCGACCGACCTGGAAGCACGTCTCCGTGGAGAGGACGCGCACAGATAGACAGAGAGAGATTCTCTCCAACACACGGTGAGATCGCTCCTTTGTGCCACGCCGATCATCGCGTCATAGCCTAAATAGGCCTACAAACATTTCCGTTTTTGCTGGCCGCAGGAGCAACAGCTTTTTTTCCATTAACTATAGTGGCCTGGATTAGGCAGTAAAGACAAATTCGGTTTATCGCCGAGCGGACTTTTTGTTGAGTTTTGTTTGTGTTTTGCTTGGCTGGAAAACTGTCAATATAATTGAATAAAGTATAAAACCTGTCTTTGTTTATTTTGTGAATGTGGGGAGGTAGACAGTAGTAAATACGCTTCCATGGGGACTATTTTGTGGAAAGATTAGATTTTCCGTTTATCAGTTATATTTTGCCTTTATAATATTATTTAATATCAAGAACCCCTTGTGCGTTTATTTAACACAGCTATCTTTGATAGTTGATCGTTACAACTGTAAATTCCCATCATAATCAGTAGGACTCAGATGAGGGTGTTGCATTTTTCTTTTCTGTTCCTTATACATGTGATGTTTTGGTGTTGTTTTGTTTCTTTCCGTTAACCGTCAAGTGGGAAATAAGTATTTTTTTGTTTGTGTTTCTCTTAGTATCCTAAGATACTGTTATGTTTGGCTGTGAAAAAAAAATAAAAATTATTATTATGAAGGGCAGACCATCTATTTGTATTTATTTTGTTTTTTTTAGAAAGGGGCAGGTCACATAAGATTTTATTCTTCTCCCTGCTCCTTTTCGCTCAATGGTGTTTTGGTAGAGTCATGTTTTGTGGCAATTATTGTACATCTGGTTTTGCGTACCATGAGCGGGACAAATAAAAATTAAATTCAATTAAATAATTCTCCCTTTGGCCGAAATAACGGCCACAATAAATAACAATTTATCATGATATCAATGAAAACCTTTTTTTTAAAGATTTACAATAACATATAATAAACTGATGAGAAACAATGCTGTATTTTGTGAAAAATAGACATTGCATGCATTAAAAGCTGGGCTGAAGTGAAATAATCTAAAAGATTATGTCGGTTTTCTGTTCAATGTGATATGGAAGCAACCAGACCCAGTATGGGAACAAATGTTGTATGTGTTATCAAAGTCTTTGTGCAGTTGTAATTGTTAAGTCATTTGTTGTGGCATTCAGGCTTCTGCGATGACGGCTAAAGCTGCTGAAATCACTGATTTCTATTTGCAACAATTTGTCCCACCAATCTTGCATAAGATGCCCCGGTGAAGATCTGTGTTCGATGGTGACACAAGCTGTCTGCTTGCAAGTCACTTGGTGGAGGTACCAACACTGCTATCATTTTATCAGCTGCCCATTCAAACTGGCACACCCACAATATCTATTATTTCTAAATAATATAACTCTTTTTATAAGATTAAGAGTAAGATGAACCTTTATCATACTTGCCAACCTTGAGACCTCAGAAATCGGGAGCATTTCAAAACCACCGCGGGGAGGGGTGCTAGTGGATCGCCGGAGCTATATCAGATTAACATTAACATGCTCATTGTAGTTGTTAGTGCACTGTCTTGCGGCCTTGTGGCACTCTCAGACTGTCAGTTGCGCACGCTACTAAAGAGACGCGCTACCATGGAAACCAAACAATGGTGTAGCTGTATTAAAGTCCGAGTGGAAACAGTCCTGAGTAAATCTGATTTGGTCAGAAATCGGGAGAAATGCGGGAGAAATATGACCCCGGGAGGAAACTGGGAGAGGGCAATGAAATCGGGAGTCTCCCGCGAAAATCGGGAGTGTTGGCAAGTATGACCTTTATTGATCCCCCTAGAGCAGGGATGGGCAACTTTGATGGTGGTGGGGGCCACATCATTGATGTACTGGCCACCAGGGGGCCGCAGATTCACTTGGAACACACACACACACAAATGCCATGTGTTGTATGTAATTATTAACAAATATACTAAGTCTGACATCTTCATTGACATTTTACAATCTAAGGGAACATCCCCAACAAATGGGAACATCCTCTAATAAGCTCACTAAACAAATATCAGTTCACAGAAATGTTATTTCATTTCTACAAGTGGCATGTTTGTATTGAACGTTATTAAACAGTGGAATAAAACTATTTTAAACTATTGGAAAGCACGGAAAATGTGTGTGTATTGAGATTAACCATTAAGATGACATAAACATGAAGTCATGAACACTAACCCAGACATCAGTTGTCTAACTTGAACCTAAAACACTTGTAGCCAATCTCTGCATTCCCCTTATTCCACAATAAGGGGAATGTCAACACAGACACCTGTCAGCCCGCACTCTGCTGTTCCTCAGCGCCGCTCCCCCCCCCCTCCCGCTGAAATTATGAAAGAAAAGCGTAGTAATCATAGATGACACGGCAGGGTCCGTGACAGTTTGTTTTCATCTGATTTCAAATAAACAAAGTCTTGGTTTTAAGAATATTAACGTTTTTTTGCCAAATTCAGATGATAAATACAACTTTTAAGCTTGTAAAGGCATAATTACAAGAGGCAACTTAACGTCACAGCAGACATAACAACAGCCGGTGTTTCTTGTGAGGGTTTCCCCCACAATACACACAAATGCGTCACAGATTCTTTTGTGATATTTGAAATCATAGAAACATGATTACGTTGCGACGTAACTAGGAGTCTAGTGGACGGTATCAGTACTACAAGTAAAAAAATAAAAAATACATATTTTTATTAATTACGTTGTTTATAAATTAATCTGAGGGCCGCAAAAAGAGGAGGTGGGGGCCGCATGCGGCCCGCAGGCTGCCATTTGCCCATCCCTGCCCAAGAGGGACATTCAGTTTTCCACTTTGCTTACATATTTTTGAATACACAGTACACACACAAAGTACAAATACACACATTCATTGGAATACAGGTGATATATAGGTGCACACATGCACTGTAGAGAGGTGCCAGGCTGTCCGGCACCAGGGAGCAGTTGGGGGTTCGGTGCCTTGCTGAAGGACACTTCGCAGGGCCCAGACGGGCACCCCTCTATAGCTACCAGGGACTCGAAACACAGACCCTTCGGTAAGCCAAATCTTAGCCTGAGCTATAGCCTTTTGCTTGGCAGAATATTTGATAGACATTATTTATTCCATGTTGCTTAGTATGCCCAGCTTGTTAACTTTTTCTTTTTTTTTGAACAAAATGTTTATTCAACCATATGCAGATCAATTTTACATTGTTGAGATAGAAAAAAACAAAAACAAAAACAATTACTTACAGTTCGGCAAACACAGATAATTATACATCATGGTATCTTAAAAGTTACATCCAAACAAAGAGGACTGAGAGAATATTGAATCGGCAACACACAAATAAATTAAAATAAACTAGACTTAGTTTTGTTCAAGTCCACCCCTATATCGTTACAGCACCTTTTTACAATTGTAGCCCAAAATGATCGATTACAGGAGTCCATCTATTTACAAACACATCCAACTTCATCTGGAGTCTTGCTGTTATTTTTTCCATTGAGACTTATGTTTTTTTTTTCACGACACTGTGTCTCAGGCAGAGATGGGGTTGTTACTAAAAAAAAGTAATATATTACATATTACTTTTTAAAAAAGTAATATATTACACTACTTCGTTACTCTCTTTAGTTCTCTTTAGTTCAGATTCCATTGTCGCATAAGACTGATCCAGATCCTGAATGTTTTCCTATCTGACCATGGCTGTCCTCTGTCTCCTGCTATCTGTATTTTGAGCAGTATATCTCTGAACGATGGTGATTCCACTGTGCAAATGGGCAACATTTCCTCTACTATGAAGCCTGTCCATCTCTGCTTTGGTTACCGGTCCTCCAAATTCTAATTGTTGCTGCTTCGGAGTCGGCGGCGGCGCACTCACAACATCCTCACTCTGGGTTCGGGGGTCCTTAGCTATTAGCTTCACCTTAGCATGTGTTCTTTGCAGGTGTGTGTTGAGGTTTGACGTGGTGTTTCCAGCAGTGGATAACAGCTTCTGGCCTGGACACAGTTTGCACCTCACCGTCACATTCCTGTCTATTCTTCGGACGAACTCAAAATAATGGGCATACCTCCACCCCTCGAAAGTTATCGCTGACTCAGCCATGTTTATGCAGCACTGCACGTGGAGATGTGGACGCGCACGTCGCGCAGATTACGTACATATAAACCTTCGGCGGAAACCCCTCTTGTCTGTCAGTGTGATTATGACTGATTTTAGTAAGTAACGAAGTAACGCGTGTCGGGGCAATGTTAGTAACTGTAGTGTGATTACTGAATTATAAAAGTAGCGCGTTACACTACTCGGTTACTTTGTAACGCGTTACACCCAACTCTGGTCTCAGGGGATCTTAATATTTAAGAACCTATTAATGTGTTATACCAGATTAACGGGAATAATCTCAGCTAACTGACGATACAAACCATGTTTACCAAAACAAAACACAAGTCTCATAAGAAGCATCTAAATGACCCCTGAGCGAAAAATGCTAACGAACTTGGCACAGAACTCAAGATAAAAGTACTCTGATTACTTATCGTAGCTGCACATACAAGATATCCGATTAAAGCTGAGCTTCCACAGATTATTTAGGTATATATGTCACCACTGAGTGATCCAAACTCTTGACAGGGGAAGCAAACACAGACATCACAACACGGAGCTTTTACGGGAGATCGTCTCACCGTAGCTGTCAATCTGATCAAAAGACTAGTTCAATGGCATTAAAACGAGAAAAAACGCGGCTGAATCGGTTAATCCATAGGTTGATAATCTTTCTGGGTAATATTTTTTTTTATTTATAGTCCATAATTCCATTTTTATGTAAAAATCGGAGAGTAAAAGTTAGCTGCTAATGGTAGCCACCAGAGTTATCGCAGCTTCCGGTATTGGCTATGCGGCAGTCTCAAACACACACATTACCAAGTAAGGACATGTGGGAGTTATCTTCGATTCCATTGGCTCTGACGGTTAGAAAGAGATGTCAATCAGCAAAATCGACCAAGGGGGGCCAGAGATAGGTCAAATCCACCCAAATAACCCAAGAAGTGTTTTTTTTTGCTAAATCTCTCTAAAAAGGTCAAATTGTACTTGTTTTGCATCAATCTTGATACAGGGTGCTTATTATATGTTGTAGTTTGGATTCCTAAAGCTTTTAGTCACCAATCCCATCATTCAAGGGTGGTTTTCACTATAAGTATTTTTTTTTTTTGGACGGACACCATCATTTACATTTTTTTACTGTGTTCAATCTGAATTTACTTTAAAATAAAAACATCTATATTGATTCTGACACTTCTACATCCAACTCACAGGTATAACCTTGCTTTGAGAAAAAAGATTATTAATTTAACCCTTTTAGAAGGGAAGATATGGTCATTTGTTCTGGGAATGTCATTTTCGAGCCTGAGACCTGAAAAACAGGCTCGGGGCTTAACAAGTGTTCCATTCTCTATGTGACATTAAATAATTTCTCAATTGCAAGTATCTATAGAAATCATTAGAACCTAAGCCAAATGTATCTTGTAATTGTTTAAATGAACAAAAAATGTCACCCTCAAACATTTGGTCTATTATAATAAGTCCTTTCTGCGCTCAATTCCTAAATCCTGTATCCAGTTTACTGGGCCTAAAGTCCCCATTCTTTGCAATCTCCATCACCCTTGAAATTGTTAGCGGTGCTTCCACTTTTTTTCTCACTATTGACCGCACTTCATCCATTCATTCTCTACCCCAAGTTTCCTCCAGCTCTTTTGCCCCAGAAATGGCAGCATCTCAAGAGGCATTAATGGGCATGATTCCTTCTCTAATTCCAACCAAGTCGTCTCCCTATTTTGTGTAAGCCATTCAACCATACCACACAGTTGTGCTGCCCAGTAGTACAACTTCAAATTGTGAAGATTGAGGCCTCCTTGATTCTTTGAATATGTTAACAGCTTCAATTTAATCCTAGGCTTCTTCTTTTGCCATATAAATGTGGAAATCAACTTATCTATCATTTTAAAGACCGAGACTGGAACAAAGAGGGGGAGAGACTGAAACAGATATAATAATCTGGGAAGTATATTCATTCTTATGCTATGTTCACACCGGACGCGATGTGAATATTCGCTTCGCTCTAATCGCTCAAGTTTCACCGCGGCTTGCAGTTTGGTTTATCGCGTCATTCAAAACAGACATACCGTTGACGCGCCGCGCCGTTGACGGACAGTTGAGGTTGTTGAGGTTGTTTATTTCATGTTTTTCATTTTTTGTAAAGCACTTTGAATTGCCTTGTGTTGAAAAGTGCTATATAAATAAACTTGCCTTGCCTTGTAACATATTTACTCAAAACAGCTCTTTCAGTAAACAATTTTTTCCTATAAATTGAAATACTCACATATTTCAAGCTTCATATATTTCACACACTACAAGAAGAAAATCTCCATGTATTCTCCAATATTTTAAATCCTACTGTTACTTAAAACAATTGTAAAAACCAGCAGAGAGCATACTAACAGATCACAAACATGTAAATTGACTCTAGAGTAGCCCAGCTAGCGGGGAACGTTCTCACAACTTTGCCTAACGTTACCTATTGGTTCTAATAATGTTTTAAAGAAACGTTTTAATCTGATGTTCAAAGAACCTTTTTAG
Source organism: Pogonophryne albipinna (assembly GCA_028583405.1). Taxonomy (NCBI): domain Eukaryota; kingdom Metazoa; phylum Chordata; class Actinopteri; order Perciformes; family Artedidraconidae; genus Pogonophryne; species Pogonophryne albipinna. The sequence continues at coordinate 38,938,062 of CM053250.1, read as the reverse complement.
GATGTTTATTATTTCAAATAATGTTCCTATAAGGTTTAAGGTTAACTAAGACATAACGTTTTAACTGCAACATTCAGAGGATGTTTTGAGGATGTTATTAAGGCCTGAGATGACAGATTTTTTTTAATAAAACGTTATGATATGATATGTTAACAAAGGTGGAACGTTTTGCCTGCAACATTCTAAGGATGTGTTTTGGACGTTGTTGGGTAACACATTAAAGATGTTCTTTATAAAACGTTCCCTCAATGTTACATGATAACAAATGAAGAACATTCTCCAAGCAACTTTCTGAAAATATTTTCAGGATGCTATTGAGGCCTGAGATGACAGAAAGTGTTATAAAACATTCCTTTAATGTGATATGCATACAAAGGTGGAACGTTTTGCGGACGTTGTTGGGATAACACATTACATATGTTATTTTATAAAACATTCCCTCAATGTTACATGATAACAAAAGAAGAACATTTTAAAAGCAACATTCGGATAATGTTTTCAGGAGGTTATTCTTTTTTTATAAAACGTTCCTGTGATGGCAAATATTAACACGGTCATGGTCAACGTCAGATTTATTTCTAGAGCGCTTTAAAAAACAAACTTGTTGCATTTGTTTGAAAAGGATGTTTTAAAAAATCAGATTTTCCTTTAGAAAAAACAAACAAGCACGTAATTCATGATAAGCTGTAAGCAGATATTGCATGTTTGCGGTGGCATGTGTGAGTTCCCAGCTAGACATTTTTGGTTCTCAAAAAAATCTGACAATGTTACTGTTCATTGTTCTAGGAATGTTTTCAGCGGGACGTTTTACGTCAAAAACCAAAACGTTAAACGTTGGGACTGTTTTGGAAGCCAAAGTGCTGATGCAAAACCCCCAATGCTCGGACCCACATGCAGCACTGCTTTGAAACCTACAGTCAAACAATTGAATTGTCAGCAGGAGCTGGGTGCTATCGAGGTGGCGCAACTGATCACAGGAGGGGCATTTGTCATCTTCTTACAAATCCCTTCCAGGATCAAAACGCAACGAAAGAGACAAATCATCTCTTCCCTCTTTCTCTGTTCCTATCAGAAAACCTGATGGTGGTGATAGTCAGGGGTCGTTCTTGGGAAAGTCTTCGCTTTCTGAGTTTACATAAATCTCCAGACAAAGCGAGCCCTGCGATCCCCCCCTGTTGATTACCAGACAAGCAGCCAGCCAACCGCTGAGCAGATGAGAGTCGCCCAATCTGAACATCAGGAGAGCTGCTATCTTAACATCAGCAGAGCAGCAGCAGCAGCAGCAGCAGCAGCAGGGGAAGTAACAACAAAAGTGGGATTGAGAAGTGTCCCTGATGGCTGCTCTCCCTGCTATCACAGGCCTGCAGACAGGGCTTAGAGCAGGGGTGTCAAACTCAATTTCATCCCGGGCCACATCAGCATTATGGTTGCACTCAAAGGGCCGGTTGTAATTTTAATTATATATAAATATACATATGTAAATATATAATATATATTAAATAATGTATTATATTACATTGTTGGCCCTGCATTGGATTATTATCAGTTTTGTTAACATCTTCCTAAATAACTACGTCTGAAAGCAGAAGTCTAGGGCAAATAATTGAAAGTAAATATTCAACAATTACACCAATTGTATTGTATATTATATTCTTTGCAAGCTCTTGCCCCCGGGCCTTGAGTTTGACACCCCTGGTTTAGAGGATAAAGCCAGAGGAGCAGAGATAAATATTAGCACCTGTGGAGTCTATTTTTATATAACATTAGAAAGACTGATTCTTATTATTACATTATAAGCTTATTGTGCTCATTTATGTGACTGTGACTTTGGAATAAATAGACGTCTTTAGCCTGCAATTCAGAGTAGCAGACAGGTGCAGACACTGGAAGAATACAAAGAGTTATTCATAAACAGGACATCACTCCGACCTTGAGCTTTGGGTGAGCTCCGCTCCCACACATTGCTAGGAAGCAGCCTTATGAAGATTCCACATTTCTGTAGAAACGTTAGCGAAAACAAATCACGTATGATGGCGACAGAGTAGGGAGGGACTTCCACAGGCCGGCCGAATGCTGATTGGGAGGATCGTGTTGCCAAGAGACTTTTTTCAAAGTCTGTGCACCTACCAAAGAGAACCAAGTCTAAACCACGGTATCTCTTCACCTAGTCTTGACCAATCATAAATGTACAGGCAACGCCCTGTGTAATAAAATGTATTGTCGCACGAGGTTCGGGGCTCTTTCCGGAAATAGTGGTTACAGATTACAGCTTTGCTGCCTGTGATTTCTATGACGTGACGGAGTCCTTGGCCAAGTGAATATATATCTTTTGCTCTTTTATAATAAATAGTTAAACTTAGAAGTTGTCTGTCTTTCCTGGAAATTTGAATTAAGATGGTCCTGCTGCTGCTCATTCTAAGTAATGCTGTATCACTTTTTAATTTAAAAACGGAAATCTCTTTCTCATGAAAACAGAAGTCATATTATAAATATATATTAGAAAACAATAATGTACCACACCCACCCAAACTTCTACCGCTTACTAAAGTGGCCTGATACAACCAGTGGTACCAGCTGGAAGTCTTATCTGAGTTCTCATGAGACACACTGAAGAAACACCAGACACACTTCACAGCTGTAGGATGGGCGGGGTCACTTCATTTTTTTCTGTCAGTACACGGGCGGCTGTGGCTCAGAAGATAGGCTTTACATCCCTGCCTCCTCCAGCCTGGTTTTGTCCTTGAAGATACTCAACCCTGAATTGCTTCTTAAGACAAAGTCTAAGTTGTGAGTGTGTGTCCATTATGTTTCATTTCATTACTTTAAGCCTAGATTCTTTGTGCCAAACTGCTTTTCATATTCGGTGAATAATAGCCTTCAGTGGAAGGGTGCTATATAAATACATTTTAAATGTACCATTTACAATAAAACATTAAAAAAAAAGTACAACAGTTGTTCTTCTGAAATATACAATAGAATCATGGCAGACAAAGTGTGGGTCAGGATTTTAGAGAAATGTCTGGAGGTGGAAAGACAGCGTCTGATGGCACTGATTTAAATGCCATGCTTAGTTTGGCATGTCTCCACAGAGCTTTACTGTAAGTGGCACCTTTTACTATTCTGTCATGACTCGTTATTCCTCAGGTTGAAATGTGTCTGATACACTCCCTGAAATGTATCTTATAATCAGTAAGAATGTCTTTAAGATCAGTGAAGCATCAAGTCACACATGGGGGTTGGGTACTTAAGGGCAAAGTTCCTTTGTCGCTTTACAACGTCCTCTGCTTTGTTCTCAGTGCAGAGCAGGACTTTAAGTAATACAACTGGGAAATCTGCTACTTGATCTTCCCTTAACCTGTTAGGCCCCAAGCCTGTTTTTCAGGTTTCAGGCTTGAAAATGACATTCCCAGAACAAATGACCATATCTTCCCTTCTAAAAGGGTTAAATGAATAATCTTTTTTCTCAAAGTAATGATAAACCTGTGAGTTGGATGTAGAAAAGTCAGAATCAATATAGATGTTTTTTATTTTAAAGAAAATTCAGATTGAACATGGTAAAAAACTGTAAATTATAGTGTCCGTCCAAAAAATATGTTGTACTTATAGTGAAAACTAACCTTGGATGATGGGTTAGTAGACTATAAGCTTTAGGAATCCAAAGTACAACATATAAGTACCCTGTATCAAGATTGATGCAAAACAAGTGATATTTGACCTTTGTAGACAGATTTAGCAAAAAAAACCTCTTCTGGGGCCATTTGGGTGGATTTGACCTATCTCTGGCCCCCCATGTTCGATTTTGACATGTGACATCTCTTCCTGACCGTTAGAGCCAATAGAATTGAAGGGAAATCGTCCCATAGACTCTCATGTTAAAAAAAAAAGCTTGCGTCTCTGCGCATGCAATCTTTTTGCAGAGCGTAGGGATATCCCTGCTCTGACTTCTAGAAACGGAAACGCAGTTTTATTGCTTATAGATTATCAGAACATTTCAAAGGGGACACAGTCACATTGGATAGCAGCATCGTTTTTATCGTTTTAATGCCATTGAAGACCAGTTTTGACCAAGGTAAGCCATGTTAGCGGTTGTGGCTACCTAGCGCCACATGTTTTGATGTACGTTTTTGTTGATAACGTCGCAAGTTTGTATCTTTCAGTGTTGAGGTGGGCACCGTTAGATTCTGTGTCTTTACGATCATAAACGATGTGTTGGATGTGCAACTAGGATAAGTAATAAGGGAGCTAGGAGTGATTTTCGGTGCAGTAATAGGTTCGCATTTTTCGCTCAGGGCTAATTCAGAGGGTCAGTGTTAGCATTGTGTGTTTGTTTTGAAAACGAAAATGAAAAAGATCAGTTAAATTAGTTTTTTTCCGTTATATGGATATAAAATATTCATAGTTTATTAAATATTAAGGTTCCTTAGACGTTGTTTCCTGCAAATCACGCGATGTCGGCCCCGGAACCGGGTCTGTGGGGCATAAGAGTCAGGCCCTGACACACCAGGCTGAAATCGGCTGTTTTCGTTAGTCGGACAACGAGGCGTGCCCTGCCTGTCGCCCAAACTCAATTTGGTGTGTCCCACACCGTCGGCCGTGACACGCCTTATTTGGCAGCCTTGGTGTCATCCTGGACGCCTTATTTGGCCGACGCACGGCCGATACAACATGTTGAATCGGCCGTGCGTCGGCCACAGGCAGTCGGACAAAGAAATTACTCTGATTGGCTGTTCAGCTAGCGAATCAGTGCATGAGGAGCGAAACGGTTGCTTGAGAATGTCTTCCACAAGCAACACTCCAATGGCTCCAGTACCGCACGAAACATGTTTTCGATGGACGAGAGTGAAAATGGAACGCACACGCTATTTGTTGTTTGTTTATATCACGTAGTCTGTTCTTCTTCTCTGTCTTCCGGTTGTTGCCTCTTTTGAATGACGAATACACACTACCGCCACCTGCTGGTAAGGAGAGTTATTGCCACTCACGCATGCGCAGTTCGTACGTGCTCGGCTGAAGTCTTTGCGGTGTGTTCCAGTCAAGCGGCAAACTCTGGGGAACAGCCGGGACGCCAATACGGAAGTGCCACACACTGCAGTTCATACATGGGCCGCTAGGGACTGGCTGCAGAAAGGAGCAATTTCCATAGACCCCCATGTTAAAATGCCCAACTTTACAGCAGAAAAAAACATGTTTCTACCCATGGATGCAATAAATATTATTATCGATATAGTTAGATTCCACCTTCATGATTATGAATCTGTGAGTGAATTGTTTTCTAACACGACCCTTTTATTTATATTAGGTCTTAAAGTTTTTGCATAAATTAGGGCGTGGTCACTTTGATGGACATGTACATGCCTCACTGTCAGCTAACAGCAACTTGTCCACTCTGCTAGGCTACAACCATAGAGGCTACAACGTTAGTTAGTCATAGTACTGTACTTGACCCTTTAGCTTTAGCCGTGTTCGTGGTGATTGTGCCTTTTAGGGAATATTGTTACAAATACCAGACAATTAAAATGTCGTGCTGTGCGCTTGAATGTACTAACAGAACTTCCAAGAAGTCTAAAATGATAATATTATACATGTTAACCCTGTTCGCAGGTGTTTGTGTGCTTGGTAGCTTAGCTTGTTACTTACAGTGTTGGGTGTAACGCGTTACAAAAGTAACGGAGTTACAGTAATATATTACTTTTTGCTGTAACGAAGTAATGTAACGCATTACTAATGAAATGTGGGTAATATATTACCCGTTACAATGCTCAGTAACGCAGTTACAACACATGTTAACCCGAAATTAAATGGTGTTTTGTTTTTTAACAATGTACTAACATAGCGAGACATTCCGACACCAGACAAATTGTGCGGGTAGATTAGTAAACCTGGTGTTTTTACCCTTCAGGCTTCGCGTCGGGATCTTCGGGGCAGTTGAATGTTATGCACCCTCTATTCAAAAAAGAGAACGGAGCGAAAAATACTAACAACAAATTGTGTCAGGTGCGCGTGACCTGCTCCGCTGCGCGTGCATCATTTCCAAAGTGCTTCCACAGCAGTGACACACATCTGTGGATAATCATTTATACGAAAATGGTTAAAGCAACCATCACTAAACGCCAGCAACACTGCATCTACTGCAGACAGTAGCAACAGGCCAGATGGGGACATCACGTTACCCTCCGTTGTGGACACTAGCTTACTCCCGCCTGACTCGCCGCCCTCGCCCCGGAGCAGCAGTCTTCGTTGCCCGAAACTACGCAGCCCCTCTGCGGCCCGCAGGTGCCAGCCAGGATACCACGGCAAAACAGAGCCTGCCCAGGTATATCTAAACAAGTACCCGCCTGTACAGTGGGGTTAGGTGGTCATTTTGCAGCTCGTGGTATACAAATAGACAAGGGCTAGAATATTCATGTGGAAATAGTGCCATATTCTGCCATGCCTGTAGAAATGTTGGGTCAAAAATAATGCATACAATAGCACAGATGCCTTCACCACGAATGGCTACAAAACTATCTCATAGTATCTCATACCCCAAGCTTATCAACGAGCTAATGTTGCAGCTGAAATGTTCTCCAGGTCACAAAGTCAACCTCACATGATGATGTGATACCAGTTTTCAAGGACAGTAAATTTTCTCTTCCCAGAGTATGGGACCAAAGTGATGATTTAGTAGGCTACATGGTTTTAATAATACTTTTGCTTTTCAATGTTTGCCATTTCAAACCATGAGCTGGTTCAAATCATATTTGCCTTGATTTACAATATGTTCTCATTTGTTTTATCAGTACAGTTTTGAAGCTTTTGTGCTTTTCTTTGCCATAGTCCACTTTGGACTATATGAAATATTTCAGGATTGCACTTTTAACTCACTTGAAATGTTCTCACTTGCTTGGTTTCAAAACATAACAAATGCCATAATCTGTTCATTGGGGACCATCAATGCTATTTTTCATTGCTGTTGCCAGCCACTATTGCTCATGTAAACCTACTACTGCTGCGCCCCCTGTAATCTCAGAGGCACCCTGAGTCATTTTGTTCTGGAACCGGGCCTGTACATGGCCATATACTAAACAAACTACAGAGCCCATTCCGTGTCCTGTTATTATTCACTTCCTCTCTGCCTTCTTCTGGTGATTTATCTGACGTCCAGCGCTCCGTCTTTTAACCTCTTTTCCTTTCTCTTTCTTTCCTTAGCAACCTTCATTATAGTCCTTGACAGTGGTCTGTACTGTATTAACAACGTGTCACATGTTAAGAATTTACAATCAGAATCGAGTATTCAACTAAGCCGTGTAATACAAGTTGTTAGTAGCCTTAAGGGCCTAAACAGTTGCGATACCACATCGCCCTTCACTGGATGTATAATGAGCTGCACTAAACTACATTTCAGCATTTAAAATACCTAGCCATTCTTTTGCGGTTATTTTGGTGAAAGTAACTAAAAAAGTAACTAAAGTAGTGTAACTCATTACATTTCAGAGACAGTAATATTGTAATGTAACTTATTACTTTCAAAAGAGAGTAATAAGTAATATGTAATATATTACATTTTGGAAGTAACTTGTCCAACACTGGTTACTTATTAGCCAGCTAAGGACGTAACCCTTTATGCATACATATACATTTTAGTTTATGATTCATCCTTGGGTAAGACTTTTATAGTCTATGGCTATGACGCCCATAATGCTAAACGGGAGCAAATGTTAATAGGGGACCCAATTATCCCAGTGGTGGCCGCCGGAGCTAACGGAGCCGCAGGGGGCTAGCTCCAGACGGCGTCCCGGAGCTAGCCCACTGCGGCTCCGTTAGGTCCAGGCGGTGGAGTCCGTCTTTTCTCAACGTGTGAATGGCAAGCATTAAGAATAACAAAATATAGCTAATTCTCTTGCAGATTGTCTCATTTGATTATGAATGTAACGTTTATATAGGGGAACTACACTGTTAGAAGTAACTTGGTATGCATGTATTTAATGTTCGCTTAGCTTCTTAGCTTGAGCTAGCTCTGTTTACTTCCAGTTCGGAGGCAGCAGGTCCCGCCTCGGCTCCGCCTCTTTGCCCTTATTTGGAGCAGGCGGGATTAGACTCTGACGTTGCTGTCAAACCGTTAGTGGCCGACTCCGCCTACTAAGGGCTTCTTGGCAACTCTGCAGAATCCTATGGGTGACGTCACGGACACTACGTCCATTTATATATACAGTCTATGGTTCCAGTGCGACACAAGGCCAAGACGCAGGAGAACACGCCGACTCAGCGTCGGCGAGTTCTCTGGTGACTGCTTGGGGTGTCAGGGCCTTTAAGGCCCGGAGACACCAAGACGATTTTGGCCGTCGATGGGCGTCAGGACGACGATGAGCGTCGACACGCCCTACTCAGATTGGTGTGTCCTGCACCGTTGTGTCTTTTCAGCCGTGCCGACATCTTTTCGGCCGAAAACCCACCGATTCAACATATCAAACCGGTAGGCTGTCGGCAAAAGAAATCACTGGATTGGCTGTTCAGCTAGCGAATCAGTGCATGAGAAGCTAAACGGAAGTGAGGGACCCAAACAAAATGGGGCGACGCCTGCGAGCTAGTTCAGACAGTCAACTCGAGCACCAATCATACATTAACATGTGACGCACCTCGTCCCTCTTACAACCAACCAAACACATTCTCCTAAACATGCCGCTCTATTTAAGCTGCCAGGTCTTCCTGCCTCTGCCTCGCTATGCTGCTGCTGCCACTGCTGTGTTCACTTGCTATTGCTGCGTTCATGTTCATGTTCCTGCTGCTGTGTTTCATGTTGCTGCTGCTTGCCTGACCCAGCTCCACCCCAGCTTCCACCTGTAGGCTCGGGAGATAGTTATCTAATCATCACTCAATGTTCTTTGTAAATCTGTGGAGTGATGAGGCCCGAGCCTAGACGCCAAACTTAAACTACACTGAACAAAAATATAAATGCAACACTTTTGTTTTTGCTCCCATTTTTCATGAGATGAACTCAAAGATCTAAAACATTTTCTATATACACAAAATAACCATTTCTCTCAAATATTGTTCACAAATCTGAAAGAATCTGTGATAGTGATCACTTCTCCTTTGCCGAGATAATCCATCCCACCTCACAGGTGTGGCATATCAAGATGCTGATTAGACAGCATGATTATTGCACAGGTGTGCCTTAGGCTGGCCACAATAAAAGGCCACTCTGAAACGTGCAGTTTTGCTTTATTGGGGGGGTCTGGGGGGGTCCGAAAACCAGTCAGTATCTGGTGTGACCACCATTTGCCTCACGCAGTGCAACACATCTCCTTGGCATAGAGTTGATCAGGTTGTTGATTGTGGCCTGTGGAATGTTGGTCCACTCCTCTTCAATGGCTGTGCCAAGTTGCTGGATATTGGCAGGAACTGGAACACGCTGTCGTATACGCCGATCCAGAGCATCCCAAACATGCTCAATGGGTGAAATGTCCGGTGAGTATGCTGGCCATGCAAGAACTGGGATGTTTTCAGCCTCCAGGAATTGTGTACAGATCCTTGCAACATGGGGCCGTGCATTATCATGCTGCAACATGAGGTGATGGTTGTGGATGAATGGCACAACAATGGGCCTCAGGATCTCGTCACGGTATCTCTGTGCATTCACAATGCCATCAATAAAATGCACCTGTGTTCGTCGTCCATAACATACGCCTGCCCATACCATAACCCCACCACCACCATGGGCCACTCGATTCACAACATTGACATCAGAAAACCGCTCACCCACACGACGCCACACACGCTGTCATCTGCCATCTGCCCTGAACAGTGAAAACCGGGATTCATCCGTGAAGAGAACACCTCTCCAACGTGCCAGACGCCATCGAATGTGAGCATTTGCCCACTCAAGTCGGTCACGACGACGAACCGGAGTCAGGTCGAGACCCCGATGAGGACGACGAGCATGCAGATGAGCTTCCCTGAGACGGTTTCTGACAGTTTGTGCAGAGATTTTTTGGTTATGCAAACCGATTGTTGCAGCAGCTGTCCGAGTGGCTGCTCTCAGACGATCTTTGAGGTGAACATGCTGGATGTGGAGGTCCTGGGCTGGTGTGGTTACACGTGGTCTGCGGTTGTGAGGCCGGTTGGATGTACTGCCAAATTCTCTGAAACGCCTTTGGAGACGGCTTATGGTAGAGAAATGAACATTCAATTCACGGGCAACAGCTCTGGTGGACATTCCTGCTGTCAGCATGCCAATTGCACGCTCCCTCAAAACTTGCGACATCTGTGGCATTGTGCTGTGTGATAAAACTGAACATTTTAGAGTGGCCTTTTATTGTGGCCAGCCTAAGGCACACCTGTGCAATAATCATGCTGTCTAATCAGCATCTTGATATGCCACACCTGTGAGGTGGGATGGATTATCTCGGCAAAGGAGAAGTGCTCAGTATCACAGATTTTTTCAGATTTGTGAACAATATTTGAGAGAAATGGTTATTTTGTGTATAGAGAAAATGTTTTAGATCTTTCAATCAATCAATCAATCAATGTTTATTTATATAGCCCAATATCACAAATGTTACATTTGTCTCAGTGGTCTTCACAGTGTGTACAGAATATCAGTATGACAATACTGAGTTCATCTCATGAAAAATGGGAGCAAAAACAAAAGTGTTGCATTTATATTTTTGTTCAGTGTATATGCTGCTATAATAAACATATTAAGAAACACGTGAGTTGTCTGACTGAACTATTAAGAAGGCAAATCTGAGATTTAATTTAACTCCAGCTCTCGACTCAGGTTCGGGAAAGCCCCATGAGCTTCTCGTTGTAGAGTGAAAATGGAATGTACACGCTATTTGTTGTTTGTTTATATCACGCAGTCTGTTCTTCTTCTCTCGGTTATCACGCAGTCTGTCTTCCGGTTGTTGCCTCTTTTGAATGATGAATACACACTACCGCCACCTGCTGGTAAGGAGAGTTATTGCCACTCACGCATGTGCAGTTCGTACGTGCTGCTTGGCCGTCGGCTGAAGTCTTTGCGGTGTGTTCCAGTGCGACACATGGCCAAGACGCAGAGACGCGAGGCGACGCAACAGTCGGGGGTCCGTCTGTGTGAGTTCTTTGGTGTCAGCTTGGTGTGTCCGGGCCTTTAGTGTCACTTTGATGGATCAGAGCCGTTCTCAATGTGTGATTAACGCTAGAATACTGTATGACAACTTGTGTTTGTTGTCCTACCTGACCTGTTTTTACAAGCTCTTATTCCCAATGCGTGAAATCAGTGACACTTTCTTAGCGTAGAACAGGTCGCTGTTGCTTCCTGCATGTTGAATGTTGATCAGATGCATGGTAGATGAAATACTAGGAGCACATTTGTGAAAACAGGAGCTAAATGTCTTTCTGGTTGCCAAGGACTTTCACAGGAAATTGATTTAGTAAGCAGCTTAACATATTTTTTAGACATGGAGAATGGGGTTCAAGAGGACACACACACACCCTTTATTTAATGTCTCCTTAATGAGAGATTACATGCTATCGGACCAGTGCCTTTCACACTTAATGGGCAGGCGCTTGCCCCCCACCCCACCCCCTCACCAAAACACAAGAAAGCAGGACCAAAATAGCTACATGTGTGACGCAAATGGAGGGACACACAGGCGTGTGAGAAAGAGAGCAAACAGGGATTTGAGAAGACAGAAGCCTGATATCGATGTGTCAGTGCTCTCCTTACAGAAGAACACATTTATCTCTTGTGCATTATTCTCTGTGACAGCTAGTTAAATGACCTACAGCAAGGCAGCAACAGTGATCATTGAGTCTCATAATAACCCTCTGCTGAATCTCCCATGACGATGTGCATATGGTTTTTGTGACAGTAATAATGTGTTGTGTATTCAGCTGAGAAAATGAAGCAATCCATCCAAGGAGTTAGAAGCGACAAGTTTATTTGATTGCATTTGTATACAGGACCATGGCACAATATTGAAAACAGCTACTGTACCAACATATGAAGCGTTACAAAAGGGAACACAAGTGATGCATATTTACAGAATCTACACCTACTAACCACTGAGGTAATCTTGGGGCATCATCATGCCTGCATGGATCCTTGTGCTGCATTATATATAAGCACTTTGAATCGCCACGTGCTGAAAAGTGCTATATAAATAAAATTGCCTCGCCTCGCCTCTCCTAACCCAACATGCCCCCCCCCCCCCCATCCTCTCTCTACACCTGCCTCCAGGACATCAGGAGCTGGATGAGCAGGAACTTTCTGAAACTCAATGGCAGCAAAACCGAAGCCCTGCTTGTTGGCAACAAATCAACCCTCTCCAGAGCTCCACCCTCCCCTGCCTCCAACCTCATCATTGATGGTTTCTCCGTTCCCTTCTCCAACCAAGTTCAGAGCCTTGGTGTCATCCTGGACAGCACCCTCTCATTTGCACCTCACATACATAACATCACCCGGACTGCATTCTTCCACATATGCAACATCTCCAGACTCCGCCCATCCCTGTCTCAATCACACACTGAAGACCTGGTTCACGCATTCGTCACATCCCGCATCCACTACTGTAACGCCATCCTCTCAGGCATTCCCACCAAACTCATCAATAAACTTCAAATCATACAGAACTCTGCAGCCCGGATCATCAACCACACTAAATCCTCTGACCACATCACCCCTATCCTCATCCAACTGCACTGGCTCCCTGTTCAGCCCCGGATCAACTACGAAAACCTCCTGCTCACTTACAAAGCCCTCCATAACCTGCTGGCTAACCTCCTTCAGGAGTATACCCCTTCTCGCTCCCTCTGCTGGACTGTTTATATAGCAGCCTCTTGTGCTTTAATTATTGTCACTGTCTAATCACTCATCCTCATAATCTACAGTTCAACACTTGCACTGCATTTTGAACTGAGTTTGATGTCCTAAAACATGCATATTCTAATGGATTTGTATGTTACTTCCTCACCTGTAAATCCTTTGCGTGAGTCCTTTTATGAAATGGTAAAGTTGTTGGGGCTAAGCAGAGAAAAGGCTTTGAACAGAGATGCCTGACTTGGAACGGACAGGATAAGTGAATGGTCAGTTTGACTTGAGATCCAATAACAGTGAACATCAAAACCTGGCAGGCAGAAGTAAACAGACTAACTGATCTAGAAGAGGTCAGGCTGAGGGCAGGCGCTGTCAGACAGGCAGAACAGAGGCTGGGAAGCTAGGGCAGAAATAGAGTAAACAATCTGGAAATAATGAATGGGAATGGGCTTTTAGGCATACTGCAGGGCTGAGAGGGAAAGACATGCAGAGGTATTAATGAAACAGGTAATTCTAATGAAATTCTCTTTCAAACTTTCAAACCACTGCTTCTGCCTCTTAGAACACTGGAAAGACTCTGCTCTCTTGTTTTAACGGATAGTAAACTAAGTGTAATTACACAGTTTGTCTGACTGGAGTCTAGTGGCTTTGAGGATAGCATATTAATTGTGTGTTTGGAATGGTATTCAATAATAGTATTTGTTCAAATCTCTCTTCAACATGTGTGACAGATTTCAACAGCTTCGTGTTGGAAGGGTCAGAGCTGGAGTCAATTACATGTTTAAAGAAAAGTGTCCTTTTAATAAATCTGTGTGCTGCTACAGCTTTACATATACAGTATATATTGTCCTATTGTATATACCACAAGATAGTTTGAATGAACATTTTTCATGTTGCTATACCATAAACTGTCATGCAGATTTGAATATGAAAAGAGATAAATAAAAAAAAGATCTTTGAATATCTCTTTAACATTTACAACTTTCGATCAGGCATTTGTGAATCCATTTTGTATTTGTCGACCAAAAATGCGCTTGTGGATCTCACATCTCTTAAAACACCACTTTGAGAACTGTTGAAATACTCATTTATTTCATCAGTCTGAGTGTCAGTATCAAGCAAGCAGAACCCGACTCTAACAACTCTAACATATGTGTACACTTCCCGGTCTATGGGAACCAAGACATATCACACCATTGCCAAGAAAGGGTCAGTAACATCATGGAGAGTTCATTCAGCAGTTTATTTTAGCTTCAGAAAGTGAGTCATCCCAAAAACAACTCACAAAAGATTGCCAAACTAAAGATCCCCAGGTGTACCTAACCGAAACAAAAGACAAGCCTGTACTGCGAAGTAGGATTTAGGGTTAGAGGGTCAACTCTGGGTCTTCAGTCCTAAGACGCTGGTTTACTTCTTACTAGGGCAGATCGCCATGGAAACTTATGCTGAGAAAAGCACCATCTGCTGACCAATCAGAGCGCGACGCACAAAATTAAAGACTATGAAGTTATATTCCAGGTTCAAGGAAACACAGTTTAACTGCCAAATGCAGGAGAGTTAAACTTGTATAGTTGTATTGAAGTGTAGCTGGTCTTGTTTTTTTCTAAATGTAACAGATGGGATGATGGTTTATCCGAGCGCACTGGCCTCCACCTCCAGTTTCAATGGTGTGAAGTTTAGAGCAGCGAGCACAGAGGCACTGCAGTGGAGAGCTTTGGCTGCTGCAAAAGTAAACTGACAGGTCACTGACCACTGGAAGAGTGTTTTGGAGCTTTCTAAACTCAGCAATGGGGCTTCAAAGTCACAAAGTTTCTACAAAACGCACAGTAATACCCAGCCATCCCCAGAAAACGACGGAGTTCACAACAGCGGCAAACCCTCATCTTACTCACGGTTTGACTCGATGCAGAACAGGGGAAACTAGTTTGGCACAGCTGGGTCAGAAACAAACTCATCCAAGATCATCAACAACCTCAGTAGACATGATTTTTTTCCCCAGGATAAAATCAACACCTGCAATCTGATGTCGTACAGCAGCTTACATTTTCCAGACACAATTGAATGCTATACAAGGACACTCATTTACAGTTTTTTTCAGTTGCTAACACACACAAATCTCACATAAAGCATCATTATTTAAACTCACACACAAAGAGCAAAACCTCAGCTCATGTCTGCAAAACTCTAAACACATTTTCAGCTCTGCACCCAATTTGCAATTCAACTTGACACTTTTTGCAAAACACTGCACACGGTTCTCTAAGTAAGACTCAGAAATCTGACATATTCACTTGTTTGTCATTTTCAAAACACTGCCATTGAAAATGCTACACAATTTAACAAATACTCATGCCAAATTAACATAAACACCAAACTGCTTTATTGATGACTCAGCAATCAGGATGTAAGCACTAGAAAAAGGCTTCATGTAAGAACTTTTTACAACAACAATGTATATATGGACAGCAGCAAGAGGAAGAGGTAGAGGGAAGATAAGAGTGAGAGGGACGATGAACTGAAGTCATTTGAAGAGTTTATTTGCAGCATAACGGTTAAAGCTTGTACGAAAATTGAAGTAACTTGAAAGTTTGAAGTGAAAGTTTGATGCAGCGTATTTCTGGTATATTCATCTTAATGTCCCCTGATATATAAGAAGTGTGTTTTTATAAATTCCTGTGTGTTAAATTTGAAGGGACAAAGTACATTTATTCCTCTTAAATATAGAGAGGTTTTTTATATATTCCTGAAACAATGTTCCCTTTTTCTTAAAAGTAGATTAGCGCACTAGTCTTTTTCTTCCACCTGTGTAATCAAAAGGGTGGTTTTTTGGCTATCTGTGAGGTGATAAAATGCAGAGTTACTTGTGATTTCTGTTTTGAGGGAAAAGATGACCCGTTAAGTGTTTTTCAGAAAGCCTTGTTGCAGTTGGAGGCCATGAGTTTCTTAGGTAATCATCAATGGTCTTTGCAAAATAACAAGGGAACTGCAAGGGACATTTTCCCCAGATATAATGGTTAAATTCTTCTTAAGTTAATAATGCACATCCTGCAGGCCTTGAGAATTGAGTCACACAGTTAACAAGACAATAGTCGGTCTGAATTGTCAATGAATGCATTCATTCCAGTAAAACGCTGACTTCGAGGTGAAAGGAAGTTCACAGAAGCCTTTAAAGCTACAAGAACAATTAACTTCTGTTAATGCTAATGAGTGTGTGTCTATTTGAGCAGCTATATGTGAATTCTGCTCAGACAATACCTGTGTTTGTGGTTTATTGATTTCTTTCTGTTTTATTCTTTCAGGTTGTGAGTACTAAATTGCCACAACATTGTGAAGTGGTTGGCTTCAATGTGCTTAAATTACTCTGTGTGAAATAAGGAGCAGGTTTGCATGACAGGAGACTAGAAATGATGGGGGAGGGGAGCAGAGAGGGAAGTCGGAAGAATGTGTGTGTGTGTGTGTGAAAGCTGCAGGAATACGAGACAGATGTGTTTGTTTTGCTACAACCCTAAGAGACTCTTGTTTCCGGGTCCTCTGCTGGCTCGCGCTGATTCGCTACGACACGCCAGCTCCTCCTGTTTTGGTTTTTAGTATGTAAGCCTGTTCTGTTTTTGGTTCACCCTCTTTTCCTCCTGCCGTCAAGATGATGAGGTTCTCCCGGCATTTGGACCAGAGCAGGGGTTGGGCCTACCCCTTTGAGAAGTGTATTGTATTCTTACCTTTTATCATTAAAACAGATTATTGTTTAACCCCTATCCTGGTTGTTTTGAGTTTTCCTTCTTTTAAAACAAACTCATATAGGATCGGCGCGGAGCAGAGATATCTGCTCCAACAAAGTGGTGCCCCCGACGTGATTACGTCATGACGTGGTGACGTGGTGACATGCCGACGTGGTGACGTCATGAGTAGGGTTTTTTAGAGGAAACACTAGCAGCCAGCGGACGGAGGGAGATACCTGGAATAATCTCTGACAAATAAAACCAGGATCCTAAAACTGAAAGGTAAAACGGACGCCGGTTTCTATCGAAGGTCTGTAATTGTTTAAGCTAAATTTTAGAGTTGTCAAAGATATTTCCCAGTGTCATAGTGGTGGTAGAACATACAATGCATATTTTAGCATAGGTAGGTAAGTTATAAAATAAATAAAGCAACGGTTAAAAGCTTCGTAGATTTTTCAGAATCATACGGCTAACTCGTTAGCTACAAGTGAAGCAGCGAAGTATTTCAGCGTCAGGTATTGAGTCTCTGACGGCTGGAAGGGCATAGCGTCTCTAGCTTAGTGTAGATATTGAGTTCTCACAAGCTGTACTTCCTGGGGGGGTCAAATGGTAGTATTGAGTCTCCATCCATGACCAATCTGAATAACAAATCCAAGGCTCATAGGAGTTGGAGGTGCGTTATATGTAAAAAATCCAAGAAGAGAAACGCGAACTTCAAAGGCCATTGAAATTAACGGATTTCTCACTGTCTTGTTCTGTTGGGTTTAACTCCCATTCTGTTGAAATAAATATCGCATCTTAAAAGCTGAACAGACAGCGAGGAGGATATATTTATGTGCTTGTGAATAAATAGAATATATTATTGAACATAGAATAGCCTTAGTCAGATAAAGAAATACGAAGTCATAATGGAAGGATACCATGGTTTCAAGAAAGCCCCCCTTTCTCCCCATTTCTGCTCTAATTGCTGAGCAGCAGCCCGGAGTGTGACTGCTTGTTCTTTTTCTCTAATGCCTGGAAAATGGCTGCTGAGCGTTGAATTTAAAACAAGGAGTGAAAGATCAACGAGTGATCTGAAGTTGGAGTGAATAACATTGAAAATGAATAGATCAATGTGTGATTTGACGTGGTAGATATTAAAATAAAGAAGAAACTATAATTTGTTTTTGTGGGATACAGTTACGTCACATTGTGGTTTTTATGAGAAGTTTTGAGAACTGCTTGTTACTTTGGCATTGCATTGTGAATTTCGTGGTATTTGTCATTAACTGAGAATTTTACTTACATACAGTAACGTTGAGGGAAAGTAAAAAGAGGTTTACTGAGTATATGAAGTACACAAAAAGTTAAGGTTTGATTCAAATTAAATAGAATAGTGGATTATTCCACCTAGATTAGACATAGAAAGAGGAGAATTTGTTAAATATTAGATAACAAACTCACTGTAAGAAATATATATTGTTATGTTATTTAGGAGTTGTATTGATCATACAACAGTGAGATAGGAAACTGAAAACGCAAGCAATTCACCACAATTAGGTTTTGTAAGTTTGTCAGTCAGAGGGAAGCTGTTAATGGCTAAGCATGACAGAGGTGCTGCACGAGGTTTTCCTCCAGCCATCTCACACGGTTTGATAACACATGGAGGTGATTGATGAGAGAAGCTTGTGGACAGGAGCAGGCAGCGGCAGGGCCGAGAGAGAGAGACAGAGAGAGACAAGGAACTATGATCAACTGATAGGAGATGAGATGTTGGGAAATTTAGGCTCAGCTCTAAGTGTTATGAACTGGCTTTGGCTGGTTACATTTTTTATTGAAGCCAGACTACAATTCGTATGGTTTAATTTTTATTGAACTCAGTCTCCAAGCAGTGTGGTTTTTATTTGCACATGTTTGAGTGTTCCCCTCCCCTTCCCCCAGTCACATGAGGTTAGTGCTATACTGCTAAGCTAGTTAGCCAGCCAGTTGGCATTACTCGATGGTGAAATAGTTGGAGTAAAGATGTACACGAACAATGAGAGTAGATTAAGTTGTTTTGTTTTTCATGCTTTTCACCAAAGCTCATTTGAATGGTTATTATTTTAATGTAGTGTTGTTTTGTGTTATATTTCTAAACTATAATGTACCCACACGCATGTGGTTTCTTTGTCACAGTTCATTTTAAAGTCAGCCACCTCATGGCTAGATCTCATCTCTGAGAGTCCATTGTGTTAATGATTGAGAGGTCCTTTTGTTCTTCATGCCACATGTCAAGGATGATCAGCATCCAAGTTATTTGACCCCATGAGGTCAAGAGCCATTCTGCTAGACCACAATCTTGTGTAAGACAAATCATTGTTCTTTTGTCACATTTTGAATTACATAAGATTTCATTTTGCTAAATCAATTTATCTATAAATGTTGTAGATGGAGTTTGGTGTTTGCTAACATTTTTAGGAACGACATAGGCCTACACTTGGGTCAAATTACATTACTGTGATCTGATTAGTGTGCTCTGCAGGTTTACTATTGTTCCAGGTAGCAGTGGGATTTTTAGGTACAGGGAGGTTCTTTCATAGTGTGTGAAATATGCGATGCTGGAAACATGTAGGTGTTGAAAAACTTAGTTTGGGTAAATATGTCACAGTGGATGAAACGATTATTAGAGGGAGTTTTTGTAATATCATTAGTAGACATTAATTGTGTTGTTTGGATGGCATTTAACTACTAAGACAAATAGTATGATTAGAAAGAGACAGAGTGGAAAGGGTTGGATTTATTTAACCTCAGTGTGCTAGAATTTCTATAGGTAATGCGTCCCGAGACCTGGACTCTCTCTCTCTGCAGGTCAGACGGCTAAGACCCCGATCCGCCGGAGCAAACAAAGGCCTATCCCAACCAGGAGACTGCTCCTTCTCAATAGACCAGACAGAGAACCAGAGCTGAACCAACAACAACAATAAGAACTGCATCCAGAACTATCTCCACCTGTGGCATCCAGAACCAAACAGCTTGCTAACAGGCAGAGATCTACTCTCATCAGTCCCTCAGGCAGGGCATGAAGTTCCAAGCTGAGCCACGAGATTTGGCACAAGAGCAAAGTGTGGGACATGAGAGCAGAATCCGCCCTCCATAAAGCAGCAGAGAGACTGTAAAGGAGGAGATGAAATGCAAAGCAGTACAAGAACAGTGGCATGAGGGGGGCTGTAGAGGGGACTGGGCCAAAGGCTGCCTCAAAGAACTACAGCAAAATGGATTCAACAACTGAGGGACAAAGGGGGAGGAGTCGGAGTCAGAGGAGTTGGTCGAGCAGAATGTGAGGTGGCCGGGGTCACGGCTTGAGATAAACCAGAGGAGAGGGGAAGGGAATCAACGGGAATGAGTGAGTTTACACATAAACACACTTATTATAAGCGCACATTTAAAGAACTTGAATTGACTTGATAAATAAGTGAAGATAAGAAGATGTATTAATCATGAATTAATCAATTGGTAAATTAAAAATAGCAGTAAAGAGGAAACTATTAAAGTGAAGTGAGAAAATCATCCTAAAACACACTGAGGGATAAAGGGGGAGACATGACAGAGTAGAACCATATGCTTCAATCTTTTCATCATGTTAACAAATTATTCTTCAAGAGATTTTTATTCACCTTTCAATAAAGTACTGATCTCATTTGTTACAATATTGATCACCATTAAAAGGATAATTTTAGGAACCACTCTATAAGACAAATCTTTATTTGTATGGATAAGGCTAAAGGGAGAGCTGGTGCCAAGCCAAATATAGTATTCCAATCTATAAAGTATTGATTTCACCATTGTGCCATAGTTATTACCATAGGAGGGCTTTCAGATGGACATACGAAATGACTTCTGTTTTTAAATCCTTGATAAAGTAGGGAGTAATTGTTGCATGTTTGGACACCCAGGGTTCCACACACTGCTAAAGAATTTAACATTGTTTTTAGGTAGACCAGAATTGAAGATAAATGAGTATAATGACCTGTGAAAAGCTACACAGGTCCTAGTAATGGTTTGACTCAAGATAATAATTATATGCACAAGTTTCTGAAATAGATCTATTAGACATTTTAATATAGATTAGATGTTAATAAACTGCAGTAGTAGTACTATAAGGAAGTGACATTTTTTGGCTAACACTTTTCAGGGAATGTGGGGAACAGCTGTTCCGATGAAAAGTTAGAGATATCTTGAACATTATAGTTGTAATCGTGAATTAATTAATGAAGGCGCTCCATATATGACAGATTTTTGTAGACAAAGGATACTGGCCTATGCCGAAATATCAAAGTCTCTGCAGAGCACGACACATGGCCAGAAAGACTGAGACGAAATGACCTTTGACCCTGACCGACAGTGTGACTTGAGAAGGCACTGTTAATGACTGACTCTGGGGTGAACCTGACCAAGACTGTACAACCTGACAGTGTGAATGTGAATGTGAGTGTATGTCTGCATGTGATCAGTGCAACTGCATGATTTAAAACAATGACCAATCAAGCATGCTTTTGGACTAACACATTATTCTGGGGCTCTGTGGGAAATGAGAGGTTTCCTAACATTCCACAGAATTGGAAAACCGCACTTGTGACCCGTTTCTAATCTACTTGATGATATTTCACTCCCACAGGAGTTTGCAAAATGTGAATCTCAAACTAAAACATGAAGATTCTGTTTCTTTTAGGACTGAAAGATGGAGAGAAACACTTCATTTCACTGAAGTGTTTACTGTGGAAATGATGGATGTACATTTGTGAATGACCTGAAGGTTTTCTTCCCATACAGGATTTTGTTACACATGAGTTAATGTGTAAAAATGGGGAGTGTAAACTTCACAATCTACATTTTTCATATAGGGACTGAAAGGAACCTGCTGCCCCAACTCGGATGTTCAATCTGACCATTGATTGACAGTTTTAGAATTGACCTGCTCCATATCTGGGGATAAGATACTGTTTGATGAATGTTGACATGTTTCTAATATTGATTGAGTTATAACAGGTAACACAGATGCAGAATCAGTGGCCAAGGGGCTACTGTGAGAGATGTAAGTCCAGAATGGAATACTGAAGAAGTTGACCTGTGACGATGAAACAATTTTGTAATATTTCAACAGGTATTAAAGTAACTGAGGTTTGAAATGTAGAAAGAACAAATTACAGTTAAAGCTAAAACATAGTAATGTAATGAGACAGAATTTAATTTAGACAACATCATGTAACTAGCCTGGTAAAGAAGTAAAAGCCATAGACTTTATTGTTTAGGTCATTATGGGGATATACATTTCATCTAAATTCATAATAGAAAGACATTTGATGACAGTTTGTTGGAATTCTGTATTCATACGCAGTGGGGGATCAAACAGCTGAGGGCCCAGGAGCCCTGAGCGTAGGCTTGAGGGATTTGTATCAGATTTCTCCACACAGGTCGCTGACGCCAAAAGGGGGACCTGAGGAGCAGGAAGCCGACACAGCGGAGTTCGTCTGGCTGAAGGTCATCAGGCCAAAGTGGCTCAACCCCAGGCTCTCCGGCCCCGACCGAGTGACCCAGCGGATCTCTCATGCCGTCCGCCTAGGAGAAGAGGGGGACAGCTGGTGCCAGTGTGCGGCGGGGAAACCACCTGCTAGGACCGGGGACGACAACAGGACGGACGTGGCCCTCGCAGAGGAGGTCGACTCGGAAGCGGCTGTCAGCGGGCTGGGGGACTTGTCGAGGCAGCAGAGGAGTCTACTTCCCTCTGATCAGTTCCACAAGTGAAGGGAAAGCCGCATCTCCCCCTCCCATCAGCTGCCCTTGTTGGTGTATTCCTCTGGGGGGGGGGGGCTGATGATTCACCACACAAGGAGACTGCTTTCTAGCACTCAGGTTGCCCCTCTGATAGTTCCTTCACTGCCATGGAAAGTTGTGTTCTGTTCCCAAAGGTTTCAAGTACTTTGGGTCTCAGTTTCTGATAGATTTATACAATGTAGGGAGATGGACACAGTAGAAAAGAATGACAGGGGATATGTTTCAAAATGCCTTGTGTACGTTTATCTCTTGAGAATGAGATAAAAAGGGGGAATTGTGTGAAAATTGAAGTAACTTGAAAGTTTGAAGTGAAAGTTTGATGTAGCGTATTTCTGGTATATTCATCTTAATGTCCCCTGATATATAAGAAGTGTGTTTTTATAAATTCCTGTGTGTTAAATTTGAAGGGACAAAGTACATTTATTTCTCTTAAATATAGAGAGGTTTTTTATATATTCCTGAAACAATGTTTCCTTTTTCTTAAAAGTAGATTAGCGCACTAGTCTTTTTCTTCCACCTGTGTAATCAAAAGGGTGGTTTTTTGGCTATCTGTGAGGAGGTAAAATGCAGAGTTACTTGTGATTTCTGTTTTGAGGGAAAAGATTACCCGTTAAGTGTTTTTCATAAAGCCTTGTTGCAGTTGGAGGCCATGAGTTTCTTAGGTAATCATCAATGGTCTTTGCAAAATAACAAGGGAACTGCAAGGGACATTTTCCCCAGATATAATGGTTAAATTCTTCTTAAGTTAATAATGCACATCCTGCAGGCCTTGAGAATTGAGTCACACAGTTAACAAGACAATAGTCGGTCTGAATTGTCAATGAATGCATTCATTCCAGTAAACGCTGACTTCGAGGTGAAAGGAAGTTCACAGAAGCCCTTAAAGCTACAAGAACAATTAACTTCTGTTAATGCTAATGAGTGTGTGTCTATTTGAGCAGCTATATGTGAATTCTGCTCAGACAATACCTGTGTTTGTGGTTTATTGATTTCTTTCTGTTTTATTCTTTCAGGTTGTGAGTACTAAATTGCCACAACATTGTGAAGTGGTTGGCTTCAATGTGCTTAAATTACTCTGTGTGAAATAAGGAGCAGGTTTGCATGACAGGAGACTAGAAATGATGGGGGAGGGGAGCAGAGAGGGAAGTCGGAAGAATGTGTGTGTGTGTGTGTGTGAAAGCTGCAGGAATACGAGACAGATGTGTTTGTTTTGCTACAACCCTAAGAGACTCTTGTTTCCGGGTCCTCTGCTGGCTCGCGCTGATTCGCTACGACACGCCAGCTCCTCCTGTTTTGGTTTTTAGTATGTAAGCCTGTTCTGTCTTTGGTTCACCCTCTTTTCCTCCTGCCGTCAAGATGATGAGGTTCTCCCGGCATTTGGACCAGAGCAGGGGTGGGCCTACCCCTTTGAGAAGTGTATTGTATTCTTACCTTTTATCATTAAAACAGATTATTGTTTAACCCCTATCCTGGTTGTTTTGCGTTTTCCTTCTTTTAAAACAAACTCATATAGGATCGGCGCGGAGCAGAGATATCTGCTCCAACAAGCTGTCTTTTCCATTTGCTGTATCCAATAGAGAGCATACTTTTGGTTCACACAACTGCAACTTTGTTTGCTGTGCTACATTTTGTTGTGGAGAGAAATACAAATGTTTTGTTTGAACAAAATATTGGTGTTTCTACACATTTCACTGATGTGCATAATTTTCTACATACAGAAAAAAGCCCATACAAGTAAGTGTACTTTAGATTGAGCACCACAGTGTGTAGTTGAAAACAGTGTCTTGTATAAATGAAGTGTGTGCCATTTGGTGCAAAAGTTGGGTTTCGATAAGAATTCATGTTGTTTTGAGTGCAGTTTGTCATTATTCAGGATATATATGTGTTCTTGCAACTCAGATACGTAATTGTATTGGACAATGTCAGCTTTCATCGAGCAGCCACCGTCCAAAACTGTTTCGTTGACCAACCACAATTTCTGCTTTTGGAGGCAATGGAAGAGGCATGTGATGACATGTGAGTGCTATCCAGGGATTGATAAGACACTCAAGACACTTCTTCCCTCAATGTTTAGCCAGGGAAGATATTGCTTGTGATGTGGATGAGGTGTGGCCAGACCCGGCTAGGCGACGAGATGCACCCTGAGCACTTTTCTCTCCCTTAGCACTTTTCTCTCGTCTGTTTTCCTCAAAGTTTTCCTTTACATTTACTGTGTTTGAGGCGTCATTTTTGTTACGCGACTGTTACTATTTGTTCTGCATGAATGTTGCACCAATTCTTTTGGGAGAAAAATAAAAGGATAACAACAGATATTTTTGTCTCTGCATCAAGCTTGGAATTTTGTAATTTTAGGGGCAAGGCCATTTGGCCTCTGGTGTCACACATTTTATCAGGGCGCAAAGGCCATTCAGGGAAACATTTGGATTTGGAGCTTACAAATAAATAACTTCACTTTCTGATAAGAAAAACACACGAATGACATGGAAAACAAATCACTTTTTTTAATATCAATAATGTCAAACATTATAATCATATAGGCCTATGCCTCCTTAGTATTACTGTATATAAAATGAAATACTCTATTTTGAATAATTAGTGTTTGGTATGTTTTCTATCTACTACATCTATCTACTATTAATAGAATTGTAGATTTTTAGATTTGATTTTGGATTTGTGAATGGGAGACATTCACAAATCCAAAATCAAATCTAAAAATCTAAAATTCTATTAATATGTAACAAATATATTCAATTTCAGAGCAGAATAAACAGCCTTCAAGGGTCAAACTCTGCACATCATTCAGCAGTGCACAGTGAAGCTCCAACATTCAACTGTACGAACAAGCAATACTTTGAAATGCAAAAGTCTGTGTGTGTGTGTGTGTGTGTGTGTGTGTGTGTGTGTGTGTGTGTGTGTGTGTGTGTGTGTGTGTGTGTGTGTGTGTGTGTGTGTGTGTGTGTGTGTGTGTGTGTGTGTGTGTGTGTGTGTGTGTCGAGACGAAAGTCAGTATAAAAAGGAAAAAAATAATATCTGATGAAAACGGATGAACAAATAATTATTTGTATGTATGTTCATTTAGATTATTGTTATTATAGGTGTTCAATACCAAGAGGGGGTATTCGTTTTTATTTTGAATAGCGTAGGCTACTTTTTATCAATGAGAAGCGAGCTGTCATTAAAAAGAATTAATGCCGCTTCCGGTAGCACGGCAACAAAAGGGGCCGGAGTTTATGATGGCCGGTCTCTTGTTCCCAAAGCCACGGAGGGAGAAGTTGGCGACAGTGTGTGTGAGGCTCCAGAGATGCCGTTGGTATGTTTCTCCGGTGTTTATTGTGTTTTATGAACTTGATCTGTTGCCTTACTTTGTGAGAGTGCTGTTGCGCAATCCACGGCTTTTTACGCAGCGTGGTCTGCCTGCGCTCCGTTTGTTTGCTGTATATTTTAGACAGCGCAGGTGTTGTTCAGTTGAGGTTTTCTCTGGTGCTTGTTTCCAAGTAGAGAAATACACTCTCTTATTAATTCATTTAAGTTAATGATGTGGTTGTAAAATAACTCACAATTTATCCTTTTTATTAAAATACCCTGAAAAGGCAGGAATGTGACGATGTGACTGAGTTGGTGTTATTATTATTGAGAAAAATGCAATGAGGCATGCAATGTTTGTAATTTGTGTTTGCATGTGAGCTAACATTTGTTTGTCCTTTGTGTTTTGAAGGTTTTCAACCTGATGAAAATTCTTGGAGTTGTCTTTTAAAAATAAAGACAAAAAATAACAAAATCCGAGTTGTCCAAGCGTCCTCTGTTGCCCTCCAGCCTCTCAGGTTCGGGCTAAATCACTATGTACATGCCAAAACCCTGAAGAACTTGACAGTGTGTGTACGAGAGTCTGTTTAATAACAATTTTCAACTCGAGCCTCAAATCCGCGTGACGCGTTCTCGCGGTAGCCAATCAGTAGTGAGGATCTCAACCACTGAGGTTGATTCAGAAAACCAAAACAGCAGCCGATAGCTGTTAGCACTCAGAGCTCACAGCTCCTCATATCTGTTCAGAAACTAGACAAAAGTTAAACATGAACAAAACACAGACTGTCTGTGTCATGGCGAATACAGTCGCTGCTTTATTTCTGTCTTTAGGACGTTGTTGTGAGTGTGGACGGAGCAGATACAGGTTAGTTTAACCTGATCGATCCGATCTCCATTCAGAAAACACGCATTTTAAAAAGGTTTTTCGCCTGCCGTCTTGTCTGCACACTTGTCAAAGCATTAATTTATGGTTTATCCTAACCATTATCAGTATTTTGTTACTTCTGCATCATTTTGAAACTTGTAATACAATTAAATCACGGTAAAATATGTTAATTTTGTTGTAGTTGAGTCTACCAAAGTATTTGCATGGATATAAGCCCCGTCCCCTCTCCAGCACGTCCTGTTTGAATGACAGGAGTAAACCCGGAGTAAACACAGCTGAAAGCCGCAGTGAAACTCCAGCGATTAGAGCAGGGGTGGGGAATCTTTTTCCTCTCAAGGGCCTTTTAAATGTTTTCAACATCCTCCGAGGGCCGTCCAAATGATTGACCTCTGCTTAGAAATACTAAAATCACAGCCCATTAATTTGGCCTTTCTTTCATGCTGTGCAAAGAAAAAGCAACCTCTTAGCTAAATCCAGATATCTTACCATGACTCGCGCATGCATGCACGTGCACGGTTGTGGCATGACCTCCAAAACAGAAAGATATGGACACAACATGTGTGCAAATGTATTTAGTTTTCTATCCATGTGGACATGAT
This sequence comes from Pogonophryne albipinna, assembly GCA_028583405.1. Taxonomy (NCBI): domain Eukaryota; kingdom Metazoa; phylum Chordata; class Actinopteri; order Perciformes; family Artedidraconidae; genus Pogonophryne; species Pogonophryne albipinna. Next base: position 38,910,990 of record CM053250.1, on the reverse strand, counting down.
TTAAGTGGGGGCGGGGGGCTAACCTCCTCTAGGGGGGTCCGGGGGCATGCTCCCCCGGGAAGATTTGTTTTTTATTGAAGTTAAAAGCATCAATCTGGTGCACTTTGAGAGCAACATTAGGAGATCTATGGATACATCTCTCAACACCCATATGAAACAGACCTGTAAGCAGATTTTCTTTTTCTTTATGGATATTTTACAAATCACTTCCCTTTCAAACTGTATTCTTGTTTATTAATAACAATTTATTTTACTGTCATATAGTATTTTTATAGTATTCTCACATTTTTGTATAACTATAATGATCATATAAAGATGTGCCTTTACCTCACTGGTTGGAGAAAAAGCTTCTTATATTCGTTAGCATAGCTAGCTAACCAGATGCTAATAACAACAAAGTTATTGACTGTATGATCAGTATGACAGATGATCAGGTGGGCTTACAACTAAAGACACAGCCACGCAAAAACTGCGGCATGAGTATGGCTCCTTATGGGTACTGCAATTTCTGGTGCTCTCCGTCAGAACTGCACCCCTGTCAGACGAGACATATACCACGTGATGACACGTTAGGCTCGTGTTGTGTTCAAGGACCCTGACCTTGGCCAGGAAAAACAGGCACTCGCTTGTTTATTTTGTTTGCGTTCTAGATTTCTTTAATTTTTTTCTTTTTTGCGTGTGTTTCTAAATTACCTCGAGGGCCGTACTAAATGGTCTTGCGGGCCGTATACGGCCCGGGGGCCGGAGGTTCCCCACCCCTGGATTAGAGCGATGTGAATATTCGCATCACGTCCGTTGTGAACGCAGCATAATGCAGTTCAGAGACCAGACCACTGCTCTGACGCTTTTAAAGCATCTTCGAGATTTTAACAGTGTGAGCAAAACAAAATCCATGGTGGCCGTAGGACGTACAATTATTTGTGGGGCATCACGGCCAGACCGAGGGGCAACGACGGCCATGGCCGCCGTGAAATTCCTACCCTGCTCTGCATACATTGTTGTAGATTCAAACAATCTTGTTATGCAGAATTCTCTACATAGAGATCAACACAAAATCAACCCGGTATCACGGCAAGACGTGCACATGTGACGACACACACTCGCGAGCTTCCCTCAGACCTGTAATCCAAACGAAAATATCTTCCCTCCGTAGTATTTTGATCATTTGCTCCGCTAATAATCAATCAGATCGATGGATTCCAGAGAAGAGGAAACTTTGAAGGGCTTTTTCTCAAAATGATGACTTGGTGACAGTCATTATATAATTTGACATATTTCGCTTAATATTTGGAGTACAAAAACAATCCTGATATCATTAGAAAGCTAGGAATCTCAACTTTCCAACAGTGTATACAACTCAAAATGTGTCTTCGGGTCAATGCGACTGATTTCGATAGAGCAGGTCACATATGTGACCCGCTCTATCGAAATCAGTCGGAAGTCGCAACGGCTCATTTCAAAATAAACGTGGATTTACGTAAAAAACTATTTTTTCGGGGTTCGGGTGTTTTGTTTGATTTTAAACAAACAAAGTCTTGGCTTTTAGAATATGAAACTTTTATTTCCAAAATCACACGATGAATACATTTTAGAAGCTTGTAAAAGGGACGATGACAGGCACCTCTCACTCGCAATCTGCTCTTCCGCAGCGCCGCCCCCCCTCCCTCCGGCTGAAATTATGAATGTAAGAGTATAGTAATCATAGATAACACGGCAGGGTCCGTTACAGTTTGTTTTCATCTGATTTCAATTAAACAAAGTCTTGGCTTTCAGAATATTGAACTTGTTTCGGCAAATTCAGATGATGAATACAACTTTGAAGCTTCGGCATAATTACAAGCGGAGAACGGAGTAACTTAACGTCACAGCAGGCACAACAACAGTCGGTGTTTCTCGTGAGGGTTTTCCCCGGGAAACAAACACAATACACACAAACGCAAAATTACACAAACACACGCGTATACACACACATTCGCGAGCTTCCCCTCCAACGAAAATATCTTCCCTCCGTATTTTGATCATTTGCTCCACTAATAATCAATCAGATCGATGGATTCCAGAGAAGAGAAAACTTTGAAGGCCTTTTTCTCAAAATGATGACTCGGTGACAGTCATTATATAATGTGACATATTTCGCTTAATATTTGGAGTACAAAAACAATCCTGATATCATTAGAAAGCTAGGAATATCCTCTTTCCAACAGTGTATACAACTCAAAATGTTTCTTCGGGTCAATGCGACTGATTTCAATAGAGCAGGTCACATATTTGATCCAATTGGTAGATAGGCTGTATTTACAGCATAACGGTGCACAGCTGATAGAAAGGGACGCCTAGTGGTTAAAGCACGTTATTGAATTTCATTATTTGTATTATTATTGCATGTGAATTCTAAACCAATCCAGAATTATTCATCGAAAACCAAAAGACCTAACACAGAACACACTGAACTATTTGGGGCCAAAAGGACGTAAGTGCACTTACGCCCTTTTGGCCCTGAGAAATGTATTATGGGTAAAGCCTTTGGATAGCACTTGAGTCAAAATGGCTGACACCATATGTAAGCAAGCTAGGTCAACCATGAGAAGAAAGCTTTTCACTGCTGAAGAAGTGTTACTAAGCTTATTTCAAGATGCAGAAGAGCTTGATGAAGAGAATGAAATAATCCAGGATTCAAAGTCAATGCTGAGTGACAAAGGAAACTTAGTTTCTACAGATCCATCTTCAACAGAGAATTCAACTCATCAGAGATCAGCACATGCATGTTCCAGTATCTGTCAACTCTTTCAGGTACTGAGCATGTGGTGCTGTACTCTGACACATGTGGTGGGCAGAACAGGAATGCTGGTTTTAGTGCCATCTGTCTCCATGCAGTCAACACCTTGCCCATCTCCATTATTGGCCATACATTCATGGAGTCTGGACACAGCAAGATGGAATGTGACAGTGTCCATGCAACCATTGAGACCGACAGAAAAAAAGGGCCTGTGTACCGTTCGGAAGGGTACTACACTCTTGTGAGGATGGCAAGGAGGAACAGGCCATAGAAGGTGATTGAGCTTGGGCACAGTGACTTTCTGGATTTGAAGTCCTTCTCACAACACACTAGAGCTGCTCGATTATGGCAAAAATCATTATCACGATTATTAAATACGATTATTCATTGACTTTGAAAACATCCATTTATTGAAATTAAAAAAAATTATAATAATAATTTGAACAGTATCTTTTTAACAGTTGATTACCCTGAACTTTAAGTATAACTCAACTGCAAAGTATTCAGCTGAAGCCACATCTTTTTTAACTTCCCCACGGCATTTGTCATATAGGGCAGGCAGTGCAGATCTGGTGAAATGATGCCGAGATGGCATCGCGTAACGCTTGTCCATAGTGTTAGCCAGTTGATTAAACCCCTGGTTGCTAACCGTGCTAGGGCACATGTCTTTAGCTATGTAGAATGTGATGGCATGTGTTATATCTTTGTGTCCTTGCGAGCTAGTTGAGTAGGCCGTTGCACTGTAAAGCGCGTCCTTAATTGATGACTGTGATGTGGTGGATGAAGTCGAGGGGGAACACTCGTGAACTGTCAACAGGGGGGCCTCGCTGCTTGGAAACTGTGGACCTCGTTGCAAGCCAAAATTGTAATCAATCAATCAATCAATCAATGTTTATTTATATAGCCCAATATCACAAATGTTACATTTGTCTCAGTGGACTTCACAGTTTGTACAAAATATCAGTATGACAATACGACACCCTCTGTCCTTAGACCCTCACATCGTACAAGGAAAAACTTCCGAAGAAAACCCACAGTTTTAAAGGGAAAAATGGGAGAAACCTCAGGGAGAGCAACAGAGGAGGGATCCCTCTCCCAGGACGGACAGACGTGCAATAGATGCCGTGTGTAAATTGAAAAGATAATACATTTGCAACATAGGTAGTCCAAATGTTTGGAAATGCATGTGTGTATAATAGGAAGATGAATCCACGAGGATATCCATCCAGGACCTATGATCCATGACCACAGCCACGACTCAAGATCCAGGGCTCGCGATGCAGGACACAGGACCGCAGGATCATCCATGACTCCGGATCCCAGCGTATATAGACACCAAAAAGAAAGAAATTTGGGGAAGCTGGGTTAATCGGAACATGAGAGTACACAGGTATAGACAGAGAGAAGGAAGAAGTAAGATGTCCCCCGACAAACTAAGCCTATCAGCAAAACTAGGGGCTGAATCTAATCAGCCCTAACTATAAGCTTTATCAAAAAGGAAGGTCTTAAGCGCACTCTTAAAAACGGATAGGGTGTCTGCCGCCCGAACACAAACTGGAAGCTGATTCCACAAATGTGGAGCTTGATAAGAAAAGGCTCTGGCTCCCATTGTACTTTTAGAGACTCTAGGAACAACCAACAACCCTGCATTCTTGGAACGCAATGCCCTAGTAGGACAGTAGGGTATAATGAGTTCTTTAAGGTAAGATGGCGCCTGCCCATTAAGGGCTTTGTAGGCGAGAAGAGGAATTTTAAATTCTATCCTGTGTTCTATAGGGAGCCAGTGTAAGGCAGCCAGAACAGGAGTAATGTGATCCCTTTTCCTAACTCTGGTTAGTACACGAGCTGCAGCATTTTGAATCAGCTGAAGCGACTTGACTGACTTCTTGGTACACCCTGATAATAAAGAGTTACAATAATCCAGCCTTGAAGTAACAAATGCATGGACTAGTTTCTCTGCATCGTTTTGAGGCAAGATATGCCTGATTTTTGCAATGTTACGTAGATGGAAGTAGGCGGTCCTTGAAATTGTTTTTATGTGGGCGTTAAAGGATAAATCCTGATCAAATATAACACCAAGATTCCTTACAGTATCACTGGAGGCCAAATTAATGCCATCCATAGTTAGTATATCTTTAGATAATTTGTTTCGTAGATTCTTCGGGCCAAGTACAATAACTTCAGTTTTGGTCGTGTTTAACATCAAAAGGTTTAAGGTCATCCACGTTTTTAAGTCCTTGAGGCAGTCTTGAATTTTATTTAGATGATTAATTTCATCAGGCTTGATTGATAAATATAGTTGAGTATCATCTGCATAACAATGAAAATTTACAGAATGATTCCTTATAATATTGCCTAACGGAAGCATATATAATGTGAACAAAATAGGTCCGAGCACTGAGCCCTGTGGCACTCCATGGCTAACTTTGGTTTGCGTGGAAGATTCATCATTGACACGTACAAACTGAGAGCGTTCAGATAGATAGGACCTAAACCAGCCTAAAGCAGTTCCCTGTATGCCAACTAAGTGCTCTAGTCTTTGCAATAAGATATCATGATCGATAGTATCAAATGCAGCACTGAGATCGAGCAAAACAAGAATAGAGACAAGTCCCTTGTCAGAGGCTATTAGAATGTCATTTGTGACTTTAACCAGAGCTGTCTCTGTGCTATGTGTTCTAAAGCCAGACTGAAAATCTTCAAATAAATCATTGTTTTTTAAGTAATCACACAACTGTTTTGCGACTGCTTTCTCAAGAATTTTTGAGAGGAACGGAAGATTAGAAATAGGTCTATAATTGGCTAAAACCTCTGGATCGAGGTTGTGCTTTTTAAGAAGCGGTTTTATCACTGCTACTTTGAATGATTGTGGAACATAGCCTGATAATAAAGACATATTCATAATATTTAATAAAGAAGTGCCAATTAATGGAAAAACTTCCTTCAACAGCTTAGTTGGAATTGGGTCTAACATACACGTTGATGGTTTAGAAGAGAGAATCATTGAATTTAATTGTTCAAGGTTAATGGCTGAAAAGCATTCTAGTTTACTATCTAGTGTAATATTAGAACTTACGTTTCCGGGAGCTGTTGATAACACTATACTGGTCAAAGGCAAGAGGTCATTAATTTTGTTTCTAAGAGTAACAATTTTATCGTTAAAAAAGCACATAAAATCATTACTACTGAGTGCTATGGGAATAGAAGGCTCAATCGAGCTGTGGCTCTCTGTCAGCCTGGCTACAGTGCTGAAAAGAAATCTTGCATTATTCTTATTCTCATCTATTAATGAAGAGTAGTAGGCTGCTCTCACTTTACGCAGTGCTTTCTTATATTCATTGAGAGTAATATGCCAAATTAAACGAGATTCTTCAAGTTTAGTGGAACGCCATATCCTTTCAAGTTGTCTCGACTTTTGCTTTATTTTGCGGGTTTCGGCATTATGCCATGGAGCTAATCTATGTTGTTTTATTTTCTTCTTTTTCAAAGGAGCAACAGAGTCTAATTTTATTCGCAGCGCATCTGTAGCACTATCAACAACATGATCAATTTGGGGTGGTGTACATTTTGTATAAGTTTCCTCCCCTACATGCAGACATGCTATCGAGTTAAATATTGGTGGAATCTCTTCCTTAAATTTGGCTATAGCACTAACAGATAGGTTTCTGCTGCAGGAGCTTTTGACTAATGCTTTGTAGTCTAGTAACAGTACTTCAAAAGTTACTAAGAAATGGTCGGATAAAGCAGGATTATGCGGTTCGACTAATAGTTGCTCAATTTCAATACCATAAGTCAGAACAAGGTCGAGAGTGTGATTATAGCAGTGGGTTGGTTTATTTACACTCTGACAGAAACCAACAGAATCTAATATAGAGTTAAATGCAACAGTAAGGCTATTTTTATCATCGTCAACATGAATATTAAAGTCACCTACGATAATTACTTTATCTGTTTTAAGTACCAAAGTTGATAAAAACTCAGAGAATTCTGATAAGAATTCTGAATAAGGACCTGGTGCACGGTACACTGTAACAAATAAGATTGGCTGCAAAGTTTTCCAGGTCGGATGCGTAAGACTAAAAACGAGACTTTCAAAGGAGGTATAATTTAATTTTGGTTTAGTATTGACAAGTAAACTTGAGTCAAAGATTGCTGCAACTCCACCTCCTCGGCCAACGCCTCGGGCAATATGAGTATTGATATGGCTGGGTGGAGTGGCCTCATTTATGCTGACATATTCTTCATGTCTCAACCAAGTTTCAGTGAGACAGTATATATCAATATTATAATCTGATATTAAATCATTTACCAATATTGCTTTAGATGCTAGAGATCTTATGTTTAAGAGACCACATTTAATATTCCTGTTTTGTTGCACTGTAGTAGTTGTTACATTTACTTTTATTAGGTTATTATGTATGACAGCTCTATTAGGTTTTACCTTTAATTGTCCTTGGGCAGACACACACACCGTTAATATTGGGTATTTTATTGGGTTCGGGATTCCTATGGATGACTGCCTAGGAGAGAGCGCAGAGAAGCGTGTAAGACTGCGACTCCGCCTCCTGGTCTCAACTCCAGTTTGTCATGGATTAAGTCCACAAAGCCCTGAAATGTTTGCCGAAATGAGATCTGCACCTTCCAAAGTAGGATGAATGCCGTCTCTCTTAATCAGACCAGGTTTTCCCCAGAAGGCTGTCCAATTATTTACGAAGCCCACATTGTTTGCTGGGCACCACCAAGACAACCAGCGCTGAAATGATGACATGCGGCTATACATGTCATCATTGATCAGATTGGGGAGGGGACCAGAGAATATTACGGTGTCCGACATTGTTTTAGCATAACTACACACCGACTCCACATTAAGTTTGGTGCATTCTGATTGGCGTAAACGAACATCATTACCACCGACGTGAATAACAATCCTACTGTATTTACGTTTATTTTTAGCCAGCAGTTTAAGATGCGCCTCAACGTCGCCCGCTCTGGCCCCCGGAATGCATGTGACTGTGGAGGCTTTGGTCTCTAAATTCACGTATCTCATAATAGAGCTACCAATAACCAGAGTTGGCTTCTCAGCGGGTGTCTCGCTGAGTGGGGAATATCTGTTAGATACGTGAACGGGTTGGTGGGGACCTGCGGGTTTCGCGTTATGCCCCTTCTGAACAGTCACCCAGTCTCCCTGCTGCTCGGGAGTTGCCGGGGGACGGCTAATAGGAGCTATCTTTTGCCGGTCCGCACCGGCTAACATGGGCTTTACTGTAGCTGAGTTACTTTCTAAGATGCGGAGCCGGGCTTCTATGGCTATGATTCCCGCCTCCAACCTAACAACTATACTACATTTAACACATGTATCGGTACCAGTAAAGGAGGTAGGGAAGTAACCAAACATGAGACAGTTAGAGCAGGGAATAGCACCCGAGGGTGGGGAAATAGCCATGGCTAGCTATCAAGCTAAAGTAGCTACCGTTAGCAAACCCGAAAAGAGTGTAGGCAACTGTGGAGTTACAGTCGCTAAGAGAAGGAGAGTTGTGAGTGCTTAAGCTGTAGTAACGTGTGATTACAACGTCAGGTAGTTGCCGTGATCAAGAGTTTTAAAACGATCGATTAAGTTAAGATAATAAGCTATCAGCAACAGAACAGGCACACGGGATACCCGGAGATGACAATGACAACAACAACCGGAAGTTACAACATGCTTACCGCAATAGTGGTCCGTGAGTCATTTACTGAGGTCCCTGCACGCAATCGAGATTAAAATACGATTAATTGCACAGCCCGACCACACACGGTCCGAAACAGAACCAAAGACACAGAGGGACAAACAGTTAGTTGGCAGAAAATGAAATGGCTGTGCTACACAAAAGAGGATCCGAAAAGGATTCAGTTCAAATATGAGCTGTCACAACCAAACTGCAAGTTGGAAAGCAGGAGACCAGAGGTGCTCATGCAATTGAACCAAAGAAGATGCACACAGGTCCACCTGGGATCACTGCTGTGAAAAAGAAAGACGTACTCACACAAATGTGAGTATCCCTCACTCCTATGTGGACTTGTACCAGTCTTTGCAAGTCATTCAGGAAGAGTAGGCTAGTATGTCCTTTCAAATCAATCTGAAACGTACATGATCTGCATGAAATATGCTATTGTCGTATATAATTATATTGCTATATTTGACATTCCCAATGTTCTAAAGTCTTTTTTGATTTGCCAAACAGTTATTAGGCCAGGTTTAATGTAATTTATTGTTATTCAGTGAACTAATGTGATATTGATATTTTATATTATCACAATGGACTCTGTAGCCTATTTTCAATTGGTTATTTGGGGAAATGGCTAAATAATTAACTATTTGGCAAAATGGTTATTAATCTTTTTTTTTTTATAATTACATTCAATGAACTAATATGATATAGGGATATTTTCATATGATATTGTTATTATAACAATTGATTACTGTTACTTTTGAACTCATAAATGTAAAGCCTTTTTCCTATTTTGATCAGATACGCCCTTTTTTTAATATGAGATCAACTCTTAGTTCCAAAAGGCGCATGTGACTTTCTTCCGAATAAAAAAAAAAGATAGAAGAATATTTTTTTCAATAAAAGTCAAAATATTGTTCATTAAGTATATTGTCATCCACATGTTTATGAAGTTTTCATATTAAAGATTGAATTTAATAAACAAAGTCAGGACAAAGTATGGTCGTTTTTTGTTTTGGCTCTTTAGGTAAAGTTAGGTTTTGGTAAGTGTTTATGTAGTTTTGACAGAAAAATGTGGTGTTCTGCACCTTGGGTGTGTGGTTTTGAGAATTGTGCCCTGTTGTCAAAAATGTGTTTTAGCAATTGAATAAAACTGTGTGTTCATGTGTGTAGAATTTGAATGGCAGTGTTTTGAAAATGGCAAACAAGCGAATATGTCAGATTTCTCTGTCTTATTTAGAAAACCGTGACTGTGTTTGTGACTCATATGCTGCTGGGTATTAGCATGAAATTCTTTAGAAAAAAAGATCTTTATTTGCGTTTATTGAGTTAATTTGATCCAACAGAAGAGAAGGATGCTGCACAGCTAAATTACTTTCATTTTCTTTGAGATTTTATTTACATGTTTTTTATCTCTCGTATGGATATTAGACATGCTGTGGATATGTGGGCGCTGATGGGTTTGACATTTGGATGCATCAGTGAGCTTCTGCTGGCATGGCTGCGGAGACAGGAGGGAATGTGTCTCTGCGGGAGGGGCGAGCACCAGGGAGCTGCCACACTGAATGAAAAGATACATCCGAAGACAGAGCAGGGAAATCAATGTGTCGGCCTTCAATAGTAACGTGCTCATGTTCTCCATGGCAACCAATGGGCGGTGAAGGGTTGAGGGCAGATGCCTATTTTTGTAAAGTGAATGAAAATAAGTCTTTGGATAATTATGAACTATGAACTTTTAAAAATGAAGTGCTTAACTTTACATCTAGACATGCTTACAGTGAATCCATTCATTGGTCGTCATAGATACTTGTATGATGATGATGTTGATGTCCCTATTCTGCTTTTTGCTATTATATGTGTCTGTGTCCACTCAAACATTTACTAAAAACAGCTTGACAGTAACGTTTGCCAGATTATCATCGACAACCAATCTGAGAAATTAGCAAACCATCCTTGGCTGTTGGTTGCCATGGCAACCCATTTACAGTTTTTCTCGATTGCTAACACACATATTTTTTTTAATTGCTCAGTTTCTCAGAACACTAAACACAATTCACAAAACCCCACACCCAAAGTGCAAAACACCTCATTTCTCCTGCTAAATTAAGAACTGCACTCAAAACGACATAAACACTTACCAAATGCAAACTTTAGCACCAAATATAACACACTTCATTCATAATACTAGATTGTTTGACCACCCAACACACTGCTGAGCATAATCTAAAGCACTTTCATCTTTTATGGGCTGTGCTCTGTACATAGAGTTTTCTGCAGAGAGAGATTGCTTGAGTTTACAGAAATACAGTAAATGAAGAAATACAAATGAGTTGTTGAAAAAAATCACATTTTATTAAAAAATAACATTGTGCAACATGCATCTCAGCACATAGTTACTATGCTTCGGATCTCTCTAAATGAAGCTTAGCGCAAGTTCAACCAGGAAGACCGTCTTTCTCATTCATGTTTACGTTATTACTCTCTCTCCTCTCAATAAGTGACAAGGGGCGTTACTCTTCAGTCTAACCAATCACTTCGCTCTATTTCCAAGAGCCTATCATAGCGCTCTGTCAAACCTTTTTAATCTGCTCTTTCCCCCTCTGACAGCTGTCATTTCAGGTGACTCGACACAAACGGTGGTCGCAAACTAAACCTGCAGTAATAGCACTTCTAAGATATCCTCAACATGTCCAGTTCGGACGTCTCTGAGAATGATCTCTTTCAGGAGGATCCCGATCCCGGCCCCGACGTGCCGACTGACTCGGCAGCTTCTACTTCCTCAAGCCAACGGCGCATGAGCAGCCGCCTGCTTGCCCGCAGCGCCTCACGAACAGAGGCAGATCTCCTCACCTCCCAAATACAGCAGCAGGGCATCTCTCCAGCCCCAGGTCTCCCTCTCTCCCAGCTTCGCGAGCTCTCGGACCAAGTCCAATTCGTCGCTCCCCAGCCCATGCCAGTAGCTCCAGCCGGCCCCTCCGACAGACCAGGGTGAGGGGGTAAAAGAACAAGGAAGTCGACGCCTCCATCTGCTCCTCCGCCAAAGAAGACAACTCCTTCCCAGCCTCGCCCCATCGCTGACCAGGCCGTAAACACATTCAACCAGCCCTACATGGATAACAGCTTGGCCAATACCCTGCAATCCCTGGCCAGCTCCATGCAGACAATCGACACTTGCCTCCAGTCCCTGGAAAGTGTTTCAGCTGAAGCCTCCACTTCAGCAACCACCAGGGCCGTACTTTCTGCCATGGCGCTGCCAGGGTTCACGCCGGGTCAGGCCCTTCCTGTCCCACACACCGATGCCTCCCCTCATTCTCTGGCTTCTGCCATCCCAGCCCCTCCCACAGGTAGGCCTTACATCCCCCAAGCTGCTAACATTTCCCCCCGGCTCAGGTCAAAAATACTCCAAGGGCAGGACATTAACCTGGTTAGCCTCATCCTGCCTTCCCCTGAGTGCGACAAAGCCATCGCCACCGGGGGAAACATCACAGCTGTGTTCAAAACATCAGACCTTTCTATAGGGCAGTTTCTGGTTGCTTTCGGCATATACCGAGAAGTTATATGCTCAGTCTACCCGGAAAGGAGGAAAGAATTAGACGCCGATCTGGGTCTGATAGGCGATCTCAATCTTAAATACGGGAAAAGTCTGTTCTATGCTTACCATAAGGGCTTTTCAAGCAAAGCCGCCCTTCACATAGCTCACTCAAACATCCGTCTGGACTGGTCCATGCTGGACACCGAGCTGCTTGTGATGACTACAGGCGGCCACCAAGTCATCTCATGCAGCAGCTGCGGGACTCCGGGCCACCTCTCCCCCTTCTGCCCTTCAGTGCCTCTCTCCGGCTTTAAAGCCCCTTCAGCGTTCCAGGCCCCATCTGCGTTCCAAGCCCCACACGACAGACAAGGCCGTCAGCTTCTGCAAGGACTCGCACCCGAGGTCCGTGTGCCCCAGGCGCAGCGGCCGTCCCAAGATCCCTGCCCTGCTTCAGAAACCTTCTGGCGGGAAAACCTTCTGTACATCCACCCCTCCACTTCCATTAACATTACACATTTAGCAGCCGTCCTTTCTACTCACCCAGATCCCGTGTTCGTAGACTATCTACTCTCAGGGCTTTCCCAAGGCTTCAGGGTAGGCGTCCTCTCTTCCCCCACCGTGACTTTCGTTGCAAAAAACGTACAGTCTGCCATTAAAGAACCCGCAGTTGTTTCTCAGCTCATAGAGAAAGAACTCAGCAAAGGGTATATCATCGGCCCTTTTCACTCATCCCCATTCTCAGTGTTTCGCACTAGCCCAATAGGAGTAGCCACTCGCAAGTACTCAGAGAAGAAAAGGCTAATTTATGATCTGTCTGCACCCCGCTCCGGCCCTTTTGCCAGTGTCAATAGCCTCATCCCCTCAGAACCATTCTCCCTTCACTACCCCTCGGTCGACAATGCAAATAAGCTCATTAAATTTGCAGGCCAAGGAGCCTGGCTCTCCAAAGCAGACATCACCGATGCTTTCAAAATCATTCCCATTCATCCGTCCCAGTGGAACATGTTCGGCATCAGTTGGGAGTCCAAGCTCTACTTCGCCGCCCGCCTCACTTTCGGGTGCAGGAGCAGCCCATGCATCTTCAATTCCTTCTCCGAGGCACTCTGCTGGATCCTGCTGAACGTTGTCAGAATCCCATCCGTCCTTCACCTGCTGGATGATTTCCTTCTCATAGACCCCCCACGGGACAACGCAGGCGCTTCATTGCTTAAATTGAAAAACTGTTTCCAGGAGCTAGGCGTTCCCCTATCCAAGGAGAAAACCATAGGCCCCGACACAAGTCTGGAGTTTCTGGGCATCACTCTCAACTCCATAGAGATGAAAGCGTCTCTCCCAAATAACAAACTGCAGCGCATACGCGACATTACCAAGTCCTATTGCGCACAACACATCATCACTAAACAGCAGCTGCTCTCCCTTCTCGGGCACCTCAATTTTGCGATGCGAGTCATCCCACAGGGACGCTCATTCATCTCCCGCCTCCTGGACGCAGCATCAGCTATTAAAAACCTCCATGATCATGTCCCTCTAGACGAAGGACCAATGGAACGGCGTCACTTTCTTCTACAATGACATAGTGCACTCCTCAGACTCAATGAGGCTTTTCACGGATCCGCTGGTTTTGGGGGTTTCTTTCAGGGAGAGTGGTTCGCAGGTCCCTGGCCCCTCTCCTTCCCTAATCATGCCACATCCTCCGCCCTGCACGAGATCTACCCAATCGCAGTAGCTTGCTACGTGTGGGGCCACCTCTGGCTCCGGAAACGCATATCAGTGCTATGCGATAACCAAGCAGTAGTCGGGATCATTAATAAAGCGCGCTCTCCATGCCCCGATATTATGCCATTCATGAGAAGCATCACGTGGTCCTCCATCACCCACAACTTCATAATCTCAGCCCGTCACGTTCCCGGCCACCTTAACGTAATCGCTGACTCCCTCTCTCGCTTTCACTTTCAGACGTTCCGGAACCTCTGGCCAGAAGCCAGGCTGCAACCAGTCGGGATTCCCCCTCTCCATCTCCTCTCCCTCTTCTAAGCACGAGCCCCTTAGTTAGGCACCTCGAGTCTGCCAGGTTATTCATGAGGAATGGCTTAGCCGCTTCCACTCTCAAAACTTATGATTTCGCCTGGAGAACCTTCGCCTTATTTTGCTTTTCGCTAGGCATTCCCCTCAAACCTGTTCTCATCCACACTGTGTGCGCCTTCATGAGCTACTGCTTCACCGACCGGCATCTTAAACCCCAATACATTCGGGGCTTGGTAGCCGGGGTTCAGTTCAACGTTCGTTGCTATGATCCCAGTTTTCCTAGTTTATTCTCTAACCAGGCAGTCAAGCTCATTCTCAAAGGACTAACTAAAGCTTCCCCTCCTGCTCCAGACTGCAGACGACCCATTACCCTCTCCATTCTGCGCCTCATGCTTTCTAAACTTAGAGAAGGGATATTTTCTCCATATATAGACTCACTACTCGATGCACTATTTCTTTTACTTTTTTACGCTTTCCTCAGGCCCGGCGAATTCTCCACAGCTTCCCTCTCGTTCGACCCCCACCGAGACATTTGCTTTTCCGACTTGTCTTTCTACGCCAGTCACTACAGCAGGGGTGGCCAACCCGCGGCTCTCGACCCGCATGCGGCTCTTTGCCTAGTTTCATGCGGCTCTTCAGTTCATATCGAATTGTATATATACAATGTATATATGTGTGAGTTTGGGGGAGAGACACTGACTCCTGACTAGTGTTGCACGGTGTACCGATACTTGAAAGGTACCGCGATACCCTGCCGTTAAAAACGTTACGATTCCTCCGTTTCATTAGGATCGGTACTTTAAGAATGACGGGGAAAAGTACTCCGGTGAGAAAACACCGTTTTAATAAGAGCCGTGTGTGTTCAGCGCTCTGCTTCCACTCCCTGCACTGCAGCCGTGCCTGCAGTCCCGCCCCTCTCAAGCACGCTCAAGTGCCTCCCCTCTCTCGTGCACGCGCTAGCTGCCAGAGCATGTGAGAAAACGAGAAACATGGCTGCAAGTGGGAGTGCAACTGCCGCTGCGCCTCGGCTTGTTGACAAAAAAGACGCCAGAAGCTAAATTTGGAAGTAATTTAGCTATATCTCTGACAGTGAGGGCAAGCCTACGGACACCACGAGGCCTGTCTATAAGAAATGTATTAATTTCATTTAATACGAATTCTTGTCATTTATTTTATTTATTGTTCTCATTGTTTAAAAGTTTGTGTTATGGTTATGGTTCTGGTGTGAAATAAAGCACAATAATTACATTTAAGACTGTTTCCCTTTTTTTAAGAAAAGTATCGAAAAAGAATCGGAATCGCAATTCTTGACTTGGTATCGAAACCAAAATGTTGGTATCGTGACAACACTAGCTACTCCTGACAGTTAAACCTGATATTTAGTAGGTCTGTTAAGTATTAAATGCTGATAATTCTGACGTAATTTGGCCGGTCAAAGTTGTTTGGGCCCGGATAAAATCGCTCCGTTACTTTCGTCCCGTGTTACTTTCGTCCCGGCTCTCCCTACTTGTGTATGTGTGGTGTCAGTATGAGAGGATGACAGCGCGTCTAATTTTGATGTGGCCCACGAGCCAATCACAATAATACCTGCGATGCAGTGAACCAATTTGAGGGGGGGGAAATCGTTGATTAAACACTATCCAGTGTTTCCCCTACAATTGTCTTGGAGGGGCGCTGCGCCGCGCCAACGGAGCCCCGCCAACGGAGCCCCGCCAATGGAGCCCCCCGCCCCCCCTGAAACTCAAGGTGTTTAAAAAATATATATAATTTTTTTTTTTAAATATATATATAGCACCAAATTGCAAATAATCTATAACTACTGTCACTTTTCACATTGAACATGTGCTCTTTTATTAAATAAACTAAACGCTTTCATTTTAAGTTGTGAGTTTAGTGTTTTTGACCCTAAGAAACACTGATGCATTAATCAATAACAATAATCCACAGCTCCTCTCTCTGCTCCAGAGGATTTAAAAAATATATATCCCAATGCCACAAAAATGCATCAGTGACGTGGTTGAAATCTTGTCTCCAGAAAACAAAAAACTGAAACAAGCGGTATCAGTGACTGTGTGTTTGATGTGGCTCTTTGCAGTAACATAGAACAAATGTGGCTCTTAACCTCTGACTGGTTGGCCACCCCTGCACTACAGCCTAAGCCTTAAGCACTCCAAGTGTGGAGGCGTTTGCTCCGTCATTGCGGCTCGCATCGATTCCCCGTTTTGCCCCCACAAATCTATGATCAATTACCTGCGCTTCAGATCTTCCTCTAGCCCCCTCTCACCATTATTTCTAATTTCAGGGAATATTCCCCTGTCACAATCCCAGTTCAAATACTACTTAAAGCAAGTAGTCATCAAAAGTGGATTATCACCCCAATTTTATTCAGGGCACTCCTTTAGAATAGGCGCAGCTACTTCTGCGGCTAATCAAGGCATATCATCCTCATCCCTGCAAAGACTCGGGCGGTGGTCCTCCGCTGCCTTCACATCCTACATCCGCCCCGACATCAACTCCGTTCTGGCAATCCAAAAATCTCTCAAGCCTTAATCGGGTAAATATGCATATAACTGGTGGCGGTGTTTTAATATCACTCATCATATCACTGTCTGTTCATAAACATGCGTGACATTTCATGTCTCGTCACCCATGCTCACAATCATGTGCATTTCAATCCTATTCATGTCATCATCTCCTTCCCTGTTAAACCCCGGTGCATCCCATGTCATGCACGTCGAGTCTCCTTCCCTGTTAAACCCCCGGTGCATCCCATGTCATGCACGTCGAGTCTCCTTCCCTGTTAAAAACCCCGGTGCATCCCATGTCATGCACGTCGAGTCTCCTTCCCTGTTAAACCCCCGGTGCATCCCATGTCATGCACGTCGAGTCTCCTTCCCTGTTAAAAACCCCGGTGCATCCCATGTCATGCACGTCGAGTCTCCTTCCCTGTTAAAAACCCCGGTGCATCCCATGCCATGCACGTCGAGTCTCCTTCCCTGTTAAACCCCCGGTGCATCCCATGCCATGCACGTCGAGTCTCCTTCCCTGTTAAACCCCCGGTGCATCCCATGTCATGCACGTCGAGTCTCCTTCCCTGTTAAAAACCCCGGTGCATCCCATGCCATGCACGTCGAGTCTCCTTCCCTGTTAAAAACCCCGGTGCATCCCATGCCATGCACGTCGAGTCTCCTTCCCTGTTAAACCCCCGGTGCATCCCATGTCATGCACGTCGAGTCTCCTTCCCTGTTAAAAACCCCGGTGCATCCCATGCCATGCACGTCGAGTCTCCTTCCCTGTTAAAAACCCCGGTGCATCCCATGTCATGCACGTCGAGTCTCCTTCCCTGTTAAACCCCCGGTGCATCCCATGTCATGCACGTCGAGTCTCCGTTCCCTGTAAACCCCGGTGCATCCCATGTCATGCACGTCGAGTCTCCTTCCCTGTTAAACCCCCGGTGCATCCCATGTCATGCACGTCGAGTCTCCTTTCCCTGTAAACCCCTATGTGCATTTTATGCACCTCAGCGTCTTATACATTCATGTGTCTCCCTCTGTATAACTCTCATCATTTCCCATAGATCTCTGCATCCAGCCCACATGGTGAGGAACCTGTACATTTCATTTCTTAATACTATTCGTTTTGGGGGGTTTCATCGGATCGGTTCTACCGTCCCGAATGATACTTCCTGCACAACGGGGCCTAAATCGCCAAAATTACCACTACATTAATTTGTTGATCTGTGCAATAAATATGCATCACTCAAAACCGTCTCTCCTGAATGAAGTGTGATGGCATTGTTTGCCAAAACCCAGTTTGTAGCTGCTGCTTCCTGTGCCTCATTGGAAATCCTTAGCCTTCCACCTCTTTGTTTCTCAGTCCTTCAGATAAACAACAAAGATATAGTGGTTGGTCAGTGTGTGTTACCACAGTAAATTGTGCAGGATTTGTGTACAGTTATAGAATGCAACATGCTAACAATTCAATTACAGTAATGAAGTAAATACATTTCACACAACAGATATAAGCACTGATATATCATGAATTATGCAGAGCTAAAAACTGGTAAATAACCTGTTTTCAAGTCTAAGTGTCCGGATTACAGAGGCGACAGTAAATCGGCTTAGATTAGGCTGAACCCTCTGTCCAGCCTCTCTCATCGTCAAACCATGGTTGATAACATTTCATTTCATTAGAGAGTATTCTGCTTTGTCCACGTCCTCTCCCTCCAGCTCTTCCTCTACCTCTCATTCTTCCTCCGCCCAGCTCCTCCTCCTCCTCTCACTCTCAGCCCAGCTCTTCCTCCTCCTCTCACTCTCAGCCCAGCTCTTCCTCCTCCTCTCACTCTCAGCCCAGCTCTTCCTCCTCCTCTCACTCTCAGCCCAGCGCCTCCTCTCACTCTCAGCCCAGCTCTTCCTCCTCCTCTCACTCTCAGCCCAGCTCCTCCTCCTCCTCTCACTCTCAGCCCAGCTCTTCCTCTTCCTCTTGCTTCCATGTTGGCTTCCATTGTTGCTGTAAGAAAGTACTCACTTGTAGTCTTTTTATAGTGCTAACATCCTGAGTGATGAGCCAACAAGTATGCTACCAGGTGTTTGGTCAGGTGGAACGTGTTTCTTGATCATTGGTCCATGTGTGAGGCATTTTGAATATCAGTGTTTTAAACCTGCTAACACGTGACTTTATGTCAGATTCCTGTGTCTCACGTGGAGAAACGTGTGCAGTGGTTTGCAAAAAGTGCCATGTTGATTTGCAAATTGTGTGAAAAGCTGAAAATGTGTTTAGAGTTTTGGAGATTTGAGCCGATGTTTTGCTCTTTGAGTGTCAGTTAAAATAATTGTGCTTTATGTAGAATTTTAGTGTGTTAGCAATCGAGAAAAACTGTAAACATAACGTGCACATGATATTAGTGTGTATACGTTTGAGTCGGGGGGTTAAGAGATCCAGTAGGCCGTCAACATAACAAATAAATCTGTAACACAGAGGAACATTTTTGTTGACTAAAAATGACAGCCATATTTTCAGTTTCCTAACCAAACGCTGACATGCAACCACTTTTACTTTAAACTAAAGACAGATTGTTGTAGTCTCTGCATATGGCCAATTTTCAATCATTTCAAAAAGCCTTATTTTCCTAGTATTATTATTAATCCTAACATTATTGCCTATATCTTATCTGTGAGATATCCCAAATATATATATCTTTGAAAATGTTATGTGTTACTTTACTGATGTCAGTAAACTAACTGATGTTGATATGAACTCATATGTATATGTATTCCTAGATGTATATTTATGTTTCCACTGTACATACAGTATGTACATAGTTATTTATGGATAGACTAGGGATAGTGCACTCACATTCACTCCCTTTAAAAACTCCAGACATCTAGAGCCAGCTGCTCTGTGTTTGTTTATGTCTTATTCTGATCCTTGTGTGGTTTGCACTCTTACCTGTCCACTCCTCTGTTTCATTCTCACTGCAGTTGCTGCTATGATCACAAATCATCTGAATTTCAGGGGAGAACTCTGTCCCATAGCATGCAGTTGTGTTAGAGTGTGAGGATGCGGTGAGAGTGTGTGAGTCAGATGCAGTGGGTGGCAGTGACTAACTGAAGTGTGTGCTGATCTGATCAATCTCTGTGCAGCTGATGAGTTTATGGCAAAGAAAAAGGAAACAATAAATTAAATTATACAAACCAAATTAAATTCACTTAATTAAAAGACTGGTGTAGAGTGGGTTTGGGATGTATTTAAATGTGTGTCTCTGTGTAAGGTCAACAGAATGACAGGCAGTAGGGTGTGGGTATTATATAATTTATATAAGAAAAATCAGCACACTGCTCCGTCAAAGGTGGCCTTCAGAGAGAGAATAAAAAGTCTTCCCCAAAGCTGACTTAATAGAAAACATGAAAGCCTGTCTGTTTCAGCACGCTGGTTTAGAACTGTGGTTAATTACTCTTTTGTTCTTCAGTACTTGAAGTGTATAAAGTCAGAGCTTAACAGTTTACAGCAGAACATTTGTTACAATCAGAAGAATAGTTCTCGTCTGTGTATTTGTACTTCACCTTTGAACTAGCTACAAAGACTATCATGTTTCATATCAGTGGAAGTAGTCCCATCATGTTGCCAATTGGTTGGTAAGATACAGCCTTAAAGCCGAGTCCGGCCCTTTTGCTGTCCATCTTTGTTTTTGGTCCAGTCCAACTCAAATGTCCTTCAATAATAATAATTAAGGTCAAGCAGCCAAGTGAACCCAGGCATTATGGCATAACCATAGGTGTGAAGTCAACTTGGAAAATCCTCACAGGAGATCAAGGGGTTAAAAAGTCGGGCTGATTGACAGAGTGGCAGCTGTCTGAAATCATTCCCTAATTGCTAATCAGCTTCGCTGCACCTTAAAAGCAATGCACCTGAAAGAAGGGCAGTAATCAAAGCTGGAGAGGGACAAACTAAAAAGCGTGCGTCCAGCAGCAGCAGCAGCACTGGTGCAGCACTGGTGCAGCAGCAGCAGCACTGGTCCAGCAGCAGCAGCAGCAGCACTGGTGCAGCAGCAGCAGCAGCAGCACTGGTGCAGCAGCAGCAGCAGCAGCACTGGTGCAGCAGCAGCAGCAGCAGCACTGGTGCAGCAGCAGCAGCAGCAGCACTGGTCCAGCAGCAGCAGCAGCAGCACTGGTGCAGCAGCAGCAGCAGCAGCACTGGTGCAGCAGCAGCAGCAGCAGCACTGGTCCAGCAGCAGCAGCAGCAGCACTGGTGCAGCAGCAGCAGCAGCAGCACTGGTGCAGCAGCAGCAGCAGCAGCACTGGTGCAGCAGCGGCCGGTGAGAGACGAACTGTGTGTTTAGTTAAGAGTCATACAACTTGCCGTTTGTGGTGCACGTTAGAACGTGCGTTCTAGTTCAGTGTCATTTGTTTGTTTGATGTCCTCAAGCTAAAGCAACATGAGTATTGATTTAAAAACGAATGTGATTATTGAGAGATGTAGATTGATAAAAACGGTTTGCATGCTGCTAAAAATTCGAGAGGGGTCTGCCTGCAGACCTCATGGATGTATAATAAGAACTCAGGACACCTCCACTCTCAGGACAAGAAGTGCACGCTAAGAATTCCAAAATAAAATCACCACTATCAGTACAGTGCCACTTTCCAAACAAGAAATGCACGCAAATACAAAATAAAATCGGATCGTGACACTTATTATATATATATATATATATTAGGGCTGTCAATCGATTAAAATATTTAATCGCATGATTGTCCATAGTTAATCGCACATTTTGTATCTGTTCTAAATGTACCTTCGAGGAATATTTTTCAAGTTTTTAATACTCTTATCAACATATGAGTGGACAAAAATGCTTTATGCAAATGTTTATTATCATTTGAACAATGAGAAATATTCTCATGAATATTAAACACAACAACCTCTGAACATTACAAATATTCGCCTCAATTCAACCTGGAACCTCTCTCATACTGTGTGTGTGTGTGTGTGTGTGTGTGTGTGTGTGTGTGTGTGTGTGTGTGTGTGTGTGTGTGTGTGTGTGTGTGTGTGTGTGTGTGTGTGTGTGTGTGTGTGTGTGTGTGTGTGTGTGTGTGTGTGTGTGTGTGTGTGTGTGTGTGTGTGTGTGTGTGTGTGTGTGTTGCAGACTATTATCATCTGATATTTGGGAAGTGTGTTACATTTGAAATGGCAGAAAGTCTTGTTGCAACTTCCAGATATTAAAAGAGGCCCCTTGAGTTTCTCTGGAAATTATCAATAGTAG
Organism: Pogonophryne albipinna; assembly: GCA_028583405.1. Classification (NCBI taxonomy): domain Eukaryota; kingdom Metazoa; phylum Chordata; class Actinopteri; order Perciformes; family Artedidraconidae; genus Pogonophryne; species Pogonophryne albipinna. The sequence continues at coordinate 38,889,190 of CM053250.1, read as the reverse complement.
CAGTTAAGTGAATACTGTTTAAACAATACCTGTGTTTGTGTTTTGTATTGGTTTCTCTGTTTTATCCTTTCATAAATGTGAGGACTAAAACTTGCTCAAACATTCTGGGGTGCTTGGAGTTTTATTGCTCTGTGGGGGAGGTATAGATGGCAGGGTGAGAGTTGGATGAGAGTTCCTTCTGCTTAAGATCTCCAGTATGTCATGTTTCAGGGAAGTCAACATATCTTGAATAGTATATGTGTGTGTTTAATTACTTTGTATTCATAATAAGCAGTCTGTGTAAACAGAAGCCGAAAATATGAGAGTATTAATATGTATTATCTTTGTGAACAAAGGGATATTATGTGGACAGAGCTCAGGCCTCTGGAATGTGCAGGAAAGTGTGTGTGTGAAAGTCTGTGCAGGAAAGTGAGATAACGGACGCTAGATACATTTTATTACCATCTCAGAGACACTTGTTTATTATCCTGGCTGGCTCGCGCTGATTCGCTAAGAAAAGTCATCTTTTACATCTTCCAATGAGATAGACTGACTCGGCTCCTCCGGTGATTTTTGGGTATAAAAGTTGGGTTTGAATTTAGTTCATTCTCTTTTCCTCCTGCTGCCAAGACCGAAGAATCCCACCAGCACGAGAAACTAGAGCAGGGGCGCTCCTAATTATATTGATTTGTATTGCATTGTATTATTGCCTTTTATAATTAAAACAGATTATTGTTTAACTGGTATCCTGGTGTTTTCTGATTTTCCCTACTGTTATGATTTCAAGCAGCTCGCCAAAACGACACGCTGGGCAGAGGTGGGTTGTAAAAACCATCTTCTGCCACAACAAGTGGTGACCCCGACGTCAGCGAGTGGGAGTTCAGCGGAAATCACATCAGCAGCCAGCGGACGAGGAAGTCCAGGGACGACACCTCGAAATACTTTCTGACAACTAAAAACAGAGCTCTATAAATACCAGGTGAGCGCAGACACCTGTTACACTCAAAATCTGTGTTTTGGCCATATTCCAAATTTTAGAGTTGTCAGGAATATTTCCCAGTGTCATAGTCTTCACGCTGAAATAGTGCAATACATATCTTTATATAAGTATACAAGTTATATAAATATAAAAGTGAAGCAGCTGTACATCAGCGCGTGGGGTATTGAGTCTCGCACGGCTGAAAGGTCATAACGTACCTAGCTTAAGTGATTGGTATTGAGTCCACACAGGCTGTACTTGCTGGTGGAAGTCAAGTGGAATATCGAGTTTCCATCCATGACAAAACTGAATAACAAATCCAAGGCTTGTAGAGGCTGGAGGTGCGTTATATGTTCTAATCCAAGGGGAGATACGCAAATTTCAAAAAGCCATTTTGAAATGACCGGAATCTCGACATCCTTTGTTCTGTGGGGTTAACGCCCGTTCTGTTGAAAGAAATATCGCATCTTAAAAGCTGAACAGACAGCCTGGAGGATATATTTATGTGCTTTTGAATAAATAGAATATATTATTGAACATATAATGGCCTAAGTCAGATAAAGAAATGCGAAGTCATAATGGTAGAATACCATGGGTTTAAGAAAGCCCCCCTTTCTCCACATTTCTGCTCTAATTGCTGGACATTGCTCTGGAAAATGGCTGCTGAGCGTTGAATTTAAAGCAAGGAGTGAAAGATCAACGACTGATCTGAAGTTGGAGTGAATAACATTGAAAATTAATGGATCAATGTGTGATTTGAGGTGGTAGATATTGAAATAAATAAGATACTATAATTTGTTGTTTTTAGCATTGAGGGATACAGTTACGTCACATCGTGGTTTTTATGAGAAGTTTTGAGAACTGATTGTTACTATTGCATTGCATTGTGAATTTCATGGTATTTGTCATTAACTGAGAATTGTACTTAATCATATTTCAGAGGAATTTAATTACATACAGAAACGTTGAGGGAAAGTAAAAAGAGATTTACTGAGTATATGAAGTACATAGAGGTTAAGGTTCCATTCAAATTAAATATGATAGTGGATTATTCCACCTAGATTAGACATAAAAAGAGGATAATTTGTTAAACATTAAATAACAAACTCACTGTAAGAAATATACATTGTAATGTTATTTAGGAGTTGTGTTGATCATACCACAGTGACTCTGAGTTGGTGGTTGTTTAATGTAGATAGGAAACTGAAAACGCAAACAATTCACCACAATTGTGTTTTTAAGTTTGTGAAGAAAGAGTAGAAAGTAAACAGAAGGTTTTGTAAGTTTGTCAGACAGAGAGAGAGACAGAGAGAGAGACAGAGAGAGAGACAGACAGAGAGACAGAGAGAGAGACACAGAGAGAGACACAGAGAGAGACAAGGAAATATGATCAAATGATAGGATATGAGGTGTTACATTTTTATTGAAGCCAAACTACAAGTCGTATGGTTTAATTTTTATTGAACTCAGTCTAGTCAGTTACACAATCTTGTGTAAGACAAATCATTGTTCTTTTGTCACATTTTGAATTACATAAGATTTCATTTTGCTAAATCAATTTATCTATAAATGTTGTAGATGGAGTTTGGTGTTTGCTAACATTTTTAGGAACGACATAGGCCTACACTTGGGTCAAATTACATTACTGTGATCTGATTAGTGTGCTCTGCAACTTTACAATTGTTGCTAGATAGCAGTGGGATTTTTGAATGCGGAGGGGTTCTTTCATAGTGTGTGGAATATGCGATGCTGGAAACATGTGGGTGTTGAGAAACTTAGTTTGGGTAAATATGTCACAATGGATGAAACGATTATTAGAGGGAGTTTATGTAATATCATTAGTAGACATTAATTGTGTTGTTTGGATGGCATTTAACTACTAAGACAGATAGTATGATTAGAATGAGACGGAGTGGAAAGGGTTGGATTTATTTAACCTCAGTGTGCTAGAATTTCTATAGGTAATGCGTCCCGAGACCTGGACTCTCTCTCTCTCTGCATGTCAGACGGCTAAGACCCCGATCCGCTTGAGCAATCAAAGGCCTAACCCAACAGGAGACTCCTCCTTCTCAATAGACCAGACAGAGAACCAGAGCTGAACCAACAACAACAATAAGAACTGCATCCAGAACTATCTCCACCTGTGGCATCCAGAACCAAACAGCTTGCTGACAGGCAGAGATCTACTCTAACCAGTCCCTCAAACAGAGCAAAGTGTGGGACATGAGAGCAGAATCCGCCCTCCATAAAGCAGCAGAGAGACTGTGAAGGAGGAGATGAAGTGCAAAGCAGTGCAAGAACAGTGGCATGATGGGGGCTGCAGATGTAGCTGGGCAGAGGGCTGCCTCAAAGAGTGACAGCTGATGGACAAAGGGGGAGGAGTCAGAATCAGAGGAGTTGGTCGAGCAGAATGTGAGGTGGCCAGGGATCACGGCTTGAGATAAACCAGAGGAGAGGAGAAGGGAATCAACGGGAATGAGTGAGTTTACACATAAACACACTTATAAGCGCACATTTAAAGAACTTGAATTGACTTGATAAATAAGTGAAGATAAAAAGTTGTATTAACCATGAATTAATCAATTGGTAAATTAAAAATAGCAGTAAAGAGGTAACTATTAAAGTAAAATGAGAATCATCCTAAAACACACTGAGGGATAAAGGGGGATACATGACATTATATAACCATATTCTTCAATCTTTTCATCATGTTAACAAATCATTCTAAAAGAGATTTTTATTCACTTGTGAATAAAGTAGTGATCTTAGTTGTTACAATATTGATCACCATTAAAGGGATAGTTTTAGGAACCGCTCTATAAGACAAACCTTTATTTGAATGGATAAGGTTAAAGGGAGAGCTAGTGCCAAGCCAAATATAGTATTCCAATCTAAAGTATTGATTTCACCATTGTGCCATAGTTATTACCATAGGAAGGCTTTCGGATGGACATACGAAATGACTTCTGTTTTTAAATCCTTGAAAAAGGAGGGAGTAATTGTTGCATGTTCGGACACCCAAGGTTCCACACACTGCTAAAGAATTTAACATTGTTTTTAAGTAGACCAGAATTGAAGATAAATGGGTATAATGAGCTATGAAATGCAGAGCTACACAGATCCAAGTAATGTTTTGACACAAGATAATAATTATATGCACAAGTTTCTGAAATAGATCTATTAGACATTTTAATACTAATTAGGTTGTAAATTAATTGCAGTAGTAGTACTATAAGGAAGTGACATTTTTTGGCTAACACTTTTCAGGGAATGTGGGGAACAGCTGTTCCGATGAAAAGTTAGAGATGTCTGGAAAATTATAGTTGTAATCGTGAATTAATTAATGATGGCGCTCCATATATGACAGATTTTTGTAGACAAAGGATACTGGCCTATGCTGAAATATCGAAGTCTCTGCAGAGCACACACATGGCCAAAAAGACTGAGACTAACTGACCTTTGACCCTGACCGACAGTGTAACTTGAGAAGGCACTGTCAATGACTGACTCTGGGGTGACTCTGACCAGACCAAGACTTTACAACCTGACAGACGGTGTGAGTGTGAATGAATGCCGGCATGTGATCAGTGTAACTGCATGATTCTAAAACAATAACTAACCAAGCATGTTTTTGGACTAACATATTATTACCCGTTTCTAATCCACTTGATGATATTTTACTCCCACAGGAGGTGGCAGTTTGCAGAATGTGAAACTCAAACTAAAACATGAAGATTCTGTTTCTTTTAGGACTGAAGGATGGAGGGAAACACTTCATTTCACTGAAGTGTTTACTGTGGAAATTATGGATGTACATTTGGGAAAATGTTTGGTATTTTCTTATAATCCATGGTTACACATGAGGTTCATGTGTAAAAAGGGGGAGTGTAAACTTCACAATGTACATTTTTCATTTAGGGACTGAAAGGAACCTGCTGCCCCAACTCAATTGTTCAATCTGACCATTGATTGACAGTTTTAGAATGGACCTGCTCCATATCTGGGGATAAGATACTGTTTGATGAATGTTGACATGTTTCTAATATTGATTGAGTTATAACAGGTAACATAGATGCAGAATCAGTGGCCAAGGGGCTACTGTAAGTTGACCGGTGAGTAATGTTTCAACAGGTATTAAAGTAACTGAGGTTTGAAATGTAGAAAGAACATATTACAGTTAAAGCTAAAACATAGTAATGTAATGAGACATAATTTAATTTAGACAGCATCATGTGACTAGCCTGGTAAAGAAGTAAAAGCCATAGACTTTATTGTTTAGGTCATTATGGGGATATACATTTCATCTAAATTCATAATAGAAAGACATTTGATGACAGTTTGTTGGAATTCTGTATTCATTTTTTCAGCTTGATAATATCTAAGCACTGACAGGTAGAAGCAGTATCACCAGGAAATCATTCACTTTGTCAGTATCATGGTTTTGGTTGTTTTTGAATCCATAACATTAGTGTGTTTCGTTACCACAAACATTAGCAGTTCATATTATATTTAGATTTTAAATAGGATCTCAGGGATTTCATTTAAAAATAAACACAGATGCTTGTCAGAAATTCAGAGCTATTGAAATATGTTATTTAGTTCACCTAGAGATGTGGGGTTTTTATTTTTAGTATTTTTATTCAAGTATTAAGATTCTGAAGCTGCACTGGCAGATAGGAGGTCTACAATTAATTTAGAAAACCTGTTCACAGACGTCTGTTGTTTTAAGACACCCCACCAACAGGCTCCAAGCGGCCTACGCAGTGGTGGGTCAAACAGCGGAGGGCCCCGGAGCCCTGAGCGTAGGCTTGAGGGATTTGTATCAGATTTCTCCACACAGGTTGGTGATGCCAAAGGGGGACTCAGGAGGCTGACACAGCGGAGTTAGTCTGGCTGAAGGTCATCAGGACAAAGTGGCTCAACCCCAGGCTCTCCGGCCCCGACCGAGTGACCCAGCGGATCTCTCATGCCGTCCGCATGGGAGGAAAGGGGGACAGCTCGTACCACGGGAGCCAGTGTGCGGCGGGGAAACCACCTGCTAGGACCGTGGACGACATCAGGACGGACGTGGCCCTCGCAGAGGAGGTCGACTCGGAAGCAGCCATCAGTGGACTGGACGACAACGACCTCGAGGACATCCTTACAGCAGACGACTAGGAAGCGGCTGTCAGCGGGCTGGGGGACTTGTCGAGGCAGCAGAGGAGTCTACTTCTCTCTGATCAGTTCCACCAGTGAAGGGAAAGCCGCATCTCCCCCTCCCTATCAGAGGGGGGGGGGGGGGGGGGGCTGAGGATTCACCACACAGGAGACTGCTTTCTAGCTCTCAGGTTGCCCTCTCATGGTTCCTTCACTGCCATGGAAAGTGGTGTTATTATTATTATTATTATTCCACCTAGATTAGACATAAAAAGAGGATAATTTGTTAAACATTAAATAACAAACTCACTGTAAGAAATATACATTGTAATGTTATTTAGGAGTTGTGTTGATCATACCACAGTGACTCTGAGTTGGTGGTTGTTTAATGTAGATAGGAAACTGAAAACGCAAACAATTCACCACAATTGTGTTTTTAAGTTTGTGAAGAAAGAGTAGAAAGTAAACAGAAGGTTTTGTAAGTTTGTCAGACAGAGAGAGAGACAGAGAGAGAGACAGAGAGAGAGACAGACAGAGAGACAGAGAGAGAGACACAGAGAGAGACACAGAGAGAGACAAGGAAATATGATCAAATGATAGGATATGAGGTGTTACATTTTTATTGAAGCCAGACTACAAGTCGTATGGTTTAATTTTTATTGAACTCAGTCTAGTCAGTTACACAATCTTGTGTAAGACAAATCATTGTTCTTTTGTCACATTTTGAATTACATAAGATTTCATTTTGCTAAATCAATTTATCTATAAATGTTGTAGATGGAGTTTGGTGTTTGCTAACATTTTTAGGAACGACATAGGCCTACACTTGGGTCAAATTACATTACTGTGATCTGATTAGTGTGCTCTGCAACTTTACAATTGTTGCTAGATAGCAGTGGGATTTTTGAATGCGGAGGGGTTCTTTCATAGTGTGTGGAATATGCGATGCTGGAAACATGTGGGTGTTGAGAAACTTAGTTTGGGTAAATATGTCACAATGGATGAAACGATTATTAGAGGGAGTTTATGTAATATCATTAGTAGACATTAATTGTGTTGTTTGGATGGCATTTAACTACTAAGACAGATAGTATGATTAGAATGAGACGGAGTGGAAAGGGTTGGATTTATTTAACCTCAGTGTGCTAGAATTTCTATAGGTAATGCGTCCCGAGACCTGGACTCTCTCTCTCTCTGCATGTCAGACGGCTAAGACCCCGATCCGCTTGAGCAATCAAAGGCCGAACCCAACAGGAGACTCCTCCTTCTCAATAGACCAGACAGAGAACCAGAGCTGAACCAACAACAACAATAAGAACTGCATCCAGAACTATCTCCACCTGTTGGCATCCAGAACCAAACAGCTTGCTGACAGGCAGAGATCTACTCTAACCAGTCCCTCAAACAGAGCAAAGTGTGGGACATGAGAGCAGAATCCGCCCTCCATAAAGCAGCAGAGAGACTGTGAAGGAGGAGATGAAGTGCAAAAGCAGTGCAAGAAACAGTGGCATGATGGGGGCTGCAGATGTAGCTGGGCAGAGGGCTGCCTCAAAGAGTGACAGCTGATGGACAAAGGGGAGGAGTCAGAATCAGAGGAGTTGGTCGAGCAGAATGTGAGGTGGCCAGGGATCACGGCTTGAGATAAACCAGAGGAGAGGAGAAGGGAATCAACGGGAATGAGTGAGTTTACACATAAACACACTTATAAGCGCACATTTAAAGAACTTGAATTGACTTGATAAATAAGTGAAGATAAAAAGTTGTATTAACCATGAATTAATCAATTGGTAAATTAAAAATAGCAGTAAAGAGGTAACTATTAAAGTAAATGAGAATCATCCTAAAACACACTGAGGGATAAAGGGGGATACATGACATTATATAACCATATTCTTCAATCTTTTCATCATGTTAACAAATCATTCTAAAAGAGATTTTTATTCACTTGTGAATAAAGTAGTGATCTTAGTTGTTACAATATTGATCACCATTAAAGGGATAGTTTTAGGAACCGCTCTATAAGACAAACCTTTATTTGAATGGATAAGGTTAAAGGGAGAGCTAGTGCCAAGCCAAATATAGTATTCCAATCTAAAGTATTGATTTCACCATTGTGCCATAGTTATTACCATAGGAAGGCTTTCGGATGGACATACGAAATGACTTCTGTTTTTAAATCCTTGAAAAGGAGGGAGTAATTGTTGCATGTTCGGACACCCAAGGTTCCACACACTGCTAAAGAATTTAACATTGTTTTTAAGTAGACCAGAATTGAAGATAAATGGGTATAATGAGCTATGAAATGCAGAGCTACACAGATCCAAGTAATGTTTTGACACAAGATAATAATTATATGCACAAGTTTCTGAAATAGATCTATTAGACATTTTAATACTAATTAGGTTGTAAATTAATTGCAGTAGTAGTACTATAAGGAAGTGACATTTTTTGGCTAACACTTTTCAGGGAATGTGGGGAACAGCTGTTCCGATGAAAAGTTAGAGATGTCTGGAAAATTATAGTTGTAATCGTGAATTAATTAATGATGGCGCTCCATATATGACAGATTTTTGTAGACAAAGGATACTGGCCTATGCTGAAATATCGAAGTCTCTGCAGAGCACACACATGGCCAAAAAGACTGAGACTAACTGACCTTTGACCCTGACCGACAGTGTAACTTGAGAAGGCACTGTCAATGACTGACTCTGGGTGACTCTGACCAGACCAAGACTTTACAACCTGACAGACGGTGTGAGTGTGAATGAATGCCGGCATGTGATCAGTGTAACTGCATGATTCTAAAACAATAACTAACCAAGCATGTTTTTGGACTAACATATTATTACCCGTTTCTAATCCACTTGATGATATTTTACTCCCACAGGAGGTGGCAGTTTGCAGAATGTGAAACTCAAACTAAAACATGAAGATTCTGTTTCTTTTAGGACTGAAGGATGGAGGGAAACACTTCATTTCACTGAAGTGTTTACTGTGGAAATTATGGATGTACATTTGGGAAAATGTTTGGTATTTTCTTATAATCCATGGTTACACATGAGGTTCATGTGTAAAAAGGGGGAGTGTAAACTTCACAATGTACATTTTTCATTTAGGGACTGAAAGGAACCTGCTGCCCCAACTCAATTGTTCAATCTGACCATTGATTGACAGTTTTAGAATGGACCTGCTCCATATCTGGGGATAAGATACTGTTTGATGAATGTTGACATGTTTCTAATATTGATTGAGTTATAACAGGTAACATAGATGCAGAATCAGTGGCCAAGGGGCTACTGTAAGTTGACCGGGTGAGTAATGTTTCAACAGGTATTAAAGTAACTGAGGTTTGAAATGTAGAAAGAACATATTACAGTTAAAGCTAAAACATAGTAATGTAATGAGACATAATTTAATTTAGACAGCATCATGTGACTAGCCTGGTAAAGAAGTAAAAGCCATAGACTTTATTGTTTAGGTCATTATGGGGATATACATTTCATCTAAATTCATAATAGAAAGACATTTGATGACAGTTTGTTGGAATTCTGTATTCATTTTTTCAGCTTGATAATATCTAAGCACTGGACAGGTAGAAGCAGTATCACCAGGAAATCATTCACTTTGTCAGTATCATGGTTTTGGTTGTTTTTGATCCATAACATTAGTTGTGTTTCGTTACCACAAACATTAGCAGTTCATATTATATTTAGATTTTAAATAGGATCTCAGGGATTTCATTTTAAAAATAAACACAGATGCTTGTCAGAAATTCAGAGCTATTGAAATATGTTATTTAGTTCACCTAGAGATGTGGGGTTTTTATTTTTAGTATTTTTATTCAAGTATTAAGATTCTGAAGCTGCACTGGCAGATAGGAGGTCTACAATTAATTAGAAAACCTGTTCCACAGACGTCTGTTGTTTTTAAGACACCCCACCAACAGGCTCCAAGCGGCCTACGCAGTGGTGGGTCAAACAGCGGAGGGCCCGGAGCCCTGAGCGTAGGCTTGAGGGATTTGTATCAGATTTCTCCACACAGGTTGGTGATGCCAAAGGGGGACTCAGGAGGCTGACACAGCGGAGTTAGTCTGGCTGAAGGTCATCAGGACAAAGTGGCTCAACCCCAGGCTCTCCGGCCCACGACGAGTGACCCAGCGGATCTCTCATGCCGTCCGCATGGGAGGAAAGGGGGACAGCTCGTACCACGGGAGCCAGTGTGCGGCGGGGAAACCACCTGCTAGGACCGTGGACGACATCAGGACGAGACGTGGCCCTCGCAGAGGAGGTCGACTCGGAAGCAGCCATCAGTGGACTGGACGACAACGACCTCGAGGACATCCTTACAGCAGACGACTAGGAAGCGGCTGTCAGCGGGCTGGGGGACTTGTCGAGGCAAGCAGAGGAGTCTACTTCTCTCTGATCAGTTCCACCAGTGAAGGGAAAGCCGCATCTCCCCCTCCCTATCAGAGGGGGGGGGGGGGGGGGGGCTGAGGGATTCACCACACAGGAGACTGCTTTCTAGCTCTCAGGTTGCCCTCTCATGGTTCCTTCACTGCCATGGAAAGTGGGTTATTATTATTATTATTATTCCACCTAGATTAGACATAAAAAGAGGATAATTTGTTAAACATTAAATAACAAACTCACTGTAAGAAATATACATTGTAATGTTATTTAGGAGTTGTGTTGATCATACCACAGTGACTCTGAGTTGGTGGTTGGTTTAATGTAGATAGGAAACTGAAAACGCAAACAATTCACCACAATTGTGTTTTTAAGTTTGTGAAGAAAGAGTAGAAAGTAAACAGAAGGTTTGTAAGTTTGTCAGACAGAGAGAGAGACAGAGAGAGAGACAGAGAGAGAGACAGACAGAGAGACAGATGAGAGAGACACAGAGAGAGACACAGAGAGAGACAAGGAAATATGATCAAATGATAGGATATGAGGTGTTACATTTTTATTGAAGCCAGACTACAAGTCGTATGGTTTAATTTTTATTGAACTCAGTCTAGTCAGTTACACAATCTTGTGTAAGACAAATCATTGTTCTTTTGTCACATTTTGAATTACATAAGATTTCATTTTGCTAAATCAATTTATCTATAAATGTTGTAGATGGAGTTTGGTGTTTGCTAACATTTTAGGAACGACATAGGCCTACACTTGGGTCAAATTACATTACTGTGATTCTGATTAGTGTGCTCTGCAACTTTACAATTGTTGCTAGATAGCAGTGGGATTTTTGAATGCGGAGGGGTTCTTTCATAGTGTGTGGAATATGCGATGCTGAAACATGTGGGTGTTGAGAAACTTAGTTTGGGTAAATATGTCACAATGGATGAAACGATTATTAGAGGGAGTTTATGTAATATCATTAGTAGACATTAATTGTGTTGTTTGGATGGCATTTAACTACTAAGACAGATAGTATGATTAGAATGAGACGGAAGTGGAAAGGGTTGGATTTATTTAACCTCAGTGTGCTAGAATTTCTATAGGTAATGCGTCCCGAGACCTGGACTCTCTCTCTCTCTGCATGTCAGACGGCTAAGACCCCGATCCGCTTGAGCAATCAAAGGCCGAACCCAACAGGAGACTCCTCCTTCTCAATAGACCAGACAGAGAACCAGAGCTGAACCAACAACAACAATAAGAACTGCATCCAGAACTATCTCCACCTGTGGCATCCAGAACCAAACAGCTTGCTGACAGGCAGAGATCTACTCTAACCAGTCCCTCAACAGAGCAAAGTGTGGGACATGAGAGCAGAATCCGCCCTCCATAAAGCAGCAGAGAGACTGTGAAGGAGGAGATGAAGTGCAAAGCAGTGCAAGAACAGTGGCATGATGGGGGCTGCAGATGTAGCTGGGCAGAGGGCTGCCTCAAAGAGTGACAGCTGATGGACAAAGGGGGAGGAGTCAGAATCAGAGGAGTTGGTCGAGCAGAATGTGAGGTGGCCAGGGATCACGGCTTGAGATAAACCAGAGGAGAGGAGAAGGGAATCAACGGGAATGAGTGAGTTTACACATAAACACACTTATAAGCGCACATTTAAAGAACTTGAATTGACTTGATAAATAAGTGAAGATAAAAAGTTGTATTAACCATGAATTAATCAATTGGTAAATTAAAAATAGCAGTAAAGAGGTAACTATTAAAGTAAAATGAGAATCATCCTAAAACACACTGAGGGATAAAGGGGGATACATGACATTATATAACCATATTCTTCAATCTTTTCATCATGTTAACAAATCATTCTAAAAGAGATTTTTATTCACTTGTGAATAAAGTAGTGATCTTAGTTGTTACAATATTGATCACCATTAAAGGGATAGTTTTAGGAACCGCTCTATAAGACAAACCTTTATTTGAATGGATAAGGTTAAAGGGAGAGCTAGTGCCAAGCCAAATATAGTATTCCAATCTAAAGTATTGATTTCACCATTGTGCCATAGTTATTACCATAGGAAGGCTTTCGGATGGACATACGAAATGACTTCTGTTTTTAAATCCTTGAAAAAGGAGGGAGTAATTGTTGCATGTTCGGACACCCAAGGTTCCACACACTGCTAAAGAATTTAACATTGTTTTTAAGTAGACCAGAATTGAAGATAAATGGGTATAATGAGCTATGAAATGCAGAGCTACACAGATCCAAGTAATGTTTTGACACAAGATAATAATTATATGCACAAGTTTCTGAAATAGATCTATTAGACATTTTAATACTAATTAGGTTGTAAATTAATTGCAGTAGTAGTACTATAAGGAAGTGACATTTTTTGGCTAACACTTTTCAGGGAATGTGGGGAACAGCTGTTCCGATGAAAAGTTAGAGATGTCTGGAAAATTATAGTTGTAATCGTGAATTAATTAATGATGGCGCTCCATATATGACAGATTTTTGTAGACAAAGGATACTGGCCTATGCTGAAATATCGAAGTCTCTGCAGAGCACACACATGGCCAAAAGACTGAGACTAACTGACCTTTGACCCTGACCGACAGTGTAACTTGAGAAGGCACTGTCAATGACTGACTCTGGGGTGACTCTGACCAGACCAAGACTTTACAACCTGACAGACGGTGTGAGTGTGAATGAATGCCGGCATGTGATCAGTGTAACTGCATGATTCTAAAACAATAACTAACCAAGCATGTTTTTGGACTAACATATTATTACCCGTTTCTAATCCACTTGATGATATTTTACTCCCACAGGAGGTGGCAGTTTGCAGAATGTGAAACTCAAACTAAAACATGAAGATTCTGTTTCTTTTAGGACTGAAGGATGGAGGGAAACACTTCATTTCACTGAAGTGTTTACTGTGGAAATTATGGATGTACATTTGGGAAAATGTTTGGTATTTTCTTATAATCCATGGTTACACATGAGGTTCATGTGTAAAAAGGGGGAGTGTAAACTTCACAATGTACATTTTTCATTTAGGGACTGAAAGGAACCTGCTGCCCCAACTCAATTGTTCAATCTGACCATTGATTGACAGTTTTAGAATGGACCTGCTCCATATCTGGGGATAAGATACTGTTTGATGAATGTTGACATGTTTCTAATATTGATTGAGTTATAACAGGTAACATAGATGCAGAATCAGTGGCCAAGGGGCTACTGTAAGTTGACCGGTGAGTAATGTTTCAACAGGTATTAAAGTAACTGAGGTTTGAAATGTAGAAAGAACATATTACAGTTAAAGCTAAAACATAGTAATGTAATGAGACATAATTTAATTTAGACAGCATCATGTGACTAGCCTGGTAAAGAAGTAAAAGCCATAGACTTTATTGTTTAGGTCATTATGGGGATATACATTTCATCTAAATTCATAATAGAAAGACATTTGATGACAGTTTGTTGGAATTCTGTATTCATTTTTTCAGCTTGATAATATCTAAGCACTGACAGGTAGAAGCAGTATCACCAGGAAATCATTCACTTTGTCAGTATCATGGTTTTGGTTGTTTTTGAATCCATAACATTAGTGTGTTTCGTTACCACAAACATTAGCAGTTCATATTATATTTAGATTTTAAATAGGATCTCAGGGATTTCATTTAAAATAAACACAGATGCTTGTCAGAAATTCAGAGCTATTGAAATATGTTATTTAGTTCACCTAGAGATGTGGGGTTTTTATTTTTAGTATTTTTATTCAAGTATTAAGATTCTGAAGCTGCACTGGCAGATAGGAGGTCTACAATTAATTTAGAAAAACCTGTTCACAGACGTCTGTTGTTTTAAGACACCCCACCAACAGGCTCCAAGCGGCCTACGCAGTGGTGGGTCAAACAGCGGAGGGCCCCGGAGCCCTGAGCGTAGGCTTGAGGGATTTGTATCAGATTTCTCCACACAGGTTGGTGATGCCAAAGGGGGACTCAGGAGGCTGACACAGCGGAGTTAGTCTGGCTGAAGGTCATCAGGACAAAGTGGCTCAACCCCAGGCTCTCCGGCCCCGACCGAGTGACCCAGCGGATCTCTCATGCCGTCCGCATGGGAGGAAAGGGGGACAGCTCGTACCACGGGAGCCAGTGTGCGGCGGGGAAACCACCTGCTAGGACCGTGGACGACATCAGGACGGACGTGGCCCTCGCAGAGGAGGTCGACTCGGAAGCAGCCATCAGTGGACTGGACGACAACGACCTCGAGGACATCCTTACAGCAGACGACTAGGAAGCGGCTGTCAGCGGGCTGGGGGACTTGTCGAGGCAGCAGAGGAGTCTACTTCTCTCTGATCAGTTCCACCAGTGAAGGGAAAGCCGCATCTCCCCCTCCCTATCAGAGGGGGGGGGGGGGGGGGGGGGCTGAGGATTCACCACACAGGAGACTGCTTTCTAGCTCTCAGGTTGCCCTCTCATGGTTCCTTCACTGCCATGGAAAGTGGTGTTCTGTTCCCAAAGATTTCAAGTACTTTGGGTCTCAGTTTCTGATAGATTTATACAATATTGGGGGACAGACACAGTGGAAAGGAATGACAGTAGTTATGTTTCAAGTGCCTTGTGTAAGTTGGTCTCTTTATAGAGAGACCAAAAGGGGGATTGCAGACTATTATCATCTGATATTTGGGAAGTGTGTTACATTTGAAATGGCAGAATGTCTTGTTGCAACTTCCAGATATTAAAAGAGGCCCCTTGAGTTTCTCTGGAAATTATCAATAGTAGCAGTTAAGTGAATACTGTTTAAACAATACCTGTGTTTGTGTTTTGTATTGGTTTCTCTGTTTTATCCTTTCATAAATGTGAGGACTAAAACTTGCTCAAACATTCTGGGGTGCTTGGAGTTTTATTGCTCTGTGGGGGAGGTATAGATGGCAGGGTGAGAGTTGGATGAGAGTTCCTTCTGCTTAAGATCTCCAGTATGTCATGTTTCAGGGAAGTCAACATATCTTGAATAGTATATGTGTGTGTTTAATTACTTTGTATTCATAATAAGCAGTCTGTGTAAACAGAAGCTGAAAATAGGAGAGTATTAATATGTATTATCTTTGTGAACAAAGGGATATTATGTGGACAGAGCTCAGGCCTCTGGAATGTGCAGGAAAGTGTGTGTGTGAAAGTCTGTGCAGGAAAGTGAGATAACGGACGCCAGATACATTTTATTACCATCTCAGAGACACTTGTTTATTATCCTGGCTGGCTCGCGCTGATTCGCTAAGAAAAGTCATCTTTTACATCTTCCAATGAGATAGACTGACTCGGCTCCTCCGGTGATTTTTGGGTATAAAAGTTGGGTTTGAATTTAGTTCATTCTCTTTTCCTCCTGCTGCCAAGACCGAAGAATCCCACCAGCACGAGAAACTAGAGCAGGGGCGCTCCTAATTATATTGATTTGTATTGCATTGTATTATTGCCTTTTATAATTAAAACAGATTATTGTTTAACTGGTATCCTGGTGTTTTCTGATTTTCCCTACTGTTATGATTTCGTTTCTCGCTGTTTGGGGGCCCTATGCAAGATGCTGTTTCAATGTTGTTTGCATAAGTAGGCTATATGTTTCGTTTCGTTTATTTAATTAGTTAATTTGAAGACAACTTTGGGAATTTTGTTCGCCAAAACGACACGCTGGGCAGAGGTGGGTTGTAAAAACCATCTTCTGCCACAACAGTGTGTGTGTGTGTGTGTGTGTGTGTGTGTGTGTGTGTGTGTGTGTGTGTGTGTGTGTTTTGTGTGTGTGTGTGTGTGTGTGTGTGTGAGAAGGATCGTTGGCGCTATGTCCTGCATAAAGTCAAGTGCTCGGCACAGTTGTGGCGAAATGTCGCTCCTCTGTTTTCATTTAAACAGCTCCTTATATCCGTTAGCGCAGCTAGCTAGCACCAGATGCTAACAACAATAATACACGTAAGGTCTCTCTCTCGCTTGGGCCACACATACACACACCCTCCCGGTCCTCCCGATGGCCAGTCGGTGCCTGCCGGTGAGCGTGGAAGTGTGGTCTGCTGCAAGCGGGCAGCAGGAGCGGGGCTGTCAGCATCAGCTTGTAGATGGTATTTTAAACTCGATGCGCTCTGAAACTACGGGGCGGTCGAGGACAAAAAATACATATGCGTTAATCGCGTTAAAATAATTAGTGCCGTTAATTTTTTTTTTGCGTTAACGTGTTATTAACGCTTTAACTTGACAGCCCTAATATATATATAGATAGATACGGACACCTTGTATTGTTGTTACTATCAGTACAGCCGCAGCGCCACTTTCCGAACAGGAAATGCACGCAAATACAAAATAAAATCGTACTGACACTTATATATATATCTATATATATATATATATATATATATAAATATGACATCTTGTATTTTAGTTACACCCGCTAGAAAACAGTGGAAGGTTCGAGAAACAACCGTGTTTGCCGGGTGCACCGCGGCGGAGGTGGGGAGGTTCCAGCTGGGAACCTCCACCCCGCTGCAGGACCCGTGGGACCCCTGGACGGTGCGTCTTGGTCACGCTTCATATCGGCCTGCCCGGGAAGGAAGAGACACGCAGAGTGGGGGAAGTCCCCCACCCCAACGCAGCACACTCTCCTGGCCAGGGCACGAGGCCGGGCCGGCGTGGAGGCCCTCCGACAGTGGGTCGCGTTTGCCATTCGATCAGTGAGAGCAGGGCCGTTTCTCGCTGTTTGGGGGCCCTATGCAAGATGCTGTTTCAATGTTGTTTGCATAAGTAGGCTATATGTTTCGTTTCGTTTATTTAATTAGTTAATTTGAAGACAACTTTGGGAATTTTGTTTGTTTGTTATGAGTTTTAAGAGAGAGAGAGAGCGCACCAGGAATAATGCCGAATAGGCCTAATCAGAATAATTTCAAGTCCAGATTCAATGTTGTTTGCATAAGTAGGCTATATTCTTCGTTTCGTTTATTTAATAAGTTAATTTCAAGACAATTTGGGGAATTTTGTTGGTTTGTTATGAGTTTTAAATATATTTTGAAGTGGAGAGAGAGAGAGAGAAAAAAAGCAAGCAGAGTTGGGGAGGGGGGCCCAAAAAAATATTTGCACCGGGGCCAATCACAACCTTGTTACGCCACTGGCGTTGCCCGTACATTTTTCATTGGTCAAGACCATAGACTGTATATATAAATGGACGTAGGGTCCGTGACTTCACCCATAGGATTCTGCAGAGTTGCCGAGAAGCCCTTAGTAGGCGGAGTCGGCCACTAACGGCTCGACAGTGATGTCAGAGTTCAACTCCCAGCCTGCTCCAAATAAGGGCAAAGAGGCGGAGCCGAGGCGGGACCTGCTGCCACCGAGCTGGAAGCTACCAAGCTAAGCTAACATGCTCCCCATCTGCACACTGCCGTCGCATTTTACGTTTCTAAGGTAAGCGGACATGAAACTATTCAGAAAAACTATAAATAATAATCTAAGTTATTGAGTTTTTAGCATAATACTTCAGAATCTTAAAATCCCTTAACGTTTGTATGCAATTGTGCTAAATTCAACACTGGAATCAAGCAAATATTAATATGTTTGCATGACATTAGTTATTTATATTTTTGCCATCACTTAACTATACGTTTAATACATTTAAGTCAAGCTAAGGTACATGTGATGGTAGCTAGTTAGTGCTCTTACCTGTGAGGCCTCCTCCAAACAGCATAATAACCAGACTGTATCATTAAAACTAAGTACCAGTTCTAGATCCTTGACTTTAGACAAACAATTCAAAAGACAAAATGTATTTAAAGACCAATCTTTATTTGCTATAATAACCTGATATATTAGTTATACAGTAATAGTATTGACAATCTAAAAAAACTGAGCAACTCAACAGTCAACTTTATATTTCTTATTGTCTAAAGCAGGGGTCTCCAACACGTCGATCGCGAGCTACCGGTAGCTCACGGGCAGCTTTTCAGTAGCTCGCCTATCGATTATAGCGTAGTAACGTTGCTTCTTGATTTTTCGGCCGCGGCTGGAATTAAGGCGATGTATTTACTATGTGGGCCATAATAAGAAGTGAAAACATTGTATTTTTCTCTTGGACATTTATGTGAATCTTCAGTGATGAACTCACTATGTTGTCCATATTAATATGTGAGAAATTGTCGTTTTCTTGGACCTTGATGTGAAGTTAAGATTTTAGATGAGCTTTAGGTATTGCAATTTCACACGTCAACTGATGAGTGCTATGTGAATAAATGTAAGCGATGCGATGCAAGTAGCTCTTGGCCACTTTCATTTTTTCAAAGTAGCTCTCAGATGAAGAAAGGTTGGAGACCCCTGGTCTAAAGCATTTATTATTTTCATTTTCCCCCTCTCATATTCAGTGTGGACGGATTGAGACAGCATGGTGTCCAGAGAGCAGCAGAGACTTCAGGGAGAAACCTCCGTGTGATGGACGTCCGGTCTGTTGGTTTGGAGAGGACTGAGGGTCTTTCCTCAGCGAGGAGGACCAGGCCTGATGGAGGAGCCCATGCTGGGCACAGCTGATACCAACTGCAGTCTGTCACTTTATTTAACTAAATGTGTTTACTTATACATTTAATAGGTTTACACCTTCTGTCCATATGTGCTTTTTATTTAAAACATTTGATTAACTTTTGGTTCACATTTCAATAAATTGTATTTGTATTTGCACTCCTTTCGTCCATTATTCTTACTGAAAATGTTAGATTACACATTCACATCTGACTGAAGATTGGCCCCATTTATTTGTGACGTTGCAAACTCTGCGGTACAAGGCACAAGTGATGTGAAGCTCATAAAGTGAGGCTAATAGAAATAATCAGCTGATGGAGTGTAGATGTGGAAATAGGTGCATTCGATCAGCTGACTGTGTTTTCACAATAAAAGTAGTTTCTTAGTGAATGTCCTGTACTGGTCTTAAAATCTCATAACATCAGCTTTTAATGTTCCTCTTGGATGTTCTTCTTGACCCTCAGAGAAGGAGAAAATGTCGTGTCTTTCAGGCATGTCCTTTCCTAACAAAAATGACAGGAAACATATTATTGCAGAACAAGTGTGTTATTTATGAAAGAGGTGTGTTTGTGTGTTTAGGGTCTGTAGATATCATTATTTTGTAATTGTAATGTTTTTTTTTATTTCAACAGTGAGCTACAAAGATAATCAGATTATGAATGAACAGTATGAAGTTCATCAACATTGAAATATATATTAAAATAATATTTAACTGTTATCAAAACGTAGTGCAACTGTAGAAGCTTGCTCTGTTGTCTCACTGAAAGAATCACTTTTACCACGTTTTTTACAGACAATATTGAGAGATAAATAGTAGCAGTTCTCACTATGTGTTAAATTGCTTTGCCTTCAATACATTAAATTAGAAAGCTGACAAAGTCATATTGCTAAATATCTAAATGTAACTTTTTGCATGGAAAAACCCCTCAACTTCACTGATGTGTAGGTGATCTAGTATTTAGTATTGTTTAATGGAATGTATATCAGTGTATTCAAGACAATACTTCATTTATTTAAACAAATATCTTTCTTGATTCTTTGTACAGTAAAAATAGAGTCTTTGTACCTGTGCTGAAGTTCACTGCTGTGAGGAGTCCAGTTCTGTCTCTCACTCTCTGGTCCAGCCTGTCTGCATCACCTGGACACCTTAAACAAACAGATATATATGTAAAGTACCATGTGTACAAACAATATAACTGATTCTCTTCTGTTGAACATGTTGGATTGTGTATTGTCCGAGTCAGGGTCCTTTTTATTTTACTGTAACTTTGGAAGTTGTGTTACCAATGCTTACTGTTTATTTGATACCCATTTGGTAATGCAATTAATAAAAACAACAAGGTTTGGGTTCGTTCTTCAGATGACTGTGACGTTAACGTGTAAGCTCAATAATGAACTCCAGCTCAACCAACCATATTGTAATATCTAAGTAATCATCTTGAAATATGACATTATTATTTGTAATATAGACACATCTTATTGTGAGGTTGATTTCACATACACTACTTCGACATTAGCTTGTCTACATACTTGAGCATAGCCAATTTAAATCAATGTTAGCGATGCATACAGTTCCTACCTACATAATAAAATATCTCTACGTTACAAGGATTACCTTATTTTATCAACCTCAAACAGAAGCCGTTTGTTCTACAGTATTGTTCTGTCCACTGAGCTCTGCCTGCATCTCTCCCTCAGGGCCATCACCATCAGCATCATCTGATAGTGGAACTGAATAAGGAGAACATGTAATCATTAACAACTATTTATGAAATAACATTATTCAAGAACATATATTATGCAACACTTATTTGATCCCTAAGTTGACCCTGTATTTGCATGGCATAATACCATAATGATTGTCTCCCCTTTAGACAACATAACCATCTCAAGTTATTCACTCACAGTATGAGGGGTTTGTAGCCCCACAGTTAGCTGCAGTCTAACGGTTATATTACATATATTTGCCTTGAGTAACATTAAGGACATGCTTGGGTTTTGTGTAGCCTTATAGTCTCCAGTCACACAGGGCCTGCCACTAACTTAGCATTGGACTGAGAAACTGTTTTGTTGACAGTCGATGTGCACATCAGGCTACAATATAGAAAGAAATGTGGCTCATAATAATCATTCTATACGGGGGTTCTGAATAAATCAGTGATTTTAGCACATTTCGCTGCCTTTTTGTTGCAGGATGGGGGTCCATCCTTCCACAATAATTAACCTTGCCGTCAGTTTCAGTCGGTCCAGTCCACACTAATGTAAACAGCAGCGCGCTGGTCTCGTGAGAAACGGAGTGTGGAACAACCAATCACATTTTCAATATTCTCCTGAAATTTAGCATCATTTCCCTCGCACACCGGACTCTTATGCGCATATATCCGCATAAGGGAATAAAGGTGCGCTGCATTTGCGCATCAGATGTATGGAATGCCATTTAAGCCAAAATTAAATAAATAGATAAATAATTAAATATATATATATATAAATATGCCTATGAAATAAATTCTGAAATAAATAAATGAGCCAATAAATATGTATACATGTACATTTAAATACACATGTATTTCATAATGACACATTTATTTTTTTCAAGAGACTTGTATTTCATGAATGATTTCCATTCCTTATATGCAAATGAACGGGGCGTGGTTAGCTCACAGATCCAGAGACCCAGACCAAAGCAACAGCACCACACTGACTACTCGAGAAGAGGAAGAAAAAGGAGGAGAAGGACTACTGAATAAAAATAAGGCAAACTACTAAATGAAAATAAGGTGGAAGCAGAAGTGGCATGATTTTGTTCTCAGGAGGGGACTTTGAGAGAGTATTACCCAAACAGTACACAGTAAAAACTTCATTTTATTATAGCAGTCAAACTAGGACTGAGTCAAACAGTGTCAGTTTTATTAAGAACTTATGGTACAAATGACTTGTATTGCAAATAAAGCAGAAAAAAACATGCATTATTTTACTCTTGTACAGCGATTACCGTAAAGGTGCTATTCATTGCGCACTCAAAAATGAATAGCTGCTGATTTGACCAAGCGAACGCGAGAGACGGCTGAGTTAACCGCAGTTATGCATAGCAACCGAAGCTAAACTGACTATCTTGACTACTTGTTGCTATCCTATTGTGGCATAAGCCGTTTTTATTCACACAATTTTAGATGTGGATTTTGTTAAACTAATATGTTTGCGCTGTGGACCAACACTATACATTGACGGGGAAGGGGGTAGCAACAGTTACACAACATAACAGAAATAATATCGATAGCAGCGTCCCTAGCAACCACCTTGGTAACAATGAAAACGTTGAATGGACACAATCTTCGTAATAACTAGCAAACTAAAGATCATGTACATCCACTGCACACATAATCTGAAATAACAACTCATATTTCTCGCATCAAATGACATCAAAACGCATTTTAATGGCCAAACTAACTTTAAAATAGGCATTTTCCACCGAGAATAAAACGAAGGTCGGCCATGTTTTTGTTTTCTGCAGGGAGAAATGTGAAGATCACGTGACATAGACGCCAGCCATTGGAATGAATGGTGAAAAAAAACGTAGGGATCTTTCAATTTCAGAGGAGTTTCTGTAGAAATACTACGTCCTACATTGTGGACCAACGTAGTTATTACACATTTTTTTGTGAGACTGGGTTGGACACACTCAACAAACCAAACAATGGCAACTTCCTTAAAGAAGTGGAGCTGATGGCAATGTTTGACCCTGTAATGAAAGAACACGTTGCTAAAGTCAAAAGGGGTGCAAGCCATACCACATATCTTGGAAAAAATATTCAAAATGAACTCATTGAATGTATCGGTGAGAGAATCAGTGTCCACATGATTGAAGAAATTAAAAAGGCTAAATATTATTCCATCATTCTGGACTTCACACCACACAGAGCAGTTATCAGTTACAGTGGGGCAAAAAAGTATTTAGTCAGCCACCAATTGTGCAAGTTCTCCCACTTAAAAAGATGAGAGAGGCCTGTAATTTTCATCCTAGGTACACTTCAACTATGAGAGACAGAATGGGGGGAAAGAATCCAGGAAATCACATTGTAGGATTTTTAATGAATTAATTGGTAAATTCCTCGGTAAAATAAGTATTTGGTCACCTACAAACAAACAAGATTTCTGGCTCTCACAGACCTGTAACTTCTTCTTTAAGAGCCTCCTCTGTCCTCCACTCGTTAACTGTATTAATGGCACCTGTTTGAACTCGTTATCAGTATAAAAGACACCTGTCCACAACCTCAAACAGTCACACTCCAAACTCCACTATGGCCAAGACCAAAGAGCTGTCAAAGGACACCAGAAACACAATTGTAGACCTGCACCAGGCTGGGAGGACTGAATCTGCAATAGGTAAGCAGCTTGGTGTGAAGAAATCAACTGTGGGAGCAATTATTAGAAAATGGAAGACATACAAGACCACTGATAATCTCCCTCGATCTGGGTCTCCACGCAAGATCTCACCCCGTGGGGTCAAAATGATCACAAGAACGGTGAGCAAAAATCCCAGAACCACACGGGGGGACCTAGTCAATGACCTGCAGAGAGCTGGGACCAAAGTAACAAAGGCTACCATCAGTAACACACTACGCCGCCAGGGACTCAAATCCTGCAGTGCCAGACGTGTCCCCCTGCTTAAGCCAGTACATGTCCAGGCCCGTCTGAAGTTTGCTAGAGAGCATTTAGATCAGGGGTACTCAAATACAAATCTTAAAGGTCCAAAATAAATGTTTCAATAAGACAAAGGTCCGTTTATTACGGTCATTCAAACTTTTAAACAATTGCAACAAGATTCTTAACACGAGGTTGCAAAAACAAAAATAATCTGTATGCAGCAGTTTTCATTGTTATTGTGTCTGTGCTTGACCCCTCAGAGTCGCAGTGTAAGAGCTGCAGTTATGAATAAAGGCAGCTGCACCCTCTTTCATTCAGCATTCCAAGGTGACATGTCTATTACAGCTGAATGCGGCGATTACCATTTTGTCCAGCAAAACGCCTCTCAAACGTATTAAGATCAACAGCTTTAGTGCGTTTTGATTCAATGCTGAGTACAGCCAAACTGACGGTCTCTTCTCTGTCAGTGTAGACCGCAAATACCTCATTCCTTCAGTGCTTGGGTCCGAATGCTTCTCGTTTTGCGCCGTCCTGTTCAAATGAAATCGCCGCCAATCATGTGTCCACGCTCGTGCCAGGACCGGGGGAGGGGTTACATGACGTGCATCTTGTGCTGCATTCACTTGCACTCGGACATTAGAGACTTTCTCTCATAAATGTCCGATGAGCCACAACTTTTCTTTCAAAACAAAGGGGTGGCAGCTGGGGTGGCAAGGGCTATTTTTAGGGTGTCAGTTGCCACCCCGGTAGGTGAAACTAGGCTACTAGCTACAGTACAGATGGAACTAGATGAGCTGTTAACTCTCGCTCTGAATTTTTTTTTTTTAAACTCTCGCTCTGACTCAGACAGGTTGAAAGAGACACACACATTTTTCCCACCCGCATTCCGCGAAGACCCGCCCGACTGTGCCTCTGATTCACAGATTGTTTGGGGGGGAAAAAAAATGACAGGATGCTGAATGTGATTGACCAATACGTTGACAGACAGTGTCACAGACAGTGGAACAGGACATGCAGAACGCTGTTTGCAGTCTATGGACATAGCGGATCATTTTGACTCGTTACGTTGTGGCGATGTCTCGCAGATAACACAGATAATACATATGAAAAGTATAATTTGCTCAGAGTCCAGAGACAGTTGTGGTTCGGTCCGGATCGGGACCAGAGTCCGGACTTTGAGGATGCCTGATTTAGATGATCCAGAAGAGGATTGGGAGAATGTCATATGGTCAGATGAAACCAAAATAGAACTTTTTGGTAAAAACTCAACTAGACGTGTTTGGAGGAGAAAGAATGCTGAGTTGCATCCAAAGAACACCATACCTACTGTGAAACATGGGGGTGGAAACATCATGCTTTGGGGCTGTTTTTCTGCAAAGGGACCAGGACGACTGATCCGTGTAAAGGAAAGAATGAATGGGGCCATGTATCGTGAGATTTTGAGTGACAACCTCCTTCCATCAGCAAGGGCATTGAAGATGAAATGTGGCTGGGTCTTTCAGCATGACAATGATCCCAAACACACCGCCCGGGCAATGAAGGAGTGACTTCGTAAGAAGCATTTCAAGGTCCTGGAGTGGCCTAGCCAGTCTCCAGATCTCAACCCCATAGAAAATCTTTGGAGGGAGTTGAAAGTCTGTGTTGCCCAGCGACAGCCCCAAAACATCACTGCTCTAGAGGAGATCTGCATGGAGGAATGGGCCAAAATACCAGCAACAGTGTGTGAAAACCTTGTGAAGACTTACAGAAAACGTTTGACCTCTGTCATTGCCAACAAAGGGTATATAACAAAGTATTGAGATTAACTTTTGTTATTGACCAAATACTTATTTTCCACCATAATTTGCAAATAAATTCTTTAAAAATCAGACAATGTGATTTTCTTTTTTTCTCATTCTGTCTCTCAGATGCCCCTTTCACACCAGCGCTTTTTCAGCTCTGGCTCGGAGCTGGAGCCTGAAAAGCGCCGGTTTTTCCTGTTCACACCGCAGCGGCGCCGGCTCTTAGCTCCGGAATCCGGTTCACTTCCAGCTCCAAAAAATTGTCGGTCTAGAGGCAAGAGCTTCGGAGCTAAGAGGTGGCGTCGCTTACGTCTCTCTTACGTCGAGGCGTGCAGGAAAGTAAACCCACCTCCCCTGAACATGGGTCGACTGTCATGCCTGCCTACAAGCAGTAGTGCTTATAAACACACTTTATAAAGTCAGGCAACACTAACCAGGCTTCGTGTGATTCTGTTTATTTGTACCTTACTTTGACCATCCGTTCACTGTTATTGATCATTGTGGAGAGAGGCAGACGTTTTGTTTTGTATTATAGCAGCTATCGGATGGAATCAATACATGGGCTGCACAGGTTGTCGTGTCCGACTATCACAAGTAGAATCATAATAAAAATACGCCGGTAAAATGTGCCTGTAGAAAACGGTTTATGCCACAATAGGATAGCAATAGCAAGTAGTCAGTTTAGCTTTGGTTGCTATGCTAACATCACCCATTTTATACCAGAGAAACTTTCATAACAGCGTTGTGATGCCAAACAGCGTCAATTCAGACTGACACACATTCACTTAAGGGGATCTGGGGATATTTATCAGCTGCTTGTGTGAGTCGGACAGTGAATACTTTAGAGCGGCCGCTGCAGTGTGAGCTAACCGGGAGCTAACGGGAGAATAAACTCCCGTCGAAGAGCAGCCAACACTGCAGCGGTCGGTAAATGCCGCAGAAACACATTGATAAACAATGAACCACGGCACTCTGTAGAAAAGTATAAGGTTGGAGAAGTCGTTATTTAATTTAATCTGGTTTCTAGTAATTCTGCTCAAAGTGCACCAGATTGAAGAATTTTACTTTAAAATGTTCAAACATTAGAGGATGTGACGTCCATCCCCCAATTCAAACATGTTCATACAATACTGAATACATTTGAAGCATTTTTGATGTATATTACCTATGTCAATAAGTTTCTGTTTTTGTAGTGTATTCGTCTTTTGTAGAGATTTTTTATTTATTCTTTATATACTCTATTCTCAAATTGTCTAGACAGGGGGGGGATCTTGAAAACAGTTTGATTTGTCTTATTTGTGCATGTTAAGCAGTCTTTATAAATGTGCTCCTTCACCTCACCACCAGACTGGCCATGTCTGCACGCATATGAATAAAACAGTTTGCTGGGATTAGAATACTGTTTGGTTGGTATTTGACACTTTTCTAAAGTAGGGTTCTAATGACAACAGCCACATAATGACTCTGGAAGGATGACATTAAAATACCCTCTTTTCAGTATTATTCACAAAGAAACATTGAGTTCATCAAGCCAACTAAGCGTCTTGATTTTATGCGTCTTGATTTTATGTGAATATGAAATGTGTATCCGTCAAAGCTCTAATCTCATGTCAAGAATAATGAATTTCAAGAAACAGAGGGAGGAGGACTCACACACACACACACACACACACACACACACACATTAATGATTGTATAGACAGGAAACAGGGGAGCATCTGGTGCATTAGTGGTGGAGGATAATACAGGTACAGTACATGGGAAGAAGGAATGTTGCCAAATGAAAGGACAGAGGAAAGGAATGTGAAAAATAGACACACCCATCATGTGTGGTGTTTCCACGGCGACCGTGTATTGGGATGAGGTTATCAGCAGTGGGAACGCAGTGCAGCAGCAAATCTGTCAGAAGAGAGGAGAGCCAGGTAAATGATTGCCTTCATGTCAACCAGCAACTATTTACATTTACTCAGGCATTATAGATTTTTATTTAGGACTTGCATGCATTTCCATTTCCATTACTGACATTTAGCTGTAAAATGTTGAAAGTGGTTATTTTCATATTATCTAAATGATAATTCAACTTGAATAAAATCAGTACACCCTCCCTGACCATTTAGGACTCCAAAGTCAAGTCTTCTGAGGACTTCTATGAATAGTGTTACAATCCCTTATAAATTAGGGGAACAAAGGGAAGTGTAGCGTGCATATCAAAATAACCGGGAGTAAAAGAGAGAAGAAACTGCAAAATTAGAAGATATAGTTAATTACTCAGAGATGAAGATGGCTCACCAGCCAATTTACAAAGCAGACTAACAACAAACCAAAACAACTTTCTTATAAAAGAAAGTGACAACAATAACCTAAGCACTATTCAAAACCTGTTCATGGTTATATTCATCCTGTCCAAATGCCCTTTCAATTCGACCCGCAGCTTCACTGGAGAACACTACAATTTTAGAGTTACTCAGACTAAAGGCCTGACACACCAGGCCGGAATCGGCCGTTTTCGTTAGTCGGACGACGAAGCGTGCCCTGTCGCCCAAACTCAATTTGGTGTGTCCCACAACGTCGGCCGTGACACGCCTTATTTGGCCTTTCATGGCCGACGCACGGCCGATTCAACATGTTGAATCGGCCGTGCGTCGGCCACAGGCAGTCGGACAAAGAAATCACTCTGATTGGCTGTTCAGCAAGCGAATCAATGCATGAGAAGTGAAACGGTTGCTTGAGAATGTCTTCCACAAGCAACACTCCAATGGCTGATAGCTCCAGTACCGCCAGTACCGCACGAAACATGTTTTTGATGGACGAGAGTGAAAATGGAACGCACACGCTATTTGTTGTTTGTTTAGATCACACAGTCTGTTCTTCTTCTCTGTCTTCCGGTTGTTGCCTCTTTTGAATGACGAATACACACTTCCGCCGCCTACTGGTAAGGAGAGTTATTGCCACTCATGCATGCGCAGTTCGTACGTGTTCGGCTGAAGTCTTTGCGGTGTGTTCCAGTGCGACACATGGCCAAGACGCAGGAGAACACGGTGACACAACAGTCGGTGTCGGCGAGTTCTCTGGTGACTGCTTGTTGTGTCAGGGCCTTAAGGCCCAATCCCAAACCACGCCCTACACCCTACCCCTACACACTCCCCCTCCGTGACGGATTGAACTCTGTGGAGTGACACTCGCAGCTCAACGAGGCTCCCTCCTGTCAGATGGAGGGAGTAAATACAGCAGCAAGCTTTGGGACGGCCTCCCCTCTCTCCGGCAGAAACAGGAAATGCCGTAACTGTATGTAACAACGGTTTAAAATCAGCATCTCTTTGACACATTTTTTTTTATTAATAACTCAAATAAAACTCCAAACATCTTTAATTGTGTTTTGTAAAGCTCTTTTAGTTTTAAACCTGATGTTTTTAAGCTTCTTAGTTTTTGCAACAGTCTGTAAATATACACAACTTTATAATAAAATGCACACATTTATCTTTTTCTAGACTAAACACAGGTACGATCCTAAGTTAAAAAAATATGAGGTTATCATGAGGTTGTTAACATCGCAATTGATCAGTGGATGTTTGCTGGAACTATTTGTAAACAGCGTGTTTCCTGACGGACACACACAGCGTTGAGTCCGGTCAGGTAGAGACCAAGCCCCCAGGAAGTGCGCCAGACTCTGATGAAAATATTCGTGGTGGCCAAACGGCGGTACTACACTTCCGTTTGGTTGCCAGGCCCGGAAACACTTTTTCTCATTGACTTACATGGGGAAAGAGTGGTCTGTAAATCGTTGGGTAATTTTTTTTAAACTAAATAAACTACCCAGTATGAACACTTGTATAGCCCTTATTAAAAACATTCGTTCCTCAAGTTGTAAAAATGTGCTAATAACGTTATTCTGAGAGTTATTTCCCTCTGCATTATGAACGCGCATCTAACCCACGGGACCGCGCCGCCCGGCACGTTCATGTTACGTGTTCAGCATGGTCCCGACCAATCAGAGCACACTGTGCTCACAGGGAGGGTGGGGGCTGGAGCTACAACGAGCCGTTAAAGGCAGAGAGTGAAATTCAGTGAATACAATACACGTAGTTTACAGAGATGCTGTTTGAGAAACCAATGTGAGTTGCGTTTATCTTTACCCATGGATGCACAATAAGAACGGACCATATCGCCTTACTGCCAGCCCACGGAGCTGTAATAATGGATATATTGCACATGTTTGCTGTAATTCATCATTTGTAAAATATTATACTACATGGGCTGTATGATTAAATCTTGTACCATAAATGTTGTATTAAATAAAGTTAATATTACCGACGTTAGATTAACGTCCCTGTAGCTTATTATTGCACTAAGAAGCTTATTGCACTGTGTGTGTATATATATATATATATATATATATATATATATATATATATATATATATATATATATTAGGGCTGTCAGTCGATTAAAATAGTTAATCGCGATTAATCGCAAATTAATCGCACATTTTTGATCTGTTCTAAATGTACCTTAGAGGAATATTTTTCAAGTTTTTAATACTCAAAATATGAGTGGAAAAATATGCTTTATGCAAATGTTTATTATCATTTGAACAATGACAAATATTCTCATGAATATTAAACACAACAACCTCTGAACATTACAAATATTCGCCTCAATTCAACCTGGAACCTCTCTCATACAATAATACAATACTGTGTGTGTGTGTGTGTGTGTGTGTGTGTGTGTGTGTGTGTGTGTGTGTGTGTGTGTGTGTGTGTGTGTGTGTGTGTGTGTGTGTGTGTGTGTGTGTGTGTGTGTGTGTGTGTGTGTGTGTGTGTGTGTGTGTGTGTGTGTGTGTGTGTGTGTGTGTGTGTGTGTGTGTGTGTGTGTGTGTGTGTGTGTGTGTGTGTGTGTGTGTGTGTGTGTGTGTGTGTGTGTGTGTGTGTGTGTGTGTGTGTGTGTGTGTGTGTGTGTGTGTGTGTGTGTGTGTGTGTGTGTGTGTGTGTGTGTGTGTGTGTGTGTGTGTGTGTGTGTGTGTGTGTGTGTGTGTGTGTCAGGCTGCGCTGGAGGTGGGGGGTGTGTGTGTGAGATGGATCGTTGGAGCTATGTGCAACTCAAGTCATATGCTCGAACGGGAGCTGCCTGGACGCTGCAATCATGTTGCGCGCACTATCCGTGCTGAGTGTGCTGACTTTTCGTACAATGTCCCACTGTCTGGCTGCCTGCATAAAGTCAAGTGCTCGGCGCAGTTGTGGCGAAATGTCGCTCCTCTGTTTTCATTTAAACAGCTCCTTATATCCGTTAGCGCAGCTAGCTAGCACCAGATGCTAACAACAACAATGCACGTAAGGTCTCTCTCTCGCTCGCTCGGGCCACACATACACACACCCTCCCGGTCCTCCCAATAGCCAGTCGGTGCCTGCCGGTGAGCGTGGAAGTGTGGTCTGCCGCAAGCGGGCAGCAGGAGCGGGGCTGTCAGCATCAGCTTGTAGATGGTATTTTAAACTCGATGCGCTCTGAAACTACGGGGCGGCCGAGGACAAAAAATACACATGCGTTAATCGCGTTAAAATAATTAGTGGCGTTAATTTTTTTTTGCGTTAACGCGTTATTAACGCCCTAATATATATATATACAGTACAATAATTATTTCATGCTAAATGAAGCCCTGTTGGATATCACTAGATCCTGTTACAGCGTAATATAAGTACATAACGATTGATGTCACATTAGCATAATGACTAGCTAGCCGCTAGCTGCTAACTTCCGCCTCGTTAATATCAAATCCATCATAATAACAAATCATTACCATGCTGTCATGAACGTGCGGTGCTGTTACGTGTACGCAAATTGACGTGCTTGATGTGAACGAGCATTTTGGTTAAAGTTGCGCATGCGCTATGAGCGCACATACGGGTACTTCTCAGGCATGCCGGGTAATCTGTGACGTTTCACTCTCTCAAAAGTTGGGCCATTTTATCATCATGCGCTAATGAGCAACTCTCATATGAATGAATGAGGCCCCGCCTCCCACGCTGTATCCAGTTCTTATTATACATCCATGGTAGAGACCAAATCTGTCATAAATCGCGAGGGCATATGAGATCCACGCGAGCACAAGTCAAGCAGCCGCGGATGTATATTATTTTATGTATATTTATATTCGCGCAAGAGCAATATTGAAGCCTGCAGGGGAGAAACATGCCTTGAGCATGTGCAGCATCTACATGAGCTCTCCTTGGTCTCCTGCGCTCTCGTGAGCAATTCCTGCTCTTCTGCTCGTGAAACTCTGGCCCAATCCCAAACCACTCCTTCGACCCTACCCCGCCGTGACGGAGTGAACTCCGTCTGTAGCCACACTCGCAGCTCAACGAGGCTCCCTCCTGTCAGATGGAGGGAGTAAATACAGCAGCAAGCTTTGGGACGCCCTCCCCTCTCTCCGGCAGAAACAGGAAATGCCGTAACTGTATGTAACAACGGTTTCAAATCAGCATCTCTTTGACAACAAATGTAAATTAATAACTCAAATAAAACCCCAAACATCTTTCATTGTGTTACTTTTTTGTAAAGCTCTTTTAGTTTTAAACCTGATGTTTATAAGCTTCTTAGTTTTTGCAACAGTCTGTAAATATACACAACTTTATAATAAAATGCACACATTTATCTTTTTCTAGACTAAACACAGGTACGATCCTAAGTTTAAAAACATGAGGTCATCATGAGGTTGTTAACGTCGCAATTTATCAGTGGATGTTTGCTGGAACTACTTGTTAACAGCTTGTTTCCTGACGGACACACACAGCGTTGAGACCGGTCAGGTAGAGACCGGTCTCAAGTCAGCACCGCTGCAGACTCGCTGTTTGAGGGCTTGATAGCCCACTCCCCCTCCACACCGCTCCACACTCGTTGCTTTGGAACAGCCCTTAGGAGACATGTCATGCTTTTCCGGTTATTACCCGTCCCCTTGTGTGTTATGAAGGTTTTTATGCATGTAAATGGGCTGCAGAGTCAAAACCCTCAAAGTGCACCCTGTTGGGAGTAAAGCTCTAACACAGAAAATACCTCCCCAAAACGCCTTGTTGGAACTATTTGACCTTCTTCCATGTTCTTCCTGGACATTGTGACATGTGAACACCCAGTAGCCACGCCCAGAACTATGACGCGATACGGTCATGCGGTAGCCGGAACCAAATGGGCCAATCCGTGGAGCCGTTACGTTAAGCCCCCGCTGATTGGTCCAAATTGACCAATCCACGGACTTCCTCACACACACACTCAGTGCAGGCAGCTCTGCTGATTTCTCCTCCCTGGCTGCAGGCTGATAACAGACAGTTGGGATCGCGGCGAAATTCTCTCTGCAGACCCATTCTCACAGCGTTTATCAACCTTTTTCTTACTCAATATCAAGCCACACTTATTGTTTTTACTTCGGCTGTGACTTTGTGTGCTCAGGGTGAGTTTGGCTGTGTTTCGCTGTGTATCGCTAAACAAGGAAATCACACCTCCACGGAGCTTAGCGCGATTCACAACGTCCCGACTGATCCCGACCAATCGGAGCACACTGTGCTCACAGGGGGGGGGGGGGGCAAGAGCTGCAGCGAGCCGTTTAGTGGAGAAAGTGAATACTGCTGAATACACATACTTTACAGAGATGCTGTATGCGAAACCAATGTGAGTTTGGAAAATTGCACAGTATTTTTCTATTTTAGTAGAACTCAACAATGGAATTATGATCAGTGGAAATGGCCATGACACCTCTCCTTTAATATGGCGGACCCTCCGCGTGAACGCGCAAACGGAGGGGTAGGGTGTAGGTAGGTGTAGGTGTATGAGGTGTGATTTGTGCCAATGAACGAACTCACTGAGCTCACTAACATGTCGATCGTCGCCTACCATGCCGTGAACTATGCCGCGAGAGAAGTAACGTGACACTCTCGTCGCCACCCCTCTCGTCTGTGAAGCTACGTGACGTCTGCGTCTGAAGTTACTTTACTTTGGTAGTTGGGTCATTCTACAGAAAAGGTGGAAGTACTGTCACTTACTTTTGCAGACACCAAAATACATGACGTTGACCTAATACTCACATTCATTATATATGTTGAATAAATAGAGATTGTCTTTGCAATGGTACTAAATTAAAAAATTAAAAAAATTGTTGTATACATAAATTGCTATTTATTTAAAATGTCAAGTTCAACGAACTGCCTTGTCACTTTGATCATACATGGAAGTGGAGCCTATAGTTTTCATTTAAAAAAATTGTTTTCAATAAATACATCTCATTCATAATTACATAACATTACATACATTAAATATAACACTGAAATGGTAACAAAAAACGCAAATTATTATTAATAATATCCAATAAATGTCAGTCACCCAAAATTACGTCATTGGTGTTACTGCTACACAAAACGCTTTTATTTTGAAGTGATGTACTGTCTCTGAAGTGCCTCCTGTAACAAGAGATCATTTGAGGCAGTGGACAAAGACATAAGTCTGATACTTCTTACTTTGTTTGTTAAAGGGAAATGGAAACACTTTTCAAACTGCTTTCCATGCGACAATATTCCCATTAGGAAATGTATTTATCTAGTCTATTTCCAATGTAAACGATCGAGATACGCACATTTATTTTTTGAAATACGTGCCTAATGACCATGGGCGCTTCCATAGCTCCGGGACTTTCCCAGTGACGTCACTGTGTGGGTACGGCTTCCTGGGTCAAAGCTCAATAACAAACAACATGGCGTGCAATGCACCAGTAGTTTACAACTAAAGAAAACGGTCGTCGTCAGGAGCGTATTGTATTGCCCCAGGCTGCACAAATGGATTTTATACGAAGAAGGAAGAAGTACATTTCCATAGGCTGCCACTAAAGGATGAGAAGCTGCTCAAAGCATGGGTTATTTCCATGAAACGGTCCGATCCGCCGCTGAATCAGTACGCACGTGTGTGCAGCGAACACTTTAAAAATGACGATTATGTCCACAAAATGAGGTTTGATGAGTCTGGATGCCTGGTTCAATACAAAACATCGGATTTGAAGCCAGGATCTGTTCCCACAATATTCGATTTCTCAACGTATGCAGTCGGGAACACCGACCGTCCCAGCACGTCGGCCGCGCAAGACAATGACAGTGTCAACAAACGTGAAGTTCGAGCCACCAAACGAGTTGCTTCAGCTGCCGAGAGAGAGGTAAATATTGCAGCACTACCAGATTACTAGCTCACACATGTATTTACTGACACAGTGTGACCTTATTAATAAACGCAATCGCGTCCAAACTAAATGGTAGCTATTATTATGACGTACAATGGAGAATTGGGGGTGTTCTCTAGCTCAACTAATTAAACTGGCATACACACGCTCATCTGTCGAAAACAGCCCTAAAAAGGCTAGTATTGCTGGACTAGGTGTTCAATGGATGGTATTGCCAAGATGTATGAGGTGTTGGAAAATAATACAAAATATATGTCAACTGACCACTGGCACATGTGGATAAAACCAAGGTAATGCTCTTTTCAAAAGCAAAAATATGGTATCCGGTATGGATACCCGGAGCGAGGACCCACACAGTGACGTCACCATTTGGGACTCCCCTAATGGCAGCGGCCTGGTCCCGGAATTCCCCACCCGGCCGGCGGATAATTAATTTTCTTTTGGCGAGTAATATCATATACAATAAATATTACGATCAATATCCATTGTAAAATGAATAAACTACCGGAATATTAAAGCTGTAATGGTGTTTCCTTTCCCCTTTAAAGGTGTCATTTTATCTTCAAATTTTACATGCGTCTTTCAAGTCTGTCATTAGTGTTACTCATTGCATAGCCGAGGGGTGAACATTTGAATGGGAAAATGTATTGTATTGAAGAGTTAAACGATTTTGATATTGACTGAAGCCATATTTGGTCTGACACATTGCAGCCATTTTGTTAAAATGGTGGTGTTTTCTCCAAATTGTCACTGGTGTTACTCTTCTTCCTGGTAACACGTAACACCAGTGACATTATAAATAAGCTTTGTAAAAATAAATAAATAAATACTTTAAGCTCTACTTGTTGTGGATTCATCAAGTTAAGAGTTAGTTATTGCTATTCAACAGGTGTAGGAGCCAATTAACTGTGGGTATAAAGGTAGGAACCTATGTGTGTTGGTGAGAGGTTCCGCCGGAAGGCCCATACAGTTTTTGACCACACACGGAACACACACACAAGGAGCACACACGGAGAACACGCACACACAGGATTAAAAACAAAGCAAAAGATATTGTGTAAACCATAAATATCGTGTGGTGAATGATGGGAAGAAACCAGTAAAAAAGGGAAATAAATGGACTATTTCGAACTGGAAACTTTGTTTCTAACTTTTATTCGGCAGCAAACAAGGTGTGCGTCAATTACACCCACCAAGCGGATCCTCAGAGGCTTAAAGCGTTGGCTTAGCCTCTACAACAGGTTTTAGATGTGTTCAGAAGGAATATGTTTCAGCAGATTTGTATCACCCAGATTCCACCTTTTCTGTAGAATGACTCAGTTATCACCTAATAACCCAGTAATGTTACAGCTACGCAGTTGCTGTTCAAGCGAGACTCTATTTCAATATAGTTTTGGTATTAAAATAATGTTAGACCTCTTGTAGGCCCTGAACGCAAAAACAACCACAGACAAGAATATATATTTGTAATTATCAAAATGATAACAAAGGCTGAAAAAACAGGAGAAGCCTGTCTTCCCTTGGTCTCAGGAGAAAACTGTATATCACCAAGTTTTCAGATAGATTTGTGTGTGAAATAGATCGCTGCAGTGAACACGACTTTATGTATTTGTTTATGGTTTATTTGATATGGAGGGATGCAGTATATAGAAGTTCAGAGAAGAAGCAACCCCTATATATTGTTTATTTTATTTTGTTTCATTTTGGCCCCATGGCAGAGGCAAATATAGAGTTAATGTGCGGAGATTATAATGTCCCGTTTACTAAAATATGTATTGTTTTATGATGTTTAGTTGAAAAAAATAGTCACTGTGCTACATTTTGCTGCACTCAAGCATACATTACATCTGAAGACAAGAGTTGTGTCCACCTTTGGCCACAAGGGGGAGTATTGTATATTTAGATTTTGTATAGATGTTGCAACTATAAAGAGCTTTGGCAATACTATATGTAACTGAGGTCATGCTAATAAAGCTATTGAATTGAGTATACCTTTAAGTGAGCGCTTCTCTCAGGAGGAAACAACGGTTCACCAACACATTGCACTCTACTGCTGAGAAAGGCTGTGAAACGATGTGCTGCAATGTCTGTGTATTTTTGAAGAAAGTAATAACTGGCACTAAATCTTAATACATTACTTTATTTCATTATTTCCCCCTTCATTTGAGAAACACTATCCAATGATTTATTATGTTTGTGTTACACCATTACTGAATTCATTCTAAAAACAAGAATAACCTACATACAACAATAGGGAGCCCTGGAACAAGGACGGACACAACAAGGACACCACACATGATTCTTTTCCAATTACAGTATATTTATTTAAAGAGAGTAACTAAATTGTGATATCAGTTAATCAGTAATGTGTGTGTAGTGTATGGGTGTGTGATGTGTCAGCAGGGCCGGACTGGGACCATAGGTCAGGCCGGGATTTATACACCCAGCCAGGCCACTACCGGTTTGTTTTGGGGGTGTTTTGCTGGATGTATCGTCAATATCTACAACGTTGCTGCCCTACTCAGTTGCAATTTCTCTTGTGCTGGACCCTGAATCTTGACTTGTCTTGTCAACCTCCTCAGCATCTGCTGGTACTGAATAAGAACCAGCATAAGGATTAAACTCTGATCAATAACTATAATAACTTATTGAGAGAACATGAACATAGCTTGCTTATACTGTTGTCATTACATTTCCTTTGGTTGTGTTCAGTGTCAGTCATAGCCTATTGAAACAGTTTCCTCTGTACCTGCCAGTTCTGTCCACTGAGCTCTGTCTGCATCTGTCCCTCAGGGCCATCACCATCATCTGATAGTGGAACTGAATAAGGAGAACATGTAATCATTACATTAACAACTATTTATGAAATAACATTATTCAAGAACATATATTATGCAACACTTATTTTATCACTAAATTGACCCTGTATTTGCATGGCCTAATACCATAATGATTGTCCCCCTTTAGACAACATAACCATCTCAAGTTATTCACTCACAGTATGAGGGGTTTGTAGCCCCACAGTTAGCTGCAGTCTAACGGTTATATTACATATATTTGCCTTGAGTAACATTAAGGACATGTTTGGGTTTTGTGTAGCCTTATAGTCTCCAGTCACACAGGGCCTGCCACTAACTTAGCATTGGACTGAGAAACTGTTTTGTTGACAGTCGATGTGCACATCAGGCTACAATATAGAAAGAAAAGTGGCTCATAATAGTGGCACTGACACTAGAAAAAGTGGATCACATCACTCCGGTTCTCGGATCATTACACTGGCTTCCAGTCTGCCAAATAATTGATTTTAAAATACTACTGCTAGTTTTTAAATCACGAAATGGCTTAGGACCGAGGTATATAGACGACCTCCTCCATCACTATGAAGCATCCAGGAGTCTCAGGTCTTCTGGGTCGGGTCTGCTCTCTGTTCCGAGAATAACCACTAAACATGGAAAAGCAGCTTTTAGTTATTATGCCCCAACAATTTGGAACAAACTGCCTAAATCATGCACGTCCGCCGAAACACTTCCTATTTTTAAAACTAAAAACGCACCTATTTGCCGCTGCCCATACTCACACTACAGTATGCCTTTTTAGTCATGTATTCTGTACCTGCTGTGTTTATTTATTTATTTTATTTCATTACCTTTGCTTATTATGCCTGTTTTTAAATGCCTTTTTAATAATGTATTTGTTCTTAAATGTCTTTTGATTTTAATCTGTAGAGCACTTTGAATCGCCACGTGCTAAAAAAGTGCTATTCTTTCACACACAGTGACGTCACGAGCTACCCACAATGCAACGCGCGCCATATATATATATAAATACGCCATTTTCCTGGAGGTGGAAATATCCTGGAGGTGGAAATATCCTGGAGGTGCTAATATAAACAGCTAGCTAACGTAGCCAGGCAGAGCGCACTAGGTTTTTTTTCTGAATTAACGACCGAAGAAATCGCTGCATGTCTTCGGATTACATCTCTGGACTTGAGGGGTGTGCTCTAGGTCGTTACCAGCGTAAACTAGAGCTGTGTGGGTTGTCGGATTGCCCTTACAGACTGCCTGCAGATGTATGGAAAAACGACCCTCGAAAGTGGCCTTCGTCGATTTTGGCTGCATCTACGTCTATCTTCTGGAAACACCAGGTGAATACCCCACTTGTCACAATAATATTATCATGCCATTGCATATTATGTGGTATTTTAGAGTTGACTAGATATTGATTAAGGCAATAGACTATGATATTCTGCTTGCACCTCTCCAACGTGATGAAATATGGCTGTGGAAACGTCTCACGTAAGTTACTTTACATTACTAATGATTGTTTTAATTAAAGGCATGCTTTTGTATTCTGTGGTTATTCCACAAGAGCCGTCCTTACTTATAAATGGATTGAGTTGTTTAGATAATACATTTTTTACACATATTTTTCAAAAGTATTCAAACAATTCTATTATAAAGATAAGAACCAATTACCTTTTCGGTCTTGACATATGATAATATAAAATGTAGCTTTCAAAAACTGAATTTCGAATTTATAATTTGATGACTTTAGCAAAATATTTTATTCACAAATGTCGCTTTTTCAAAATCTCTCCAGTTTTTATAGAGTGGCGAAGTCACGCCCATCAACTTCCGGTCCATGGGACCTTATTTCGGAAAAATTATGTATTGAAGTCAATGGAGAGAGAAAACTTATCTTTTGATCCCGTTTGAATTGTGCCACGAATTACACATATGTTTGTCAATCTTAAAAAATAATTTCTATGTCAAAAAAGTCACAGTTTGTCGTAAAACTGTTGAAAAATACGCATCTAGAAAGACTACAAATCCCAGAGTCACATAAGTGATGTCATACAGTAACTGATGTCACAATTGTTTTCCTCCGCTAAATATAAGAGATAGCTAAAATAAGATAACTTTAACAAGGTGCCTGTGTGCTTAGTACCAGGTTGTTATCATACCAGCAATGGGTGGGTCTTGCTCGTTCTTTCGCTTCCCGTCTGATGAAAGGACCAGGGGTGTTTCTCAATCGCGAGGATGCTGGCTTGGTAGTCGCGTACTTCCAAGTCACTTCCTTCAGAAACGAAGCAAGTATACTTCCAAGCCACGGCTTCGGAAAACGAAGAATGGAACAGGCTAACAAGTGTGCCACTCTCTCTAACGGTTTCAACATAAACTGTACCGAAAATAAATACCTCACGATGTCTATCTAATTATGAACTTGCTTTACTTTCACGGAACACATTTTTGGTGATAACAAATGTAACAAAGTAACATATGTACATGTTCTACTCATAGACATAGTGGCATACGCCACTACATACTTACATTTAAATGTGTGCTGTGTCGGTTCAGCCATTCTCCGCAAGGGTTTTTGAAATTGGTCCGTGCGCAAAGCATTGTGGGGATTTTAAGGACGCGAAGTCTACCCATGTGCAGCCTCAAAATTTCCCCCAAACCAAGGACGCGGCCTCGGTGGAATTCCAAGTATGCTGGAGATTGGAACAGTCCTTCGGCGGCACTCGATGACGTAGCATCCTTGAAATATTGGCTTGGAAGCCAGTATCCTCGAGATTGAGAAACGGCCCAGGAGTGGCTGGATCAAGTTAGCTACCTAGCTAGTAGCAAGCACGTTAGTTAGCATTACAGCCGGCTTAGCCTTGTCATTTTTATTAGCGTTAACATGAAGTAACATTAAGTAACCCAAAATGTTAAACAGTAAGAGTAGTAGTCATATTTCGTGAACCCTTTGAAGAGTACTGTCACACCGGTGTGATCATTCTATAATACACCATTTAAGCCCAGGGGAGAAATGCTAATGCTAACGCTACATTAGCATCGGCGATCTGTTCTACTTCATGCTATCTGCACAAATGGTTGACATTGAACATTAAAAAGATCAGGCAGTTCAGAGAGAAACAAAGGAAGGCAGGCAGGCAGGCAGCTTTGCATGACATTCTTCTGGACGTGGTGATAGTGAGGATAGTCAATCCCTTGTTTAGCAAGACAGTAATGACGGCCATCTTGGTGACGTGTGTTGTTGTGCGAGACCAGAGTTGTAGTCCATTGAGTGTTTCACACAAAAAAATGTGTTACTTCACAGTTTTACGACACATTTTAATTTTTTTGACTGGCAAAATTATCTTTTAAATTGACAAACATCATATGTGTAATTTGTCGCACAATTCAAACGGGATCGAAAGATAATCTTTGTCTCTCCATTGACTTCAATACATAATTTTTCCGAAATAAGGTGGAGGTCCACCAGAAGGGGAGGGACTTCGCCACTTTATTGCCTTTCTCAATCATAAAAGAGGAGGGGTGTAACCAATTAGATTTGGCGTTACTGGGACACGGTACGCCCATATCCTAACATTTCTCCGCGAGTGAGAGCAGGCCAGAGTTTCACGAGCAGAAGAGCAGGAATTGCTCGCGAGAGCGCAGGAGACCAAGGAGAGCTCATGTAGATGCTGCACATGCAGGCTTCAATATTGCTCTTGCACGAGTGCCGTTTTAGTGCTCGCGAAAATAATATACGTCCGCGGCTGCTTGACTTGTGCTCGCGTGGATCTCATATGCCCTCACGGATCTCATATGCCCTCGCGATTTATGACAGAGATTTGCCGCCATAGAGACCGGTCTCCAGTCAGCACCGCTGCAGACTTGCTGTTTGAGGGCTTGATAGCCCACTCCCCCTCCACACCGCTCCACACTCGTTGGTTTGGAACAGTACTTAATGTGGCGGACCCTCTGCGCGAACGCGCAAACGGAGGGGTAGTGTGTAGGGGTAGGGTGTAGGGCGTGGTTTGGGATTGGGCCTGACTTGCTGTCAAACCGGAACTAGAAATCAAAACCCAAACAGAGCAATACGGAAGTTGACCAGCAGGAGTCAGCAAAGAGCACACTGAGTAATTGCAAAACTCCACCATTACAGTTGCTAACACACATTTCTTTTTTAATTGCTCAGTTTCTCAGAACACTAAACACAATTCACAAAACCACACACCCAAAGTGCAACACACCTCATTTCTCCTGCTAAATGAAGAACTGCCCTCAAAACGACATAAACACTTACCAAATGCAAACTTTAGCACCAAATATAACACACTTCATTCATAATACTAGATTGTTTGACCACCCAACACACTGCTGAGCATAATCTAAAGCACTTTCATCTTTATGGGCTATGCTCTGTACATAGAGTTTTCTGCAGAGAGAGATTGCTTGAGTTTACACAAATACAGTAAATGAAGAAATACAAATGAGTTGTTGGAAAAAAAATCATATTTTATTCAAAAATAACATTGTGCAACATGCATCTCAGCACATAGTTACAGTTGTTTCTGTAACGCAAAACAAAAATGATGCTTCTGTCAAATACAGTAGATAGAAAGAAAACTTGG
Organism: Pogonophryne albipinna; assembly: GCA_028583405.1. Taxonomy (NCBI): domain Eukaryota; kingdom Metazoa; phylum Chordata; class Actinopteri; order Perciformes; family Artedidraconidae; genus Pogonophryne; species Pogonophryne albipinna. The sequence goes on along the minus strand of CM053250.1, from coordinate 38,847,126 downwards.
AGTAAACAAATATACAGAAAATATTTGGAGCAAAGGAAAGGAAAAAATGCTTAGGCTGCATCTCGCCTGTCTGGCCACAGCACCTCATCCACATCATAGGCGATGTTTTCCCTGGCTAAGCAGCGCGGGAAGAAGCGTCTTGAGTGACGCTTCCAGCCCTGGATAGCATTCACATTCACGTCATCACATGCCTCCTCCATTGCCTGCAGAAGAGGCATGCGCTCATAGGGCCGACGATCATACACCTTCCACTGCCATGCAGAGAATAACTCTTCAATTGGATTGAGAAATGGAGAGTAGGGTGGAAGATATTGTAGGCGGATTTGGTGTTCAACAAACCAGTTTTGGACTAAGATAGCACGATGGAAGCTGACATTGTCCCATACCACAACATATCTAGGCTGCTCTGCATGATGAACATGGTCTGCCTGGGTCAAAATGTAGTGCAGTCTGTCCAGAAATGTTCGAATGTGGGCTGTGTTATATGGACAGTGGCGACTGGTCATTAGGGGCACAGCCCCACCTAGTGTCAGCAGAAAGTAAAAATAATCTTAAAAATAATGATTACAACAAAATGCAAAAAAAAAAATATATATATAAAATATATTTTAAGATCATGTTTAATCATCTGATTCGTCTGTACATTGCTGTTTTAGTCTGTGTTCTTCTAATTAGTGTCTACAGTGTGTGCCTATTGAGCTGTTTAGAGCCATGTGGGACAAAACCCGATCATGCCCCTCCCTCTCACTGTCTAAGTCAGGGATGGGGAACCTTTTTCCTCTCAAGGGCCTTTCAATTTTTTCAACATCCTCAGAGGGCCGTACAAATTATTGACCTCTGCTTAAAAAACTAAAATCACAGCCCATTCATTTCATGCTGTGCAAAGAAAAAGCAACCTCTTAATCCAGATATTTTACCATGACTCGCGCATGCATGCACGTGCACGGAAAGATATGGACACAAGATGTGTGCAAATGTATTTAGTTTCCTATCCATGTGAACATGATTTAAATGGTGGGGAACCTAACCTCTGCTAGGGGGGTCCGGGGGGCATGCTCCCCCGGGAAGATTTTTTTTTAAATGTTGAAGTTAAAAGCAACAATCTGGTGCACTTTGAGAGCAACATGAAGAGATCTATGGATACATCTCTCAACACCCATTTGAAACAGAACTTTAAACAGATTTTATTTTTCTTTATGGATATTTTACAAATCACTCCCCTTTCAAACTGTGTTCTTGTACTTTTTTTTACTGTCATATAATATTTTATACCTGTTTACTTTATTGTCTTATTTTTTTATAACTATCATGATCATATAAAGATGTGCCTTTACCTCACTGGTTGTAGACAAAGCTTCTTATATTCGTTAGCATAGCTAGCTAACCAGATGCTAATAACAACAAAGTTATTGACTGTATGATCAGTGTGACAGATGAACAGATCTCCACTGGGCTTTCAACTAAAGACACAGCCACGCAGAAACTGCAGCATGTGTACGGCTCCTTATGGGTACTGCAATTTCTGAAGTGCTGGAGCGACGTTCTGGTGCTCTCCGTCAGAACTGCACCCCTGTCAGACGAGACATATACCACGTGATGACACGTTAGGTTTGTGTTGTGTTCGAGGACCCTGACCTTGGCCAGGAAAAACAGGCACTGGCTTGTTTAATTCTTTTGCGGTCTAGATTTCTTTAATTTTTTTCTTTTTTGCGTGTGTTTATTTTACCTCGAGGGCCGTACCAAATGGAGGTTCCCCATCCCTGGTCTAAGTGAACGGTGACTGTAAAAACTACACTGCGCATGCTCAGAGTATTTTCCTATTTAATGTGTGTGGCAAAAAAATAATGACCATAGGCCAAGCTCCCAGGAAGTGCGCCGGACTCACATGAAAATATTCGTGCTGGCCAAACGGCGGTACTAAACTTCCGTTTGGTTGCCAGGCCCGGAAACACTTTTTCCCATTGACTTACATGGGGAAAGAATGGTCTGTAAATCGTTGGATAATTTTTTTTAAACTAAATAAACTACCCAGTATGAACACTTGTATAGCCCTTATTAAAAACATTCGTTCCTCAAGTTGTAATAATGTGCTAATAACGTTATTCTGAGAGTTATTTCCCTCTGCATTATGAACGCGCATCTAACCCACGGGACCGCGCCACCCGGCACGTTCATGTTACGTGTCCCGACCAATCAGAGCACACTGTGCTCACAGGGAGGGTGGGGGCTGGAGCTATTGGAGCTACAACGAGCCGTTAAAGGCAGAGAGTGAAATTCAGTGAATACACGTAGTTTACAGAGATGCTGTTTGAGAAACCAATGTGAGTTGCGTTTATCTTTACCCATGGATGCACAATAAGAACGGACCCATATCGTCTTACTGCCATCCCACGGAGCTGTAATAATGGATATATTGCACATGTTTGCTGTAATTCATCATTTGTCAAATATTATACTACATGGGCTGTATGATTAAATCTTGTACCGTAAATGTTGTATTAAATAAAGTTAATATTACTTATTATTATAAGTATATATAGGCCTATATATATATATATATATATATATATATATATATATATATATATATATATATATATACAGTGCAATCATTCTTTCATGCTAAATGAAGCTCTGTTGCTTGGATATCACTAGATCCTGTTACAGCGTAATATAAGTACATAACATTTATGTCTACATTAGCATAATTACTAGCTAGCCGCTAGCTGCTAACTGCCGCCTCGTTAATATCAAATCCATCCATGCTGTCATGAACGTGCGGTGCTGTTACGTGTACGCAAATTGACGTGCTTGATGTGAACGAGCATTTTGGTTAAAGTTGCGCATGCGCTATGAGCGCACATACGGGTACTTCTCAGGCATGCCGGGTAATCTGTGACGTTTCACTCTCTCAAAAGTTGGGCCATTTTATCATCATGCGCTAATGAGCAACTCTCATAGGGATGAATGAGGCCCCGCCTCCCACGCTGTATCCAGTTCTTATTATACATCCATGCCATAGGGGCATAGAGCTGCCATCCCCACCATACGTCATCTCACATCATTCAGAGCTGATTGGCTGTAAGTATGTGTGCCGCGAAAAGTGTGGTGTGTGAAGAGGAGACGAGAGAGCTGCAGTGACGCGTCCTAAAACCAGGAAGTAAGCTGCGCATGGCTTCCCTCCACAAAAAAGCAATGAGATTTCTCCATAGGATTTTAGAAAATAGCTCCAAATAAGGTCTGTGGGAAACGTAGCTGTTAGATAAATGCATGTTTTGTTCAGCTGGATAATATCCACATGTCTACCCTACTTTTATAATTTTCTAATCTTAAATCTATCGATCATAAATCTATCGATTAGATTTATGATAGACCTTTGAAACTACAAGAAGATAAGGAGGACTTTTACAAAAAAGTGATAGAGATTTTTGTCCAGAAGGATAGGCAAATGGACTTCATCTTCAAGTCAAGGTAAGACTGCAATGTTATTGAAAATGGGATCTTACTAAGAGAGAACAATTCAATATTTAAATGATAAAATTACATTTTTTGGGTATCCTTTTGTTTAACTGTCTGTTTAAAATTAATTGAAGCATCAGACTAAAAAAGCTTTTGAAAATAATATTATATTTTGATTTAGGTCAAAATATAATATGTGTAAACCTGAAGAGTCAGTGCCAGTGCCTCAGCAGCCATGAACCTCACTGCAGAAGCTTATATATATCATTATTATATATATTATATACATCTAAGTTCTTTGTGCCCCACCACTTTTGTACATATAAAAACGCCACTGTATTATGGACCAAGGTGGACGACGCTGAAGTTGGCTTCCGATTCAGAGCATCCGATTCGGCAGTTAAGGGGAAAGTTAAGGGACATTTAATTTACAGCTGAGCGAACAACATGTTTGAACCTCTTAAATCGCTGCATAGCCGATTTATTAGGACTGGATTATCCCAGAGACTCTAAAGATTCTTTATAACCCAGTTTCAGATTTGTGAAACCTTTATTCTATTTGTGAAAATACAAACAAGAGAGATTTCAGTGCTTTTTTTTACATGTAGACCACATTAGACCTGGGGCCTCATTTATAACGCCGTGCGTAGGATTCACGTGGGAAGGTTGCTTACGTAGTAGAAATCCAAAAAATAGGTACAGAAATGTTCCGACATTTTTCCGATTCACCAAACATTGCGTACCGGCGAGGAAAGTGCGTACAGCACTTCCTACGCCGGTTTCCCTTTATAAATCACAACCGACTCGAAATGCGGTGCAGCTTTTGCGGGCTTCACGTAACGCCCATATTTGCCTATAAATAGTCAAAGAAACGCCCATTCATTCATTTTGACTGACTTTATGCGGAAGATAGCAGGAAATGACGACAGAACAGCTAAAAAAGACATCTCACACCGTAGAGGCTTCTCAATTCTTAAATTTCCCCTCCTCGACTCCCCTCCTCGACTCCCCTCCTCGAGACTTAGTCCCGCCCACAGGAGATGCGAGCGGAGGACCGAGGAGAGAGGAGGGGAAGCAGCAGACGTTTAAAGAAATGAGAACTCCTCTCCTCTGAGCGGTCATATTAAAGCGACGTCCGTTCATTATTACGTGGCAACAGCTGCATCAGCTGTCGAGTGTTTTGTCATAGCGTTGTATTTTATAATCTCTGTTACATCAGCTGAACATTGTTCCTCCACATATTTACTTTGAATTCATTGAGAGTGCGGTATAATGAGACAATAACAGGCTACAGATGCGGACACACACACACAAATATATTTATATAAATATATACAATTTAAAGTATGAGAGCACTTACATAACGTAACACAATCAGAGACTGGATATATCCCCCCCTCTCACTGGTCGCTGAAATGGGGAATTGAAATTACGGGCCAAAAGTTGTATTTACAAGTATTAAAAGTAAGCAGAGGACACCAAACCAACTGAGACACGTCTGTCCGCTGCATCTACGCACTGTACAACACACACACACACACACACACACACACACACACACACACACACACACACACCAGCCGTTGTGTATTTTATTATATGAAGCACTAAATGGTCTTAGAAAAATATGGACTCTTTGTTTGTAGTTATCTACTAAACTAAAGCAAATAAAGAGAGTAGGCCTGTTATACTGAGTGATATATATTATACACACTGCTCTGCTTTCTGCACGGACCTCACAGCTGTTCTCTCTGTAAATATCGCGTCGTGATGAAAGCAGTTAATAAAATAATATCCAGGGGATGCATGCAGAGCTGTCATTGGCTGAGATAAGTCCGGCCGTGCGTCACGCCTCCACCGTTCCCGGAAATACATCCGTGGAGGAGCCGTGGAGGAACCATCAGTGTCCCCTCGGTTATAGCTCCTCCAGAGAGCCTCCTCCACGCTCGATCCTCGGTCCTCGAAGTGCATTTAGAGAAATGAGACGTCCTTCAACATGGCGCGCTGAAATTCATTTCTGGGTCACTACCGGAGGACCGAGGAGTCGAGGAGTCGAGGAGGGGAAATTTGAGTATTGAGAAGCCTCTCTAGCCTTTCCTCAGGCAGTGTGTTTGTACCGGGGACAGGAGACACCCCCTTGATGAGAAACTGTAAGAAGTGAACCGGTGTTGCAGTATAACTTGAGTTATGACAACTGGCGACATTCTATTATTTTCGTCATAGGAATCCGGGGCGTGTACATTGAGGACCCATTGTTGACTGTGTTCTATTTAGTCTAAATGACGTTCCCCTTAATTTCCCCAAAAGTAGAAATGTGTCCGGGTTCTTATGGGTTAAACGTATAGGCTTAAAGGCATAATAGAACTACCGTATTATATATATTCAACTTGTGCCCCGCTGGACTTACTTTTCTGTGGTTGACCGTTACTGTGACATATCAGTATAGCCACGGAAGATAGTTTGTGTGATTCATTCCCATGCATCAAGGTTATTTTCATGTAGCCTAATTGTTTTTCCTGCACAGTATAGAGTCTTGTTGTGATGAGAGGGATACAGGTATTTCATAAAAAAAACGTGCTCCCTGGAGAATAGCTACAGAATTTATATCACAATTGAATCGGAGCTGATCACAACTTGTCATGAGTGATCCAGTCATCTCGATGAGCGTTCGGGCTGTGAATAAACAACTTGTGTTTTACTTTTAGGCTGTCTGAAGGTATGGACAGCTATCAAAGCTACTATACATCACATTAAGAACGATGTACAAATGAAAGTCGGACACAAATATATAATTTAAATGATTTATTCAATTTTGCAATGTTTTGAACAGGCATCCACACAGTCACCTACTTTGTAATGTTCGATACCTCCCTGTAAGCGTCACGATATCGACCTCTCCACCAAAACCTCATATACGAGTACTGAATGTGCATCAAAGTGATCGTAGGAAGGCAGATATAGCAAAAGATGAAGGTAAACGACAAACGAGGCGATTGACATGTTTATTTCCTGGTAAGTCAACAATGGGTCCTCAATGTACACGCCCCGGATTCCTATGACGAAAATAATAGGATGTCGCCAGTTGTCATGACTCACGTTATACTGCAACACCGGGAATCCCCCCGGAGTGGAGTCATGACGACTGGATCTGAATTATGTTTTTGTATTTGGTGGTTTGTGTCCCAGCTGTCGATCAGCTGTGCGCAGCGTCTCCACTGCAGCCTGTGCATCTCAACCCCCCCCCTCCACAGCAACTCTATATCCACCAGTTAAAGGAAATACAACTAATGTGTTGTGTTATATCAGCTGTACAATTGACCACATATGGTATTCTTAGTTTCCATACCTCCTGTGTTTTACGAGCGACTTATCAAGTCTTGGCAAACGGCATAAAACACGATTAAACGTGATAGTATATAAAACCATGCTCGTATCTACAACCTATAGAAATGCAAAACGGCGTCAGTTTAGACGTAATTCTGTCCTCCTGCTTACCGCATCATTTATGAGAAAACATTTCATAACATTAACACAACATATTCGAGGTGGTTTTAAATAACATATCCGTATTTATTTATTTCTCCAAGTTATGTTTTTGTGTGCACTGAGGAGTCTCAAACAGGCGTTTGTTTAATCATTTTAAGATCAGCTTTAATCAATGTTTGAAAATGAATTCTTCATATATGATAAATGAGAGGTAACATTTTATTTATGGTATTATTTCCACATATTTCTCTCCATTCTTCCTTCTGCCAACGGTGTCGCAGTTTCTCGTCTCTCCCGTGTTTGTGCTTAGTGCGTACGCATGGGTTAGAGTTTGCGTGGAGGACGGCACATTTTCCCGTCAAGTTAGTATTTTATAAATCGTAAACATTGCGTAGAAACTGCCGTAGGCCTACGCCATTTTTTGAGCGTATATCCCTTTATAAATGAGGCCCCAGGTCCTGATCTAAAACCACTAGACCCAGACCCGGCGTCATGGGCGGGCCCCATGGGGCCGGGCCCGCCCATCCAGGATTTGGGCCCGCCCATCCAGGATTTGGGCCCGCCCATCCAGGATTTGGGCCCGCTGTTTTAATCAGGGCTGAATACAACATTTTAATTGTTTTATTATTATGTTCAGTGGCGGCGCCAGGGTATACTGGGGTAGGCTACAGCCATACCAAGAAATGGCTTAGCCCCACCATGAAAAATGATGTTAAAGTAAGCAAAATAAAGTCCGCCAACTCGCGCGGAGTAAATTGCACAGACAGCAGTAAATACCGAAGACTAGAAACGGTTTGAAAACTTTTGTCACGTAGTGATCATCTTCTCGATAGAACATCTTTGATAATGTCTTCTGGCCAGAATCAAGATAACGGCGTGGTGTTGTTGCAGGAAGTCCCGACGGAGAATACTTTTGCTGTAGTACATCTCTATATACATCGATACAACATTACGTGTTGATAAGAATCAACACGTAATGAAATAAGACCCCACGGTTTGATGATTGATAGGTGTGTGGGCTGTCTTTCATTTTGACACACAGAACAATGGGGGCTATCCACCCTTATCCACAATGTAAAGTCATTCACAGCCTCTTCCCTCTGTGAGGAGCAGCAGGTTCAGCTTTCAGAACAAAGTAACTAAAAACTAAAATGGTATTAATTTTTTTAAATATGTCTTGTAGTGATAGATTTATTTATTGTTCTTCTCAAGAGAGTACCAGAATGTGTATTTTATGTTAGTATTTCAAAAAATCTCACAAATGTGCCTTTTTATTTCATACAGTTCAATTTGGATTGAGACAGGGAAATAATCTAAACCTCACGCGTGGCGTTTCACTCTCAAGGGGAGCGTGTAATTACATTGCAAATACTGACTTGAGCCCCACCAGCTGTATGGGTTAGCAGCCCTACCATAGATTACCCAACACAAACACTCTGGAGCCGCCACTGATTCTGTTTATTGTTATTTGTAGGGCTTTGTCTTAATATTTATTTTTGTTTTAAACTATGTTGAAAGATTAGTTTAATATCATTTTTTTTATTTTGCTATGAAATTCTGAATGAAAGGCTGGTTTCTCGCTGGGTTGAGTCGTGTGGGTTTTTGAGTGAGATGCGGCAGCCTGTCAGTTTACTCTTGCTAGGTTAGTTTGGCTATTATCATTTATATTTATCTGCAACAATGGATATCAGGAAGTGGTTCATGAAAGGAATATGGCAACTCAGCGCCAGATGCAGGCACATTAGAAGAAATCAGTTATACGTTACCAACGAGCTAGCAAGCCAGCCAGGGACAAGGGAGGCTGGCTATCAATTCTATTTTGAAGAGAAATTGACTCTCTCACAAACTGCTGCTCTGTGCGCAAGCAGACCGCTGCACACGCTCTCTGCCTCGCTCAATCTCTCTCTCCCCCTTTCTCTCCATTGCTCAACCCACCTCTCCACCCTGTGTGCGCTCAGGTTTGCCTGCGTGCTGCCCAAGTTAGCACAGCGTTACAAATGTGCCACAAAACCAACCAATGGATGTAGCCTATAATAAGACCGTCAACAGCCTTATGGCAACCTAAACCCCCCCCCACCCTCCCCGTTGACAAATCTCGAGCATCTAACAAACCCCCCCCCCCCCCGTTGACGATTCAGATTTCCCGGGAAATGTAAGTTTCGGGGTGGGCCCGCCCTGGTCTGACTAGACCAACACTCATCAAATCTGGACTGGATTATCCCACGGAGGCTAAAGATTCTTTATAACACAGTTTCAGATTTGTGAAATCTTTATTTATTTTAACACGGGCCAATGTGGGCAGGCTGACTTGCCTGCTGTTGTTGAAAATGGTGTTGTTCCTTATGATGTGGCTTCGGATCTCTCTAATGGCGCGTTTCCACTGCAGCGGGTAGCTCGCTTTAAGCGTGCCGAGCCGTGCGGGGCCCGTTTTTGGTTGCGTTTCCACTTGGCCTAGTTTTGGCCCGGGGTTACTTTTTCACCTTTTTTCTGGCCCGACTAAATCGTGGTTCTAGGGCCAGGAACAACCAGGCTGAGTCGGGCTGAGTATGCTAAACTAGAGAGAGAATCGCTGGCAAGGGGGCTACAACTACAACAAGATGAACATATTTGACCGTGATTTAATTGTAATACACGTTTCAAAATGATGCCGAAGTAACAACATACTGATACCGGTTAGTAAAAACCATGAATTAATGCTTTGACAAGTCTGCAGACAGACGGCAGGCCAAAAACCCTTTTAAAATGCGTGTTTTCTGAATGGAGCTTGGCTAAGCTAACGTTATATATGCTCCGACCGTCCACACTCACAACAACGGCCTATACAGACATAAATAAACCAGCGACTGTATTCGCCATGACACAGACAGGCTGTGGTTTGTACTTGTTTAACTTTTGTCTAGTTTCTGAACAGATATGAAGAGCTGTAAACTCTGAGTGCTAAGAGCTAACGGCTGTGTTGTTTTTTTGGGGCTCTCATTGAAGATGACGTCACGGCTCCGCCTACACTGCGTTACTATAGTAACTACCCCAGTTCCTAAACTGTAATGGAAGCGCAGCATTAAAGTGAGCCGGGCCTAATAAGGCCTAACCAAACCGAGTGAGGCCGAGCGAGGCCTGCAGTGGAAACGCGCCATAAGTGTGATGCATTGTTTGCCAAAACCAAGTTTGTAACTGCTGCTATGCCTCATTGAACATCCTTAGCCTTCCACCGCTTTGTTTCTCAGTCCTTCAGATAAACAGCAAAGATATAGTGGTTGGTCAGTGTCTGTGTTGCATAAAGGTAAGTTCACCACAGTACATTGTGCAGGATGTTTGTACAGTTATAGAATGCAACATGCCAACAATACAATTACAGTAATGAAGTAAATACGTTTCACACAACAGATATAAGCACTGATATATCATGAATTATGCAGAGCTAAAAACTGGTAAATAACCTGTTTTCAAGTCTAAGTGTCCGGATTACAGAGGCGACAGTAAATCGGCTTAGATTAGGCTGAACCCTCTGTCCAGCCTCTCTCATCGTCAAACCATGGTTGATAACATTTCATTTCATTAGAGAGTATTCTGCTTTGTCCACGTCCTCTCCCTCCAGCTCTACCTCTACCTCTCATTCTTCCTCCTCTCACTCTCACCCATCTCTTCCTCCTCCTCTCACTCTCAGCCCAGCTCTTCCTCCTCCTCTCACTCTCACCCATCTCTTCCTCCTCCTCTCACTCTCAGCCCAGCTCTTCCTCCTCCTCTCACTCTCAGCCCAGCTCTTCCTCCTCCTCTCACTCTCAGCCCAGCTCTTCCTCCTCCTCTCACTCTCAGCCCAGCTCTTCCTCTACCTCTCATTCTTCCTCCTCTCACTCTCAGCCCAGCTCTTCCTCCTCCTCTCACTCTCAGCCCAGCTCTTCCTCCTCCTCTCACTCTCAGCCCAGCGCCTCCTCTCACTCTCAGCCCAGCTCTTCCTCCTCCTCTCACTCTCAGCCCAGCTCCTCCTCCTCCTCTCACTCTCAGCCCAGCTCTTCCTCCTCCTCTCACTCTCAGCCCAGCGCCTCCTCTCACTCTCAGCCCAGCTCTTCCTCCTCCTCTCACTCTCAGCCCAGCTCTTCCTCCTCCTCTCACTCTCAGCGCCTCATCTCACTCTCAGCCCAGCTCTTCCTCCTCCTCTCACTCTCAGCCCAGCTCTTCCTCCTCCTCTCACTCTCAGCCCAGCTCCTCCTCCTCCTCTCACTCTCAGCCCAGCTCCTCCTCCTCCTCTCACTCTCAGCCCAGCTCCTCCTCCTCCTCTCACTCTCAGCCCAGCTCCTCCTCTCACTCTCAGCCCAGCTCTTCCTCCTCCTCTCACTCTCAGCCCAGCTCCTCCTCCTCCTCTCACTCTCAGCCCAGCTCTTCCTCTACCTCTCATTCTTCCTCCTCTCACTCTCAGCCCAGCTCTTCCTCCTCCTCTTGCTTCCATGTTGGCTTCCATTGTTGCTGTAAGAAAGTACTCACCTGTAGTCTTTTTATAGTGCTAACATCCTGATTGATGAGCCAACCAGTATGCTACCAGGTGTTTGGTCAGGTGGAACGTGTTTCTTGATCATTGGTCCATGTGTGAGGCATTTTGAATATCAGTGTTTTAAACCTGCTAACACGTGACTTCATGTCAGATTCCTGTGTCTCACGTGGAGAAACGTGTGCAGTGCTTTGCAGAAAGTGCCATGTTGATTTGCAAATTGTGTGAAAAGCTGAAAACGTGTTTAGAGTTTTGGAGATTTGAGCCGATGTTTTGCTCTTTGAGTGTCAGTTAAAATAATTGTGCTTTATGTAGAATTTTAGTGTGTTAGCAATCGAGAAAAACTGTAATCAAATGTTATTCATCGATTTTTAACTTGTATCTGTAAAGCACTCCACAAATAGAAATGTAAATGTGTCCTTTGTAGGGAAAGCAAATGATATAACTTATTGTGTTTTTGTAACGTGATTATTGATTAATGTGTCTCAAATAAACAAGTAAGGCAGGCCAACCCAAACCACGGCTACAGACGGGGTTCACGGTGACTGACCACAGAGAGACGGCTTAGAATTGGAGAATAAACATAGGGCGAGAAATTCAGTGTGCTTCATTTGATGTGTCACCAGTGTTATGGCTATGGGTGCACTCTGCCTGGGATGGAGACAGCCTTGAAGCTGATTGGCCCACTCTTCTTCTTAGGGGTGCTCATGCACATGATTTGAAAGGAAAGCTGATGATTCACTCAGCCTTTATTCAAGAGCAAGTTTTAAACAGTGAAAACGTTCTTATAAAAGGAAGTGGTTAACGAGTGACTACACATAAGCAACATTTATTCACCTGCAAAAGTCAAGGACTCCTTCTCAAGCACAGGATGAGAGCAGCTGGAAGAGCAGCTCACCGAAACCATGGAAGCCACTAGAAAGAAGTTCACTCATTCTCTCCATCACTGCCTCTCAGAACTTTTTTTATTTCCCATGCATAGTTTGAACAAGAGTGTAATGAAACTGAAATGAAATGGAAATAAAAGTTTTGACTTTCATTGTGATTCTTTCCATTATGATCAGAGGAATCAATAAGAAAACATGTCTTTACAACTAGATAAAAAAGGGTTCAAAATCTTTCAGAAAATCCTTCAAGGTAACGCACTTTGGACGGACAAAGATCTTCATAACATAAATACATCACAAAAGTAAGTAAGTCCCTAAAACTAAAACATTCAGCACATTTTATACAACACAGTGCAAGTGCAGGATGATTTTCAAGCACTCACTTATTTCATTTGTGACTAACTGACATGACTCGTCTTTCTGCTTGTATATCTCCTTTTGAAGTGAGGGACCAGCATATTGTAAACACTTAGTAGAATATGTGTCTGATACAGAGCTGCTTCAAAGCACATCAGAGCAGGAAGTGAACCAAGAATCGGACAGTGATGAAAACATCCAACAATTTACATTTGGTTTCCAGTTTTGGAAAGGGGGTGATGGGGCGAACATCATTCAGTTCATGAGAAACTAACAGTGCCACATTCGCCACAACAATCTTGTTTGATTCTAATATGAAATATTGTTGTGTTTACAGCTTGTTGGCTATTGGCAACTTAAAAAAAAAGTGGACTTTAAAAACATATGATGGCCCTTACTGGTAAGTTTGCATCAATATTTGAAAAAAATTAACATGTCACAGTTCTAACTAACACTGTATTGCAGCAGCAGCAGCAGCAGCAGCAGCAGCAGCATGGAACATGGCGTAAACTGTGTGCACCACTGACAGGGCATTTAGGATCTAACACACACCAAGGGCCACACTCAGGGGAAACCACGTACTGTACGTGCATAGACTACAGTGTGAGACGTGCTCAACATGTTCCCTGCTATGCCTTCATTGCCGGACAGAACCACAATCATTTAAAAATAAAACATATTGTTTATGTGTGGTAAACATTTTCTCTTTTGTGTATTTCTCAGAATATGTATGGAAAGGCGTTGTGCAACAATAATGTGAAGCTGTGCGTGATAAAAAAGCAAAAGCATGGTCTTGAGGCTGGACACTAAAGAGACTTTGATTGAACATATGAATTTAGTTTAGGGAGCCTACTTTATTCTCACCAAAACGTAGGGGGGGTTGCGCTGGTTTAAGCCATCACCACCAACTAAATAACCAGAACACCAAAGGCTAACGTGATAACAAAGTTCAGTGTGATCCCAGTGATTACTGTGAGAAGATATTAAATATCTACACTTAGAAAAACACATCCAAATCCTTCCAACAGTATTAAAAATATACAAATAAAAATACAAGTACTCTCTGACACCAGGTAGGTAGTTTTCTGTTGACATGAAATCAGTGAGGACTAAAAAGATAAATATTTTTCACATCTTCTTCTTGCTTGAATTTTTTGAAGAGAAAAAAATGTGTATATGAAAATAAACCAAAAATGGTCCATTTTGCAATATTATCCTTCAGTAATTAGTAACATTGTGATAATACATTTTTGTTTTTCAGCTAAAAACGCTTCAGCTTCTCGAGTAAGGAAGAAAGAGCCAGTGTTGAAACAATAGTATAATATAATTCTTGTTTTCAGACATCATACATTATGCACAGATAATAAAAACATTAACAGTGATCAAGTCTTTTTCCACTAGAGAAATTATTCCTCTGTTTTAGTCTGGAACATTAAGAGCTCAGGAAAAGTCTGGAGATGTATCATAACCAGATTAACATAGCGGGTTATCAGTCATCGTCAGAAATGCCTCCACATGTCAGAACCTAATTACTGACAGTTCAACAGAGAGACAGAGAGAGGACGTGACATACATGTTTGAAACATCCCATAATGCAACAACTGTGAGGCCTGGGAGTGGCAGGAGTTGAATTGGTGACTGCGGTATAAAGACACAGAGTGATCAATGGGACGAGGGCACAGCAGTGTGTGCAGGTAGCATCTGAGCTCTTAGTGTTCTCCAAACGTTGACCCATCAGAAGCCTCACTTCAGTGTGGTAGTAACAACACCTGTGACTCTGCTCGGAGCATTAGGCCCTGTCAGGTAAGAGTAACAGTCGTTCATTGTCATTCATGGTCATGCCAGCTGAGCGCCTTTCTGGCACCCATGGGGGAGGACTGGCAGAGGAAAAGGGGCATCTGGCTTCTTTGAACCTATTGAAGCAGAGCCTGGGATCAGAGCAGGACATTCAGGGGACGAGGACGCTCACTTGACATGTTCAGCACTGTGGGAGGAGCAGTAGTATTTCTTATGAGCTATGAACGTGGACAGGCTGCTGAACTTGATGTTGCAGAGCCGACAGAAGCGGGAGTTACCGTTCAGGACAGGGGAGATCACTGTGGTTTTGGGGGTGGAGATGAGGGCAGGCTGGGGGGTGGGGTCGGGATGGGAGGCTGTGTTCGGGACAGCCTTGTCTGGAAGGAGGGAAACCCCCACAGTCTCCCTGAGGACCTCAGGCACAGGGGTCACAGTCAGAGAGGGAGCCCTTTGGGGAGAAACAGGCAGGGGGGAGCCAGCCAAAGGTGACCCCCCCCCAGCTGAAGGGCTGCCGTTTGCCAGGGGGGAGGCCGGTGAAGCTGAACCACTCCTTGTCTGCCCATTGAGGCTCTCTCTGTGGACTCGCAGTCTGGGCTGGCTGATCTGGAGGGTGGAGGTGGTCGCAGCTCCATCCCTGGGACTGAGGCTGGGGCCGAGGCGCACTGCACCGCCCTGCTGGGGGGGCTGAATGCTTACTAGCATGCCGTGGGTAGTCTTGAAGTGCTCCATCAGGTCACAGGGGATGAGCCTGTTAGGGCAGTAGGGGCAGACCACCTGAGAGGCACCGAGGCCTTTGGCTCCGGCTCCTGGGATGGCTGCCAGTGTGGTGGCTGTATGGAGAGGAGACGTGGCATCAGAGGCGGGCAAGGCAGAGGGGTGAGGACTGGACAATGTGCCTTGAGCCAGGGCAACCCACTCAGCTGGCAGAGCTTTAGCATCTATAGGGTGCAGAAGTTCTGGGCGCTCCTGCTGAGGCCTGCTTTTGGGAGAGGTAGAGGCCGATCTCTTGAGCCTGTGAAGCTGCTCCAGGGTGTGAGGCTGCAGGTTGGTGGCAGGGCAGTAGTAGGTCTTATGAGCCAGGTAGTTCTCAATGCTGTTGAAGCTGATACTGCAGGCAGTGCACTTGTGGTAGTCAGTGAGTGGCAGGGAGGGGAGAACACTGCTGCTGCTGTTTGGTGGAACCTCTCTCAGACGGGGCCTCTTGCTGAGGTCAATCGGGCCATCTCCTTCAGGGCTGGAGCTGCCTGCCCCGCTGGAAGAACCTTCCTCTTTCACTGCCAAGCCCAGAACAGAGGCAGACGGCGCCGAGGCAGCCGCGGACGCGGCGGCAGCAGCAGCAGCAGCAGCGTTGGCTAAGGCTTCAGTTCTGGCCATGTGAATCTCATACATCTTCTTTCTCTTGCGTGTCCTGATGGGTTGGGGAAGGAAGGGCGTTGTGGTTGTTGCCTTGGCCATATGTAGGGACCGGTAGTTGGATGGGTCATGGCGGGAGGCGCAGTAGAAGCGCTTGTGAACGGTGTAGTTCTCATGACGACTAAAGCGGATGTTGCAGGCTCCGCAGAAGGTTCTGTTGGGATCGTCTTCTTGTTCTTCTGCAAAACCACTTGCAGGACTCTGGCTGCCTTCGCTTGCTCTTCCTCCTCCACCTCCTCCCACACTTCCACCTCCACCTCCACCTTCCCCTTCAGAAGAGGATGATAGTCCTTCCTTTCCTGCAGGGGTTTCTGTCTTCACTTCCACGACCCTCCCGGATTCTGTTGCTCCACTGCCTGCAGGAGGGTCAGAGTCAGAGGGAGAAGCAGAGGCGGCCCTACTTGCTGCTCTGCCCTGAGGTGATGCTGACGTGCCATGGGCCCCACTGGAAGGGAGTGTCGCTGGCGCTGCATCTCTAGTTGCCCCAGGGTCTGAAGCTGAGGTTGCACCTTCTCCATGATGCCTACTGGAGCAGTACAGCCTCTTATGTGCATAAAAGTTGTTGATGTTGTTGAAGGTGATATCGCACTGAAAGCAGGTGGCTCCTTTGTGAGGAGGAGTGGCTGTGGCTGTAGGTGCAGTTGGTCCAGAGGGTAGGAATGCAGCCGGGTTGTTCTGAAGAACTGTCTGGCCCTGCTTCAGGCGGCTGTGGACCATCTCTGACATTTTAGCCAGTATCTCTGAGGCCTGAGGCAGGATGGCGGCCTCAGGATTAAACATGTACTGAGGCAAGAACATTGCTCCTCCGGGAAGAACTGAGCCTGTACCACTGACATGCGCGGGGCTAGAACCAGGGGTGGGACTAGTTGGTTCTGCCTTTACAGTTGCAGTGGCCAGACTTTTTGGAGAGGTGGATGTCTGGAAGGAGGATGTTTGCTTCTTGTTTGTCTTCCTTGTTGCTTCTTGATCTCCTGCCTCTTCACCCAGCTCCTCATCTTCTCCAGCCTCCCTAATCTCCATTTGCTGCTCTTCTGTCTCTAAGTCCGAAGGAGGCTCCTCTTTGATCTTTACATCAATAGGACTGTAGTCTCGAGGCGTGGCGGAGCCTCCGTTTGCACCAGGACTGACCGATTCTGGCGTAGGGACACAGGCCAAGGACTCCCTGTCCTGGGGAGACTGCTGGAGGTGGGGGTTGTCAACTGAAGATGGGGTGCTTTGGCAGGGGGTGGGGCTCCTTTCGACTGGTACCCTAACCTCTAGGTGGGTTCGCACATGCTGCTGAAGCTGGGCAGGTGAGTCAGAGTTCTGGCCACACACTTGACACTTCAGCACCACACCAGAGTCTCCTGGACTGAGACCTGAAGACAGTAAAAAACAGCAAACTATAACAGTAGCATACATTTGAAGGGATCTAGAAAAGCATCAGTTATATCAATGAGCCAATAATTGATCCACAATCTGGAAAAGTAGCCACATTTAGTCACATTGATGGTATGTCTTACCAGTGGACAGGGGGAGCTTGGGTAGGCCGGGACCTGGGGAGTAGACCTCACTGTGAGACCCCGGCTGGCAAACCATGTGGCTGGTGACCAGATGGCTGTAAAGGATGTCCCTTGTTGTGGAGACAAAGCCACAGCCATGACACACCCCGTTCAGTGTGTCAGTGTGGACCTTAAGGTGGCGCTCACAGTTCGCTTTAGTGGTGAAGGCTGACAGACAGATGAGACAGACAAATGGACGCTCACCTGTTAAAAGACAGAGGGACACTTATTTAGAGGGACACATTATGAGCCAATCTTCCACACGATGTGATAAACATTAAGGCACATTGGTCAAGCATCTACAAGTTGGGTCTCCATGTTTGGACCTGTCTGTTGGGCGTGGAGAGACAGTAGGTCTGGCACTCACCACTGTGTGTGCGCATGTGGATCTCAAGTGAGCTGGCACTGGGGCAGCTCTTGTTGCACTGTGGGAAGGGGCAGATGCGCTCGTTGGGGTAGGACTCCTTGGGTTTGTCCTGTGGTGGAGACGAGGCTGTAGCCGGCTGCTTCTGCCGGCTGGCACAGTAATACATGAGGTGGGCCTGCAGGTTCCTCTCACTGCGGTACCAGATCCCACAGTCCTTACATGGGAAGATGTCCTCTGATAGACGGATAGAAGATACATTTAGAGTTAGATGACTTAAAATGTTTCACAAATTAGTGACTCAAGTACCTTTACCTGTAAAACTCTCAGAGACCATTTCCAAAAGTCAATCTACAGCTCTTATAGATGAAGCAAGCACTCATGTTGGACACACACACACACACACACACACACACACACACACACACACACACACACACACACACACACACACACACACACACACACACACACACACACACACACACACACACACACACACACACACACACACACACACACACACACACACACACACACACACACACACACACACACACACACACACACACACACACACACACACACACACACACACACACACAGAGTAAGGGCATTGACAATAATCATCATATTTCAGCTGAGCTGAAGAGCTGTGGCACCATCTTGTGGCCAAATAGATCATTGCAGCCAGAAGACAGATGCTGAAATATAGATTTATGCCATGATGGCTTTCCGGTATCAACTTATATCGCAGCTATCGCAAAAACAGTGCCTGGATAAAAGTTTTTGGGCTGACAAGACAAAACAAGTATAGCATAAAGGCTAGAAGGGAACCTATATTGCATGTAATACTTATAGGCCATACAGTCTCTCATATTTACTCTACATGTTAAATACAGATTCTTAAGGATATATCTTTCTTAAAGAAACCTTAATACCACTTTGTATCGTTTGAATGATTTAAATGCCAAACTATCTTATTCTAATGGATAGTTTCCCTAGCCAGATTAGAAGCTAGTTGTTGTATATAGCACTGTATATAGTAGATATAACATATACTTTATTGAAGAAAATAGCTCTACTGCTAACGAATAAACAGACTTTGATTTATATATATTACTCACTGTTGACAATGGCAGTAGCCAAGATGGCGGCCATGCCAGCCTGCTGTGGGAGGAGCTGGATCTCTGAGCGCAGCGCTGGGGGGTACAGAGAGTCCTCCGTCCCCACAGGGGGCTTCTGGGTGACGAGGCTGAGTGGAGGAGAGAGCTGGGCCTGGGGGGGGGAGGAGCAGGGGCCCACAGGTGGGGACAGGGCCGCCAGGAGCCTTTCACCAGCTGCAAGCTCCCTGGTGACCTTACAGAACAATTCTTCACCTGAAACACAGAAGCTCAGGTCACCACAGGAAGCTAACAAAAAACACAGAGTAAAGATTATCTTTTTTTTTCATGCAAGTTAATATACAGTACATTTATTCCATTTGGGGGTAGTGTTGTCTGGAGGCAACAACATTTTGACTAGTGGTGGTAGGAACATAGAAAAGGTGGAACTACTCTCATGGAAGTCAACAATAGCAAAGCCCTGGGACTGACCCACCTCTCAGTGCCAGGGGTTAATGTCCCTGTCCTGTTCAAGCCAGAAAGCCTGTTCAATAGCTGCTTAGTGATGAGGGTCATCTACTCAGGAAACTGCTAACATGTTACTTCAACCACTCACTTGACATTTCAAATTAGTAATAAAACATTTGATGAATGGTTTCGAGCATTTATGTTGGCGGAAAGAGATTTACTTGGATATGATAGTAAAGATCTCTGTAAAGAGGCTCAGTCATTGGTACACGTTTATTTATAAAGCTTTGTTGGGTAAACTCCCGTATTATATCTGCTCTCTGATAACACAGAGAGTTGCAAGCAGCTATTGTCTGAGATCGCATGATGTAGTATTGTTAGATGTGCCAAGAGCAAGGACTGTCTTAGGTAAGACAGCTTTTACGGCGCAGCTCCACTTGCTTGAACAATCTTCAGCAAGAATCGAAACTGAGCAATCTCATTCCTCTGCATGTTTTTAAAGCTAGGCTAAATGAAATGCTTGTTGATACTATGGGCACTTGTAAATGTCTATAACTAGGTTAATGTATCCTGTAAATATAATGTATGATGTCCTTTATTGTTTTATGTTTCATGTGGAACCTATATGCTGCAGGTCTCCCTTGAAAAAGAGATCTATGATCTCAATGGGACCAATCTGGTTAAATAAAGGTTTGAAATGAAAATGAAATGAAATGATATAAAACTTAGAAAGCAGGAAATCTCCATATTTGAGATTCTGATAAAAAACATTTTCTGCCATTATTGCTTAAATACTTACTTGCAATCAATACATTGATCATCAAAATTGTTGTAGACTTTTTTTCTGTAAATTGATGGATCGCATTGTCGACTAAAATGTGCAGCTCTACTTAAATATGCTTAACAGAGAAGTAACAGTACAATGTAAGGGGGGAAATGTTTTAGAACAATGACTTTGAGCCAGTGTGGTGGAGCTGCTCCACACTGGGAACACTGGGCAGTCAACAGGAAACATCAGGTGGACATGCTGTTGCTACACTGGAACACTCACGTTGGCTGTAGATGGTGCAGTTGGCAGATGAGAGGTCAGAGGTCAGAGGGAGCAGACTCATCCAACAGTCTGGATCCTCACACACCAGAGAAAACCTAGAGTTCTGGAAACACACACACACACACACAGAACGGATGGGTTAGACTCATCACACAGTGTATATAATGACGCACCCCCACAGTGAGAATGAAGGACGCCTGCTTAGTTTAAGAATGAACATATAATAATCAAAGAGTTTTTTTTATTACAAAGATTGACATGAATTTACCAACAATGTTGCTTGTGACTATTAGTGCCAGAACAATTAGTTAATCTATATTGAATTGAAATAAAAAAGGTTCATGTTCTCATAGCAAGCTTCTCCTTCGTATCTCTGCATTTTGGACTGCTGGTCAGACAAACAACTATTTATAGATGCATCCTTAAACTCTGGCCGATGTGTCTTTTTACACTATCTCTTGATTTTAAAAACAAACAAACCTGAGTAAATGATATTCTTCCTCACAGTTAACTGTTGATGAGTCTTTTATGATAATACAAACATTACATAATCAGAATAATGAAAGTGTTCAAGGGATTAGCAATACAGTGCATAACGTGAAATGCTACCATTCCACAGCTGGAAATGTTTAGTTTCAATTGGTCCACATGTTTCTCTCTTCCCTCCCTCAAAAGATATCAAATCCAATAAATGATTGTCTCTGCCATTGTCACTTTCAAGTGTCCATTCTCCTCTTTAACTGTACAGCAGTGGTGAACCGTCAGGGCCTTCAAGGTATTCAGAGAATACCCTGGAACACTCAGATAAAACAAACAAAAAAATCGATTTAATTATATAAATAAAATGAATAAATGAGAATCGTATCTGTGTTGTTGATCTGTAATATTACAGTGTTACGTTGATTTATTTGTCTTTCTTGATCCATGCACTACACATTTGAGTGGTTTTGTGTTAGACATTTTTTTCAACCAATCAGATATTTTTCTGGGTCTCTGGGTAGAACATCCTTTAACCAAGGTATTCTACATCCTGGATAGAATGCCCTGGCCGTTGCACTGAATGAGGCCACGTTTACACGGAGGCGAAACGGGTTGTATCCGCTACAGGCCGTAACGGAACCGCGGAAACGGTAACGGGTCCCAAGGTGGGTAGATCTGCGGACGAAACGCTCTGGGGGGCCTAACGGCTCTGTGTGTACATATACGATCATTTCCTGATAACGATGAAGCCATAGCCCCGCCTCTCCCCACCTCTGCTGCTCACTGCTGTAGCATGGTCAGTAGCTACTGCTACTGCTACTGACCATGCTACAGATGTTAGGGCAACATCTACAGCTCCTCTACCACAACCATCAGCAACAACATGAACTACATGTTGCTAAATCCACCGCAGAGAATAAACAGAATGGCAACCATGCTTGGGGGGTCTTCTTCGCTGCTTTTGGTGTATTTTGTGGCGGAAGTACAGCCACTTACAGGCCCGACAAATGTACTACAGTGTCTCCAGCGGGTCGAGCGGTCTCGTGTGGACAGACACGTTTCTTGAGCCGATACCGTGTGGACGGAAGACTTTTTTGATATCGAATTCGGTTCGTTCTCCGTTTCGTCTTTGAGTAAACACAGCCTGAGAGCGTACGTTTGGATTGACAGTTTGATCAACCAATCATATATTTAAGCAATAGCGCACGACAGGCCGTGGTATATGCTCATTATATCACAGCTAAGGGGCGTGGTTCAGCCCGACGCGAAGCGGAGGGTCGACATAATGCGAGGTGGTTGCTATGCAACAACACTAACAGCTAGCGTTATTCTCCGTGGGGACTTCCGGCAACAATCTTGATTCTGATTGGCCAGAAGACTCGAAAAATATCAACAAAGATGTTTTATTGAGAAGATGATCACTACGTGACAGAAGTTTTCCGGTACTTCCAGTCCAACGCCTACTGCATGCCCAGCGTTAGAAAATCGGGCCTTCAAAAGAAAAGTTTGTGTGTGTGTGTGTGTGTCTACAGAAGGTCCAGTTGTGATAGACACGGTTCGCCACTGCTGTACAGTATGCACATGGCGAGACAATCAAAATTCAAACAGTAAAGCATGAATTGCTGTAAGTTGGGAATACACAGTTACACAATACTGTATCATGGGTTTCCAGTGGCAAACACCCATTTATAAAGAGGATGCCAGGGAGCAGACGATGATCCCTACCCAAGAAGGAAATTAGGAAATAAAGGGAGCAGGGGCTGAACAAAGCTGCATGGAAAAATAAAGGAGAAGAAAGAAGAAAGAGGAGAATAGGAATAAAAGAGGGAAAGAGACCCCGGGAGAGAGTGAGAGAAGAAAAGGAAGAGGAAGAAGATCTGATGAGGTCGGAAGGGGCTATTCAGACCGCTGCCATAATAAGATCCACGGAACACACCGGAAAGAGAGGAACAGCCTGTGTGTGTGTGTGTGTGTGTGTGTGTGTGTGTGTGTGTATGTGTGTGGAGGCATGAGACAGAGGGAATACATGAAACATACACATAGATTTTTACTGCTAAATGGTGTAGAATGTCAACTTTAAAATGCCTGTTCTCAACAATCATCAACCTGACCAATCATCTCTTTAGTAGCAATGCATAGTAAACTGGTTTAAGTACACAGGAGCATATTGCAGTACATACGCCAATGCTGAATTGACATTGTGGCAGTATGTATGTTCATTCTCACTGTAAATAGCACCAGTCCTAGTGTTAGGCTCTGAAAAGGTCATTTTACTAGCTGATTGAAAGCAATGGCTAGCAAAGCGACACACTCAGCGCACTGTACCGTATCTCTATCAGGGATACGTGTGGTATGGCTCAGCTTTTTCTCCTTTCATATCTTATATGAAATACAATTAATTCAACATCTTAAAAGGGAATAAAACACTTGTATTTTATCCATGCAATGCTGAATGTCTTTTTTCTATCAAAGCACAGCATTGAGTCAGTGTGATGCAGTACTGTCCCTCTCCATCAGGAGGCAGCCTTCCCCCAGCACTGCACAGAGCAGGGAAGGTCTGAGGGTCAAAGGTCACTGGATTGTGTATCCTGCTCTTCAACTGTTTAAACTACATAACCTTTTCATGTGTTCTAATTCAAAGTCATAGTGCTATCTTAGCCAAAACAAGTACATATATTTAGTCCCTGATGATTTGAATCATTAGGGACTGAATATATAAATATATGTACTTAATTTGGGTAAGCATATATCTAAAACAATATATATTTCCTGACACCAAAAACAAAAATGCTTTTTAAAATCCATAAGAGCTTATCAGCACTTTCTCATGAAATCCTTATCCCCATGTTATGCTGTGTTTCAGCAACGTTTCCAATGCTTATTACTCCTTTGGGATGTCAGTACCGTGGTATTAAAAGACAGGCTGATCAGTTCAAATCAGCCGCTCCAGGTGAGTAACAATTGGCTCTATCCCTGGCTTTCTAGAAGTCATTCAGAGCCCACAACAGGAAGTGTGTTCCATACAAATTGGCACATTTCATGCATTTTCTTTGCACAATATTTTCCTCCCCAACTCCTACATTGAGACACTTTATTAAAGTGCTCAAATGCACTAAACATAAAATCATCTTTAATTAGATTATTCAAATTAAAAGTGGTTCCAAATATGGGCTTTGGGACCCAAAAATGAGGAAGGAAGAACGAAATGAAGCCAAAAATGTGTTTATTTTTCAGTGAGAAGAGAAGGAAGGAGTGAATGGAGGAAGCCTCTGAGTGTGTTGCACGCTGAAGACGGAGGCAGAGCGTATTGGATTTCATGGGGAACATCACTGATGTGGAGATACTGCTTCTTTTGTTTTAATTTGTAACCCAATGCTGGAGCCGTCTGAGCTGTAAGTACTGCTAATTTGTTTCAGACTAATTCATCACGGCCACGGCTTTGGAATTTGCTATGATAGGGCAATGGGGAGAGCAATGAGGAAAACACACACACTCATGTGTACAAAAAAAAGAAGAGAAACAGTCAATCACACACAGACTGTTGTTCAAAACTGAGTGTGAAACTCCATATTTTCTTATTGGATAATTACTCTTAATAAAATCCAATGTTGTCCACTCATTGATAGAGTCTCCTCTATTCCCAGTTTTTCATCATGGTAAAGTCAGATTTGTCTTTGAACACAGCTGGATTTAAAATGCTGCAGATAATGTTGGTTTACTTAACAAATTAACAAATGGAGGGTTTAACCTGCAAATGGCTACAGAACTACACACATAATGAATTTATTATACTCAATGTCAATCTGCAGGAAGAATAAGATAGAACTGTACACACTCTGCGGCCACGGACACACAGCAGACACACATACACAATTATTACTGTGTGTGTGTTTGTTTGTATGTGTGTGTGTGTGTGTCCCCTTGTTCTGGTCTGACGCTGATCTCACTGACTCAAAAGGCAGACAGCAGTCACCCAGAGGAACGTGCCTCGACCCACAAAGTGTGAACCTCGGCTGCCTCGGTTTTCGAAAACATGACAGTGTTTTCGAAAACACCCCCCCCCCACCCCTTCAACAGATCCCATTTGCTGTGACAGAAACACCTGCTGAGCACATCTCCTCCCACAGAGAGCAGTCAGCCTGGGTATCGAACCGTGGTGCTCAGCACTATATATGTAGTATATTACATTACGTAGCATTTAGCTGACGATTCTATCCAAAGCGATTTACAACAAGTGCAAGATTTAAGATACAAAAACAATGCTGATATATTTACTTCAAACAAGCAAGACCATTGTAAGTGCTGGTGCATAAGTAAAGCACAAGTGTGTTGCCGTTTTTTTTAATGAGAATATGAAAGTTGAAAAAGTTTGGACACCCCTGGTCGAAGAGATTTGGGGAAAAATGACAAGGAAAAAGTCAATCTGGAGTACCAAGAGGATTGACCACAATTGTCACATTCTCAGCTTTTCCTAAAAATGTCATCCTCCAATAAAGATGTGTATTTCCACATACATCACCCCGTCTTCTATTTGTATCACCCTAACTATCCGCATAGCCCTCCATCTATCAATGGGATGTCAGGCCTCCCCGGCAGAGCTCCATCTGAGTTGAGAGTGCTGCCTTAAGCCCCATCAGCAGAGGAGAGTGTTTGAGCTGCAGTCTAAGCCCCTCGCCCGGACCCCGGTCCCCTCATGAATATTAACCAGCCCCGAGCCTGGCTTTAATCTGCCTGATCCCCGCACTGCTGCCGCCGAGACGATAGCGAATCTAATTATTTGGTCTGATATTAACCCCCTGCTTCCACACTCCCACCACACACACCACCCCCCTGTCCTCACTATAGCTGCTAAACATTCACTGTGTGTGTGTGTTAGTGCACAGCAACAACACTCTAGAACCATCTTCTTCTGCCAACGTCAGTTTACACACACACACACACACACACACACACACACACACACACACACACACACACACACACACACACACACACACACACACACACACACACACACACACACACACACACACACACACACACACACACACACACACACACACACACACACACACACACACACACACACACACACACACACACACACACACACACACACACACACACACACACACACACACACACACACACACCACCTCCAGCGCAGCCTGTGACGCCCTCTCCTTATCAGGCCCAAAAACGCCCTCCTCAACACCGATAAAAGTTGAATGCAAATGATGCCAGGCGGATTTCATTTCTTCATTTTATTTCTCCGTTCTCTCGCTCATAATCACAATGGTTTCTTGTTTGTTCGCTCTCTCTATCTCTCTCTCTCTCTCTCTCTCTCTCTCAGAGTGCATCCCGTTTTTTTTAAATGTTTGAATGGGTATTAGTTTAACAGGGTTCACTGATGACTTTATTTTAGTTGACTTTGAAGCATTATGGTGGGGAAGTTGTTGGGGTGTTTCCTGATGCTTAAGGCTGATCAGAGTCTGACGCCATGGTGAACTCAGGAGGAAGCATGGCATCAAAAACCCCAGCCCACTTCCCATGCCGGGGGGAGAACATCGGGCTGGCTGTGGGAGAGGTGGTGGGACACAGCAGCATGAGGTCACCGATGCGGATAAACAGTGCCGCTGTCATTTTCCTTGATAGGTGGAGAAAGTGAATGGCGTCATGGAGACAGGTATGATGGTGAAGCCGCTGAGGCTGCCCAAATACAAAGTTCTTCAAATGTCCCTCCTTTCATTACACATGAGTTCCTCAGCAGAGAGGTCTGGAGACACGGGAAAGTGGTCTCCCCGGAAAAAAGGATCCTGGATGCAAGTCTACTGAAGCATGTCGTGTCAGACTGCATACATGATACTGAATAACTGGGATGTTAAGGTAGATGATTACGACTATGTGTTTTTTACAATTTATAATGTTTTGGTTGCAGAGAGGAGAGACAAGTGGCGGTCCGGGGATGGTGGTTCAGCTCTGCCCGGCCCGGGGTACTCCTGGTGAGTAACAGATACATACAACAGATAAAATCCATACGATGCAGGAAGGCAAACAGATTCCATTTCCTCTCCACAAAGTATTTTACTCACTGGAGGTGGAGCATTTTATTACGGTGAGGATGCTTATAATTAAAGCACGGTTTGACCTTTTCACAGCTGTTTCTCAAATGCTCCAACAATTGGTGCGGGGTGGAAGCTCTTTTCTCAGAAAGTGAATAATGTTTGAAACGGCTGTGGCTTTTTGTTATTCTTAGGTGGGGATTTGAACTGTACAGCAAATGCATCTTTAGATCGCAACCATGCAGAGCCTCATCAAACATCCCAGCTGGTCTACACCTATGGTCTGGTGGATGTGCAGATGAGCAGTTTAAGATTCCTCTGAACAGCTGTCAACGGCCACCGTTTTACTGCTGCCACTGGGGAATAAGGATGTTTGTATATGCAAATCATTAGTGGTGCAATCTAGCTCATCTGTGTCTCAATGTGTATACTGTTTTACATTGTCTCATATTGTTTACACTTTATCATGTCTAAGCAGGAGCGCCTCATGGTCATTAAATGTTATTGCCACAGAAAACAATAACACAACTGTTCTTTGGAATATAAAGATACTACATTTTCTGTGGGATGCTTTGAAATAAAAGTGAAGGCTTCCCGCCAACATTGGTTCAAACGCTTTGAATAAATCCGTCAGCCATAGCGGGCTTTATTGTTGTTGTTTGTTTTTTAATTTGTCACAGCACTGACATCATTGATCTTGTGTTACTAGTCAGCACATGAACATGATTGAAATGAGTTCCACATATACAGATTATAATTGTTGGGGATACAGACATAGCCGCGGGAAGTAGGGGTGCTGGGGGTGAGAATCACAGAACGGCCGGTCGTCAAGGGCTCGGTTCGCTCACGGTCGGCACCGCCCTTAATGTGTTTTTAAACGGCATCATTGAAGTTGCGCTGACAGGCGACAGAGGTCCACCGTGTCCCCGCAGCAAGGCTACCCCCCCCCCCCCCTTGACAGTTCACTAGCACCCCCCCCCCCCATTGACAATTTACCGCACCCCCTAAGTAAAATGACTTCCCGCGGCTATGGATACAGCGTAAACTTGTCAGTGTCTCCTGATTTACAAAATACCTGCAAGGTGTTTTTGAATGACCTCAAACATATTCTTCTTCCTATTCTTCTTCCCTCCTGGGCCGCAGACATTTACAGTGCCATAGATAGCTACCAAGATACTGCATCTCTAGATAATATTATATTAGACTAGCTTCCAATTGGTCCAGACTGGTACTACAGCTGCATTGAACATAAGTAGGTAAACTGGTAGATGTCATTCAAGATTTGAAGGGCTTTATTCTGCATGTCCTGACTTCAGTGCTGAGTCCCTTCCACCACTGTGGCCCAAACAGTAACCATGGTGTTCTGTGTGTGTGTGGGGGGGGGGGGGGGGGGGACACACACACCTGTGGCAGCCAGTAGTGTTTGATACATTAAAAAAAAGAATAAGAAAAAAAGACAAAGAAAGAAAAAGTAGAGCCAGTGACATCATCTGCAGATCAGCACACATTCCTGAAGGTGCACCCGTCCTTCTCACTGTGCTCCTCTAGCTGGGAATTCAAAACCCACCCTGCTCTTCTCCTGACCTTTTCAACCATCGTTCATTCTTTCACTCTTCCCACAAAATCATTCATTCAATCATCCTCTCTCTCTTTCTTTCTTTCTTAATCTCCAGTCCTCTCCCCAACTCTCATTCCTCCCCTTCTGTCTGCCTGCCCCTCCTTTCCCATCCAATCTCTCCCTCTTTCTGTCTCTCGTTCTATCTCTCAGCTACAGGAAATGGTTTCTTTCCCGATCCAGGGGGTTGGAGGGGAGTACTCACTGTCCCAAACAAAGAGGTCACTGTGTGAATCCTCCAAAAATACAAAGAAGAAAAGGAAGGCAGATAAAATCAGAAACCTACTCTCATCCGCCTTTTACACACACACACACACACACACACACACACACACACACACACACACACACACACACACACACACACACACACACACACACACACACACACACACACACACACACACACACACACACACACACACACACACACACACACACACACACACACACACACACACACACACACACACACACACACACACACACACACACACACACACACACACACACACACACACACACACACACACACACACACACACACACACACACACACACACACACACACACACACACACACATCCTTGTTTTACACTGTATGTTCCTCTCAAGAGGTACGGATATGGTCAACGCACTACATGGCTACGGCCCAGCCGAAGAGTGAAAGCGTATTCCCATGAGAAAAAAATGGAGGGAGACAGGTTTGATGAGCTGCATGCAAATGACATGTAAAAATATAAAACTGCGATACTTAAAACGGGGGCCGAGATAAGAGATTTGAAAATGAGGCACTCTTGGAAAGCAGGCTCCTGAACTGCCGGAGATGAAGCTCAGAGATAGAGAGGATAGAGGTTTTCCCTCTCCTCTTCTCCTCTCTTACACCTCCTCCTCCTCCTCCTCCTCCTCCTCGCTCCTTCCTCCTCACCCTGCAGATGACAGGGAGATGCAGATACCAGCCAGTCACAGCCACTGAGTGATGAACACCGGCTCCTTCTATCTCCTTTAATCCTTCTCTTCCACGTTTCCTCCATTTTCTCTCATATTTCCTTTTGTCTCTCATGTTTTATTTCAGGGCAGTGCTCAACGCTAACTTTTAAAAGTGGTTGCCAGGCTGGCAACCAGGCATCAGCTTTTGGTTGCCAAAACTGAAAATACGGTTGCCATTTTTAGTCACCTTATATTTTAAATAATTAAGATACCATACATTTATACATCAACCTAATAATGAATATGTGACACAAAAGAATGTTCAAATGCTTTACAATAAGTAATTAACACATTTGTTTGAAACGTAAGTGGTAGGAAACTTGTCCACCCTCAATTGCTGGTATACAAAATACCAGTAGTGCAGCTGTTGTCATGTTCTTCACAGATCCCTCACAAATGAATTGAGCAAGTCACTAGTTTCTTCTTTCTCTTTTATAGAAATGATTATATTTTTATGCCAATATTTTCCTATGGTAAAGTTTCGTTTAGCACTTGTATTTTGATAGTAATAAGATCGGGACTCTTATTTTGAAGGAACTTTTACCGGAAGTGAATGCACAACGTAGCAGAATTGAACCCACTAAAAGTGTTTCTTCTTAGAATAAGTGAGAAATGGATGTAACTTCTGTTTGACGGCTATCATACTGTAGAAATAAGAAACTGTAATTGTATGCAATAATTTATGGCATTAATAATGAATATATAATTCTTAACTGTGAATGGTTTTCATTTATTTAACATTATAAATGTATTAATCTGGCCAAACTTGATGGCAACCTAAAATCCCTCTCTTTCCGTACCTCAGATAGACAATATGATTGGAGACAAAACAGCCAATCAGAATTGACCTTCTGGAGTTCTCCGATTTGGTTGGTTTTGTGGCACATTTGTAATAGTGATGGGAATTCCGATTCCCTTCGGGGACACGAATCTTTTGATTCAGTTCACTTGAAAGATTCGTTCACTGATTCGTTCACCGGTTCGCGAACGACTTCTGGTGATTTGCACGTTCGCGAACGATTCGTCTTTGTACTTAATTCGTTCAGTGAGTCTTCACTACTGCCGAAGTCCGTACAAGAAGTTTGCTGGCGTAACATGTATGATATTAAAACACATTTTACACCTCACCTTGTTGCCCCATGAATTATGCTCTGGGAATAGGCTACATATTATTTAAGAAATATAATTGGCCATTGTTAAATCTCTCATAAATGTGTGCCTGACTATACGATGTATTACAGCAGACTAGCACGTTATACTTTCAAACCCATGCACGTACTATGTGGCCTAACTTAAATCCCAAAGCATTAAACTCCATTTGGCCAAGTTCAAAGTGAATAAAAAAATATATCCTCTACATCGGTGACGATTTATTCATATTCTATAGTATGTACCCATCTATGTTTACCTTTAGCTAGCGGCTAAGCTAGCTGGACGCTACGGAGCCCAGCTATCCGCCCTCTGAAGCTTTTAGGGCCGACAGGGAGAGGAGAATGTCCCGCTAACGCTGTGTGTGTGTGTTTCACATTAGCGGGATGCTATGGAGCTCAGGTATCCGCCATCTGAAGCTTTTAGGGCCGACAGGGGGAGGCGAATACAACGCTGTGTGTATTTATCGCTAAGCTAGCGGCTAAGCTAGCTGGACGCTACGGAGCCCAGCTATCCGCCCTCTGAAGCTTTTAGTGCCGACAGGGGGAGGAGAATACAACGATGTGTGTATTTATCGCTAAGCTAGCTGGACGCTACGGTTCCGGTATCCGTCCTCTTTATTGCGGACAGGTTGAGGAGTGTGTGTGTGTGTGTGTGTGTGTGTGTGTGTGTGTGTGTGTGTGTGTGTGTGTGTGTGTGTCGGAGCTCAGGTGAGAGGGCTCTGATTACAGTACACTGTAGGAAACAGTTCAGAACTGTAGGAAACAGTTCTGAACTGTTTCCTACAGTTCTTTAAGTTCGTCGTTCGCGAACGACTTCTCTTTAGCTTTTGGCGGAAGGCGGCGACTCAAACAAACGAATCGTTTTGTGGGAGGAATCAGTTCATCTCGTTCACTTCAAAGATTCGTTCAAAAAGAACGAATCGTTCGCGAACGACCCATCACTAATTTGTAACGCTGTGACAACTTGAGCGAGCCCGCAGGCAAACTTGAGCGCACACAGGGTGGCGAGGTTGAGCAAGGGAGCGAGAGCGTGTGCAGGAGTTTGTGAGCGGGCTTGAGAGTCAATTTTTCTTCAAAATATAATTGATGTGCTTGCAAAATATATTTTTCTGTAGTCAAAAATGTTCAATTGCGTGCTCAATAACATTTTCTATGCTCAAAAGGCACAACAATAACACCATATATTTCGCCTCTCAAGACTTTACACATTTCCTCTTTGCTTTTCGTTCGAGTTCATCTTGCGCTTTATCAGTTGAATCACTTTGAACATTCGTTTGAGATGTTGACGGGTTGGCCGAACTTTTTACCCCACAGTCAAACAACTTAATTTGCTTCGCCATTTTTTGTAAAACAAACACACGGCGCACCGCGCACGCGAGTAAACGTGCATCGTTTTCTGGCTCCGTAATCACACCAATGCACGTGCAACTTAAGTATCAGGTTCCGACTGGTCACAACAATAATTAAATATCACTCTTAATACAACAAATAATTAACATTTATCTATTTTGGGGTGCACATTTAGCTGTTTGCTGTCCTTATTTCTTTATGTTAAAAACTGGTTGCCACTGATGGCAACCAAAGGCCAAGAAGTGGTTGACATTTTTTCTGAAAGGTTGCCAATGGCAACCATTACAGTCGAGCCCTGCAGGGGATGGACCTTTCCCACCCTTCTCTTTGCCTATATTTTGTTCCTCTTCCCCCCTGGCCTGGCTGAGTTTCTGTCTATCAGTATTTTATCTTATTTGGCAGTTTTCTCTCCCCTCTCTCCAATCACCCCCCTCTCCCGTGCTGAGGTGCGGGCTCTTCTGTCTGCCTGGCTGACAGACCTGCAGACAGACAGCTGCTGTCATGATGTGGGCGAGTCATACGACAGGTTGCCTGTGTGGAGCACGACGATTCAATAACCACAGATAAAAGCTAGCTCTCCTCGAGGCCATGATCCACAGTGTACACATTTTGAGAAGAGACGTCCATTACTCAAGGGCTGTGCCCAAAAACTCCTTGTCCAGGTTTGAAGTCCCAGCAGTTTTGGCTTTTAGTTTTTTCCCGTGAAAAATAATATGAGAGAGGGATTAAATCTAATATTTGAATGATTTGAATTGATTGGTGAAGATGGAGACCCTGAAAGCTGACTCAAAGCAGCATTCCACACTGTATGCTGCAAGAGGACAGTACCTTTCTTTGAGATTACATCGTCAGTGACTGCTGTTGGTCTGCCCATTTTATGAGTAAAACCCTAAGCAGTTGGCTGTTTAACAGCAGATATATCAACCAATTAAATTACATTAAAGGTCCCCTATTATACTGTTTTACATCAATATATTACAGGTCTCAGATATATACAAAACATGTCTCTGATTGGCTGAAACACCAAACAGATCATTGCAGCATCCCATAATCCCCTCTGTTTCAGCCCTGTTTCCAAAGTGCTGATTCTCTGTTTGTTACTTTAGATGAAAATAAGGAGCCCCTCCCCACGCCCCTCTGAGAGACATTTGGTTACAAAGAACTCAATGGTGCTCTCGGAGGAGATTCAGGTGATAAGGGGGGGGGGGGTTACCTTGGTTGCTGATTGGCTAATGGTTACACAAGACAAAACATCGTTATGACATCATAAAGTGGCCAAAATCTGATCAGCTCATTTTCAGACAGGTTTTTATAGAAATGGATACAATTCATGAAAAAGTGGATTGTGCACATAGGTGACCTTTAAAACAATGTAAACAAATCTTTTTCCAAATAATATTCACACTCACACCTAACACTCTGACACCGCCTTACAGGCTACTGCAAGCCAGGACCAACGCAATAAGTATGTTTGGCTTTGATTGCTTTTGATGACTTTATTTGTGTACATAGCGGAGATATTTCCTTTTAACAAGAAGATAGAAAAGGGAGTTTACAGCAGAAATAAGTACACAAAGTACAGTATATAAGGTGACAAATATATTTGACTGTGAACTAAAAGTAGAAACTCTGGTCTTGCACTCTAGTTCATAATAATGTCCTGTAGTATTGGGTTCTTCTGGGGGGCATCGCAGAAGGTGTCTCAACACTCGCTGTAATCATCTATTTGTCATCTTCTGAAGGAGCACCATTTTAATTAACATTCTAATTTGATGGGCGGAGGAAAGAAAGAAACAGAGAGGCAGAGAAACACTGTTGATGAGTCCAGATAAAAAAGATCAAAATCAGGATGTAAACAACCCAGCTCAGAGTCAACACAAAAAAAGGAAAACAGCTCTAGAGAAAATGAGAAGGAGACGCTGATCACCTTCACTCGTCCTTTCAGCGGAGTGAGGGAAGTGGAGAGGAGAGTAGAGGAGGGAGAGCGGAGGATATATAGGGAGTGAGAAGAGACTACCCAAAAAGTGTTTGAAAAGCCGTGGGTGGCGCGCCTTATCGCCCCAGTTCTCCTGGAGAGATTATTGGGGGATTAGTGCGAACGCTTGTTTCTAAAACATGATGAAAAGACGTTCAGTGCGTGATAACGCTTTGAACTCCCTTACTCTGCTCCTTCTAGGATCGTGCCTTCAGGCTGCCTCTCCAAGAAACACAGGATTGGGGTGGGGCGAGCTGCTGGGTGCTGCTGAAGGAGGGAGAACAATAAGATCATGTTGTAAGAGTTTCTTCTGTGGCTCACTTTGGACATCTGTCCTTTTGGAAGACTCAACAGATGCAACAAACTCTGGGTTTGCATACACTTAAGCATCATTACTCTTTCACCTCATATAACTGACATTTCCCAACAATCCCGCAACTTCGGTCCAATCACATGCACTTGCACTATCAGTTAATTAAAGCAGGATCCAATCAGAAGGAGAGGAGATATAATATCAGATTCTTTATGTGCGATCCAATCAGAATAGCACAAGTGGTGTGCTCACTGCTGGGTTGCCATGGGAGGCTTGTCGAGGAGGACCAGGTTGTTCACTCAACCAAAAACGATGAGGAATCAGCAGCCAGCGATCAGCTGATCAGTAAACATTATTATACCGTGTTCTAAAGTCCAACAGCCATATCAGCCAGAATATATTTAAATAGATAAATGGTTTTACGCCTCTTTCTCAAGAGATGCAAATGGCA
This sequence comes from Pogonophryne albipinna, assembly GCA_028583405.1. Lineage (NCBI taxonomy): Eukaryota > Metazoa > Chordata > Actinopteri > Perciformes > Artedidraconidae > Pogonophryne > Pogonophryne albipinna. The sequence goes on along the minus strand of CM053250.1, from coordinate 38,812,330 downwards.
GGATTTCCATATGACACAGACCAGTTAACACGGCAATAATCTAATGAAGGAGATCTGTTGGAGGGACAGCGAGCACTGGATCTCATTTCTCTCTCTCTGCTCCACCCTGATTTCTCAGAACTGACAACTCACCCCACCCACATCATAATACACCAACAAGCCAAGACAATGTCAAATACCTCTCATTTTGTATTGTTTAAGAAAAAAAGAATCATTGCACTGAAATGCTTCCAGGTGTAGTTGTGTTGCTGGGCCAGCCTCGTATTAAACGTATCTGTCCGGGCCAAATAAGAGGAACATTTGTTAAGAAAAAGTTCTGAGAAAGCGGGCGATGCTAGGGGGGCAACACTGCCGATTGGGCCATGCCAATCATACAGAGACGGGGGGCAAAGCCTGGGGGCTTCACAGAGCCCAGGAAGGATGAGGACTGAGGAAGACAGCACGGATAAGATCAAAGTGAGGAAGGCTAGACAACTGCAATAGATCTCACGTATTTTATGGTGAGGATGAAGCATGTCCATAACAGGGAGATGAACCAGAGAAGGATTCTGAGAGAGCGGGGCCCAGCCGAAAGATGACATCTCTCTAAGATAAGATACAAACTGTAACCCCCACCATACTTTAAAAGCTGTGTCTCAGAAATAAAATGTGTGTCACTCTGCACCACCTTCAGTTTGCAATGTATTGTGCCAAACAAAAGATATGAAGAAAGGAATGAGGATTACTCCTACAAGCAATCCAACCATGTCTGTGAGATGAGTATAATAAAAAACGAGTATAATAAAAAAGGAGAATTTTAAGTTGGGTATGTTTTTTTGTGGCTTTCTAGCCATCCATTTGTATCTGCAATTAGAGTTTACAAAACACTGGAATAATTAGAATGCCTAAACAAACAAAAAGGGCATGTGATCATAGAGTTGTAGTTCCAATCTCCTGGCAGGAAGTAGCTTCCTATGCTGCACACAGTATGCAGTGTTCACACTGGAGAAGTTACAAAGCACAGTATATATATACACTTCAGATTTGAGTGTGCTGTTGATGTACGATATTCTCCTACAATGCTAAGCTCAGAAAAAAGTCAGAACATGTCAAAATGAGTGTGTGGTTCAAAGTTGTTGAAACATGTTGTTGTTAATTTCTAAATGTCAATTTACAGTGACATTGTATAATTTCCTGTAGGTTTTATACCATTTTATATGAACCACCCAATATGAACTAATAATGAACAGCTCTTACTCTTCATTCTAACCCGACCTCCCCCCACCCTGCTGGGGGCAGTACTGTATTATGTGGTAGAAATGGGCAGATGAGTACAGAATATTATACTTGTAGAAAAGGATTGTGAACTGGGTTTGATGCTGGGCTTCAGCTGCGTAGCAGGAGAAGAAACTCTCAAACACACTGAGGAGGATAGCCCTGACCCCTGCTGACCCATGAGGGAGGGATAGATGGAGAAGGGGGAGGATGTGGAGTGACAGGGGGAGAAACACAGGAGGAATGTGAGATTATGGCCACTATCTCCAGCAGATACTGAATGTCCATCTCCTCACTTCTTCAGACGCAGATAGGAGGGGAGAGGGTGGTAGGAAGGGCAGAAAATGAGGAAGAAGAGAGAGATATGTGTTTAGAGTCAGAATGAGATGCTTTCTTTACGAAGGGAACCTTTGAAAGAACAGACACTGACTTTACAGTCCAGAGGAGCTGCACATGGGCAGCGGAAGGGAGGGGAAGAACAAAAGGTGATGGGTGAGAGAGTGTGTGCGAGAGTGAGAGTCAGTGCTCACACACACACACACACACACACACACACACACACACACACACACACACACACACACACACACATTCACACACAGACATCTTCTGTACACTCAGAACCATACTGATAATAAATGAAATCTTAGAAATGAGAGCCTATCAAGCAGGAATCAATCACTGGGGTTTGTTGTCCAGGAGGATGGCGCCATGTGAAGATAAAAAACAGGCGGACGTCTGGGGAGGGCTGGGAGGAGAGGAAGAAGAGAGGGGAGAGGATGGGAGTCAGGGGACGGCTAGGAGGAGAAGAGAGAGGAGAAGAGATCAGAGAGGAAAGAAGTGGAGGAGAGGAGAACTGAATGGGCCATTTAGTGAAAAGAATATGATCTGCTTCAGACAGACGTGGACAGTTACACTGGGCTAAGCTGGACTCACATTTGGCAACTGAAAATAGCAGGTAAAGCAAGGTAGATCACAAATTGCATTAATATATTATATGTCTCTGTGTTGTGTTTTGTGCTTCATGCCAGGAAACCTCTCCTAGCATCAGTATCATATGGACTTGCACATGATGCACAAACCCAGCCTGATAGGGCTCCTTCCGGACACACACACACACACACACACACACACACACACACACACACACACACACACACACACACACACACACACACACACACACACACACACACACACACACACACACACACACACACACACACACACACACACACACACACACACACACACACACACACACACACACACACACACACACACACACACACACACACACACACACACACACACACACACACACACACACACACACACACTATAGTTACAGTAATCAACTATAACCTCAGTGTTGTGTGAAGACGTCATTTTATTAAAGGGGACCTATCATGCAAAATGCACTTTTTGATCTTTTACACATAAATATGTGTCCCCGGTGTGTCAGGAGACTCACATAGTGATGTCTTCTCTACATCACCATGTGTCCCCGGTGTGTCAGGAGACTCACATAGTGATGTCTTCTCTACATCACCATGTGTCCCCGGTGTGTCAGGAGACTCACATAGTGATGTCTTCTCTACATCACCATGTGTCCCCGGTGTGTCAGGAGACTCACATTGTGATGTCTTCTCTACATCACCATGTGTCCCTGATGTGTCAGGAGACTCACATAGTGATGTCTTCTCTACATCACCATGTGTCCCCGGTGTGTCAGGAGACTCACATTGTGATGTCTTCTCTACATCACCATGTCCCCCCGATGTGTCAGGAGACTCACATAGTGATGTCTTCTCTACATCACCATGTGTCCCCGGTGTGTCAGTAGACTCTCAAAGTGATGTCTTCTCTACATCACCATGTGTCCCCGGTGTGTCAGTAGACTCTCAAAGTGATGTCTTCTCTACATCACCATGTGTCCCCGGTGTGTCAGGAGACTCACATAGTGATGTCTTCTCTACATCACCATGTGTCCCCGGTGTGTCAGGAGACTCACATAGTGATGTCTTCTCTACATCACCATGTGTCCCCGATGTGTCAGGAGACTCACATAGTGATGTCTTCTCTACATCACCATGTGTCCCCGGTGTGTCAGGAGACTCACATAGTGATGTCTTCTCTACATCACCATGTGTCCCCGGTGTGTCAGGAGACTCACATTGTGATGTCTTCTCTACATCACCATGTGTCCCCGATGTGTCAGGAGACTCACATAGTGATGTCTTCTCTACATCACCATGTGTCCCCGATGTGTCAGGAGACTCACATTGTGATGTCTTCTCTACATCACCATGTGTCCCCGATGTGTCAGGAGACTCACATAGTGATGTCTTCTCTACATCACCATGTGTCCCCGGTGTGTCAGTAGACTCTCAAAGTGATGTCTTCTCTACATCACCATGTGTCCCCGGTGTGTCAGGAGACCCACATGGTGATGTCTTCTCTACATCACCATGTGTCCCCGATGTGTCAGGAGACTCTCAAAGTGATGTCTTCTCTACATCACCATGTGTCCCCGGTGTGTCAGTAGACTCTCAAAGTGATGTCTTCTCTACATCACCATGTGTCCCCGATGTGTCAGGAGACTCACATAGTGATGTCTTCTCTACATCACCATGTGTCCCCGGTGTGTCAGGAGACTCACATTGTGATGTCTTCTCTACATCACCATGTGTCCCCGGTGTGTCAGGAGACTCACATAGTGATGTCTTCTCTACATCACCATGTGTCCCCGATGTGTCAGGAGACTCACAAAGCGTCAGAAAATACAACCCTCTCTCTTTTCCTCCATACCCACATCTCTAAAAACGGGGGTACAACGGAGCTGATCCAGATCTGCTGCATCATGACGACATTACTCAAATGTGGGCTGGCTTTACGTTGAACTCCAAAGGGGCGTGGCCAAATAAAGCATAATAGGTGAGCTTTAAGTCTTTACTTGTGAAGTTTTCTTTTTTTAATGAAGAAACAATGAAATTGCAGACTGAATTCATTTTCTGAACAATTTTCTAAAATAATTAACAAATTGTTCCAAGACTATTCTTATAAAGATTAAACAGCAGTGGTGGCCGGCCCATAGGGGCGCTCGGGGCGCCGCCCCACCTCTTCCCACATACAAAATAAAAATAAAAAATATATTAAAAAAAATATATATATTTTTTTTAATAAACAAGGTAAATATTATATAATTGGTATCAGTAAAATGTATAATCTACAATAAAATCTCGTTTAAAATTGTGTTACGACGATGTCTAAAGTTACTGATAAGTCACATGTTTCCTGCCTGGCCTTGCCCATGTGTCATTACCTTTATATATACAGTCTATGGTCATTACCCTCTCTCGTCTGGGCGGTAAGAAAAGAGCCCTCAACCAGTGCAGCAGCAGCCACTAGCAGCTGACTGTTGCTATCTGTAAACTATGATGCCGAAACATAATTTCAGCCAATCAGCGTCGTCAAATCTGATGATCACCGGGCGCCAATGTCAGCGCCCGGTCCAGTCTGTGAGTAGTTTGGACACTAGTGACTCGTATCCGGTGGGGTGACGCAGTACGGCAGTAGTTGATGAGGATGGCTTCATGTGCAGGTGGAGTCTCCGGACCTCGGTCCCCGCCCAATTCCGTTCAAGAGCTCATCTCCAATCCTTTCGAAAGGAGAAGTTTGGGAGATAAACTGTTGCTTAAAGACCTTGGACCGGACCAACCCGATTTGTATATATCGCAGCAAGCTCGTGAAAAAAAAAAACTTATCAACAAGGCTTCTCACGTAGCTGGTACACCAGAAAGGCATGGCTAGCTGGATGCAAACAGGTAAATGCTGTCTTTTGTTTCCCATGCTTGCTCTTCAAACAGCCGGGGACAGATACGATCTGTTCAGAAACTAGACAAAAGTTAAACAAGTACAAACCACAGACTGTCTGTGTCATGGAGAATACAGTCGCTGGTTTATTTATGTCTGTATAGGCCGTTGTTGTGAGTGTGGACGGTCGGAGCATATATAACGTTAGCTTAGCCAAGCGCCATTTAGAAAACACGCATTTTAAAAGGGTTTTTCGCCTGCCGTCTGTCTGCAGACTTGGCAAAGCATTAATTCATGGTTTTTACTAACCGGTATCAGTATGTTGTTAATTCGGCATCATTTTGAAACGTGTATTACAATTAAATCACGGTCAAATATGTTCATCTTGTTGTAGTTGTAGCCCCCTTGCCAGCGATTCTCTCTCTAGTTTAGCATAATCAGCCTGGTTGTCCCTGGCCCTAGAACCACGATTTTATGGGGCCAGAAATACTGTGAATTAGGACCCGCTAGCCGGTACTAGGCCAAGTGGAAACGCAACCAAAAACGGGCCCCGCACGGCTCGGCACGCTTAAAGCGAGCTCAGCCCTGCCGTGGAAACGCGCCATAACATCACCAGAAGTCCTAATTTAAGGGGTCATTTCTCCCAAAAAAAAATGTTTTACTCACTATATCAACAGCCCCACCAAAAATATTTTCCACCAGCCACCACTGTTAAACAGTAATTGTCGACAGCTTCAAACTAGTTTGGAATAACAACTTATTTGTACTTGCAATTACAGGTCAGATATCACTGGTGGAATTTAGAAAATATAGATAATTGTGTGTGCCGTCAGCCACGGTTAGCAGATATTAGAAAATATACATAATACGATTTTGAACTGAAGCTTTAGCTCTCCAACAGTGTTACAATATAGTTTATATTGATGTCAACTCTATACAGTCAATACTATAAATGAATATGTTTAGAATATCTGTAATCTTCTAGTGGTAATATCTAGCAGGATTTCAATGCAAGACAAGGGCACCAAAAGCAGAACAAATACCTCAATATCACAAATTCAACAACGTAGGACAAACATAATTCATAAATTAAGATGATTGAAACCTTCTATTGTTTTACAATGGCTTTTCATCATTTGTTATAGTGCATTGAGGCTATTCAGGAAGAGCATCATGTCCATGTGTATAAGGATTGATACATAGTGATAGTGGCTCAGCCTCAGTCACCATGACAGACTCTTTGCAAGAGGTAAGTGGAGGTCTTACCTCTGTATCAGGATCCTCTGTGCTGCCCTCTGATTGGAGGATTCCTGGGTAGGGGCCCCACATTGTGTCTGTTTCGAGATCCCTGCCAGCGACCACCTTGCTGCCCCCCCCTACTTCACTTAACTCCAGCTCATCTAGAGGAAGGACACAGAAAGGATTGGTTAACATCATGGGATATAAAACAACTGTAGGTACATTTATATCATAGGTATCAAAACATCCTTTATCAAATGATTTGTAAGCATTAACATATTTCATTTATTTATAGCTTGTAGTCACCCTTACTTATAGCTTTTAGTACTAAAGCTTTTTTTTGAAGAGGGAGATGTTTTACTGACTATTCGATACTGGGATAACTAGTATTAATAGAAACTATGGTCTTTAATCAAAAAGTGTTTTTTATACCTTTCATAGTGTTAAAACATGAACCATAGCATTTAATAGAGACCACATGACGGGCTCAAATGCAAAAACAAAACAACAAACAAAAAGACAGAATGTGGATGAACTTGAGCTGAACCATGCATCAGTTCAGACAAAACAGCTGAAACTGTCCACGCTCGACAGCAGGGGGGGTTTGACACCAGCAGGGGGGGTGTGATACCAGCAGTGCTCTTTCTGTCCTGGCCGGGGAAACAGAGGAAACTTCTTGTGTACTTCCTCAAATTGATAACTGTCGAAGGATGGCTGTGACGGCTGAGGCCTGAGCCTGCTGCAGTCCTGATAGAGCCAGTTAGCCCAGAGGCATGGCACACTGATCCATCTACTTAAAACAGATCTGAGTGCAGCATGGGCAGCAGTCTGTACTTTACACAAGTCTCTGCACATCTGAGGAACAACATGTGTCAGAAACACTGGGGAGTGACAGTGGGAAACTTTCTGGTTTCACTGTTATCTCTGATCGAAACGCATACACAAATCTGTCTCTCCTCCCCTCCTACCACCTCCGACCGCCCCTCCCCTCCCTCCCTCCCTCCCCTTCTCAGCTAGTCAATGGTTCAGGCGAATTTTTCGGGGGGGTCGGTCTAAAGTGGCGGGCCTGATAAGAGTGTTTGTCTAACACTCTCCATGTCAAAACACTCATCTATCTTCTCTGTATCTATCCCCACCAGAGAACAACGGACAGACGCTGATAAAATGGCTTTCCCACAGCCGGTGGGGGGTTGAGAGGGAGGTGGTGGTGGAGGGACGGGCTTGGGGTTATGGAGGGGAGGAGGGAGCAGGAAAGAGTGTGGTTTGAGGGGGGAGAATAAAAGTGTGTAGTAGAAATTAATAAAAACAAGTGATTAAAGCAAGGGTTGCAAAAATTGTTCAGCTGTCACAAAGCACCTGGAGCGAATGGGCTTTATTAATCATCAAGCAGCTTCTGGCACACTTTCTTCACCAGTCCTGGTTGTGCCACACTGTAACCGGTCCTACATTTTGACATTCTCTTGCCCCAGTGCACATGAGAGTGTGACACTGATGCCAGACGCAACAAGAGCTGACCCTACCTGTTGTGCTCGGGTCGGGTTGGGCTGAATTTTTTATTGAATGACTCAATTTGGTTGGAGCTCAATTTCACAAATATTTTGAAAAAAATCTTACCTATTTGTTAGAATACTTATTAAAAAGGGAATACGTGGGTCGTTGGGGTCTTGCTTTCTGACACATGATAGTTGTCAAAGTCTGTTGGGATGTGGACCAAACTGAACCAGGTTCATGTCGGGTCAGAGTCAGATTTCTGTCCCGGGTCAAGCGCCAACATGACTCCTCAGACAGTCTAACCTGCTGCAGAGTCTGAAGTCCAGCCAGGATCCTATCTCCTGTCCCATGAGGCCTTACTTCGGCCACACTGACCTCCTTATCTCAGCCCTTCATCCTTGTCCAGTCTGCCTCTGAACCATTGGCCACTCTTCATCACATGGTACTCTTATCAGCATGACCAGCTCATTTGACCCTCATTTGGAAACAGTGCGGGGATCAGTGAGCCAACACAGATATTAACTTATAAACAAGCCCAACACAAGCATTAGTTTGTCAGATAAAAGCTGAACACATGTTTTCCTATTCCTTTCATGACCTGTTGCATCATATCCAATCATGTAAGCATGCTTTCAGGAAAATTTAAAAAGACATTTGTTGTTGTGGCATATACAGTTCTGGAAAAAAACAAGAGAGCACTGCAGCATTATCAGTCTCTCTGGTTTTACTATTTAAAGGTATGTGTTTGAGTAAAATGAACCTTCTTTTATTTTATTCTCTAAACTACTGACAACTTTTCTCTGTTTTGGAATTCAACAGACACTGGAATGGAATGGCTGCAATCAGAGGTGGGGACTCGAGTCACATGACTTGACTCGAGTCGCATATTTTTGGACTTGAGACTTGCCTGACTAACATTGATAACAGACTTGACTTGACTTTGACTTGGTATTCATGACTTGAGACTTGACTTAAGTTTGAGACAAAATTTAATATTTGCATTTGTTTTTGTATTGAGATATTACGTTTCGTTTTTTCGAAATGTGATTGGATGATTATAGCGCCATGCGCGCAAACCTGGCAACCCATTAGAAGGCAGGAGTGCCAGTTAACATGGCAGCGGCTAGCGTTACTCCAAAAATAGTAAAGTTTGGATTCAAGGATCATTTTGTCGATGACGGTAATAAGAAGAGAACAGCGGTATGCAGGGTCTGCAGCATAAAGATCAGTGACACGACCACCACAACATCCAACTTCATTCGTCACTACAAAAAACCCAACAGAGAAAGGTACGTGAACGTGTTGTGTTAGCTAGAAAGCTAACGTTAAGTTTAAGCTACGTTAGACTTGGTTTCAAATCGATTAAGCAAAGAGAAGACAAAACGGTAAATGAACACTAGAACCGCCAAGGGATTCATTTTGACTAACCCTGATACTGACGGGCTGTCAGGAGAGAGAGAGAGAGAGAGAGAGAGAGAGAGAGAGAGAGAGAGAGAGAGAGGGAGAGAGATGCCTCGTTTATTTCCCCTGTGTTATTATCAGAAGTTACTGTAAACTTTTGAATAATGTAGTTCATCTACTTTTAGTAGTTTGTTTAAATGTTTTAATGATGTTGTTTTTGTTTGTAGAAGTGCATCATTCCTTGATTTATTGTAAAATGAATCCCGAACTTTTTGATCTGTTATGATGATAAACTGAAGCATTTTCAAAATTAACCCAATTAAGTGAGTTTTAAATCGTCCTACTTAGTTTATAAGGAAATGATGAAGAGGAACAAATGAAATGATTTGAAAATGATATCTATGTAGGTGCTGACGCTGTTGGCGGTTCTAGTGTTAACAGACATTTAAATTAAATATGTGTAATGGCAAATTCCAGGTAAGAAAATCGTATATGGCATTTGCCTTTTTGAACAGACTTTTTGAGTCCTAGCTATATTGTCTGCAGTTCTAGGGTGAATATGAATCTAATATGATTGTCATCGGTCTAAATTAGATTTCAAATGATTAACTGTGTATGTAATGAAGATCATAGTGTGGGTTGAATCCATTTTCATAACCACTGTCTTTTAACTGATTTAAATGCGGAAAATGGGTTTATTCATCAGAATTTAGTATGACTTGACTTGCTTGACTCTCATCACAGTGACTTGGGACTTGCTTGATACTTGTAGGTCAAGACTTGAGACTTGCTCATGACTTGCACATGTAGGACTTACTCCCACCTCTGGCTGCCATACATGTAGAGATTGAGATTCAAGAACAATGTGGAGCGGTCTCTTCAATCCAAAGACACCTGTTGGCCTGACAGCGAGTCAGTACCACAACAGAAACAAACAAACAGGTAAATTCTACAAGAAAATGTAGGATATATGGGTTGCTTTAAAGTATACAAATATATAAAAATATTTAAAAAACATATTTATGAATTGTTTTGCTCAAAATACCAAACAGATCACCCATTCTAGCCATCTAGATCACCCCTCTATTTCAGCCCTGATACTAAAGGGCTGATTCTGGGTCCGTAGCTGTAAAAAGAAAAGAAGAAAATAAAAAAGAGGTGGGGGAGCTCATGCAGGAGAATTCTACCCAGATACTCAGCTAAATGTTGCCGTGACTAAAAGCCATATCATGTTAAAAACCACTTCAAGGATTATTTCTGAAACAGTATGAAGCTCAAACTCTTTTTCTCTCTCGGGTTTACCACGAGGTGAGTTCCTTTTTATATCCGGCTTCTTTACACATACTCTCTCCAGTATAGGTTAGCTCTGAGTGTTAGCGATGCTTGCTAATGTAAGCGTTTCTGATAGGGCTGTGAGCGTAAATCCAGCCCACATTTCCGATATTACGTCATATCGGACGCAAATCTGGATCAGCTCCATTGTACCCCCGTTTTTAGAGATGTGGGTACGGAGGAAAAGAGAGAGTTTTGTTTTCTGACACTTTGTGAGTCTCCTGACACACCGGAGACACATATTTATCTATAAAAGACAAAGAAAGTACATTTTGCATGATAGGAGACCTTTAAAAACAATTTCTAATAGCACTGTCAGTTTGTGGATAGGTTCCACATGTATTTCCAGACTGAAATACTTTATCTCAACAAGTGAAGAACTGCCACGTTATTGTGGACAGGCACTTATTTTGTAAGCGGATACATCTTGACCCCGACCCTGTGATTTTCTGACTCTTCATAAAGCCCACCATCAGGTCAAAATGTTAATTTGGCTTGTCACTAAATACTGCCAATCTATAAATGGACTTTGTAATTATTGAATAATTGCATACTCATGCTGAACTAAAATGGTGAACACGGTATGTAAACATTGTGACCTGTTAGAACGGATATTTAATGGCAGCACCAACGACTGTTGATCAAGCAGTTGTCAGGGAGTCTTTTTAATAAAGCACTGCCTTTTCATGTTAGTAGAGAGAAAGTGCTATCGTTGCACTTCCACTAGTGCTGCTTGCTAATCCCAGCAGGTTACCTGTGTCGCCGCGGTTACATGAGGCCTCCAACAATCCTAATCTCTGTTAATTACCCCTGCTGCCCACCAGACCTGCATAATAACCCAGCGCTCCTTGTCGATATGGCTGCTACTACCCTCACTGCTCGATATGATAATACCCCCACCACTGTGCTGGGTGTGCGAGCACAGACACACAAACACTTTCTGTGTGTTGGATGAACCGTACAAGCAGTGAGGGTAGTAGCAGATCATCCAAAGTCCAAATCATCCAGCGTCAGTATTCACACAGCCTCACAGCTCTGAAATATACACACACACACACACACACACACACACACACACACACACACACACACACACACACACACACACACACACACACACACACACACACACACACACACACACACACACACACACACACACACACACACACACACACACACACACACACACACACACACACACACACACACACACACACACACACACACACACACACACACACACACACACACACACACACACACACACGCACACACACGCGCTTATCAATACGGACGCTTCAGCAGCCACTGGGGCGTCCCAGACCTCTTTGACAAGCCAACACAATAAAACAATCATTCCACCATTCATGGAATGACACAATTAACTGATGAGAGGGGTGGGGGGGAGAAAAACAGCTGAAGGTAGCAGACAGCTGTTTGCTGGTGGAGTGTGTGCAGGGGTTAAATTGGTCCGGGGCTGTTCGGGGCTCAGCCCCGGCACATAGGACGATGCTCTGAAGTCATCACCCTCGCACATTTGTCATATATGTTAAAACTGTTCTCGTTCTTAATATATATTATATTTAGGGTCGTTATGTGTTGCCTTTACTTTAAAATAGCAGATCTCTCTGACCGGCTATAGTTTTTCGGCATAGTGAGTGTGTGTCTCTGCTCCGATCAGGAGCTGTGGCTCCTCCCTGTAATGAGTCTGCAGCGGTGCCGCAGAACCCCCGACCCGTCCTGTAACACGGAGCCCGTTTCTTAAACCATGCAAAATGTATGTGTGTGCATAAAGCCGAGTTATGATCAGTCATCATTAAATAGTTTAAAGTGAGATTTACTCACATATGTTCTTTAGCAAGTGTGCAGAGCAATGTAGATTTAAAATAGCAATTTAAAGGTTGGATATTTGTAAAAAGATGATATATTAAGAACTTTGGATGTAAATACATTTATTTGTAGTACTTTCTATTTTTATTGTGTGATTTGGTGGCATCAATGTGTGCATTTCATACAGTATAGCCCTTAAGGTCAAATCATGAGATCCTCAACAACCCCCCCCCCCCTCGAACCTCCACACATCAAATCCCAACTTAACCCCTGAGTGTGTGTGATCTAGGAATTCTGGATCAGTACTGATTTATTGTATTTGGTTTGTCACTTGACCAACAGTTCTATTGTTTAATAACTGAGTTCACTCAATGGATATTATACAGATTACCTTTATTATTGTATACTTATTTTTGTAATGAGTGTGATGCTGAAAATATAAATGATAAAAAAACGCTCCCAATATTTCCTTCCTCAAATAGGTTGCATTACAACTAATGCTCTATATAACAATTTGGAGCAGACCATGTTTAGTGAACAAGCTTGTTAAAGTTTGACACAAAAATAGGGTGTTCTCCTGTGACATAATGATAGTCTAACTGTTGAGCTATCAACAACTCCTTAGCATTAAGCGTCAGTTGTCATGCTACTTCAGATCTTACCTAAAACTTGCCCCTAGAGCATGTGTATCAAATTTGGGGAAATTCTGTCTTCAGGGTTTTGAGCTACACATTTGTGATATCCCCTACCTATGGGTCAGGACAAAGATGCTTTTGTACACCTATTCCTAAACACATACTGAACATATACACCACATTTCATGATCATTGGATACATTGTTGATGACTTCTAAGCCCTGCCTATCTTTACCTAGTTTCTATTGATGGCAGCCATGTTTTTGGCACGTTTGTGCTTGGGCTCAAACTATAACGGATAATGTCAACAAAAATCACTGTACAAGTTTGAGTGATAATGAGGCCATCATAACACCTCATCACATTGATAAGAATGCATTTTTATCAACAAAAACAAATATTTCATATGTCCGCTTGAGCCCTACTGGATATAAAATGAGCGTTACTCTATACTTAATTAGGTAGATTCATTATTGTGTTCTCAGAAGATACAGCGATACGATGATGGCAGTTCTACAAAGTGACCCATTTTTTAGATACATTTGATTTGTAGCTTTTCTTTTTCGTGGTCATCCAGTGACATCTGTGTGTAGGTTCTTTAAGAGTAGAGGTCTAACATTGTGTAGGCTAAGCGTGTGCAGGGAGTCACTCATTAGTTATCCTTGCATAAGGGCAGCCTACCTGTTTGTCCAACAGGAACAAACAGTCTGCCTGGATATCAATGATGAAGAAAGAGGGAGAAAAGGTGTCACCCTACACTGATGTTCTTCTCTATCCGGCCTAATTGATTTTGAAAAAGACTATTGTTGATATCAAATGAGCACATCGTGGCAGAGCTATTGATTTTTTGACACCACACAACAGGAAATCTTTATCTGCGTGTTACTCCGACCCCGCACTAATAGGTGGGGTTTAACCTCTGCTGAATGACAAATCCCAATGCCTCCACTTCTGTAGTTCTCATGGGAAAAACAGGACAAATGATGTATTTTAATGTAATCAAATATGGAGTTATGTGTTTTATGATTACACATGTTGGGACTCCACCTTAAGGCAACTAAGGCATATATTTGAATTTCACTTGATCCTGATTCAATGTGAAATACAAAACAACTTCTGTATTTACACCTGGAAGTGCCCTTTAACCTAGCCTGAGGACATCAATGGCCGTTGGTTACTGCAGCCTGTGACCTTTTCCATCCCCGGGTCATTTAAAACCCGCTGCTTCCTCTCTTCTTGTCGGAGTAGCTCTCTGGTCACCTGCAGAGCTACAGTATGAGCCCCACGGCCTGCTGGGAGCACGCAGGCTTCAGATGACTCTCTGATAACCGACCTCTGTTCTTTGAACGAAACCACGCCAGCCTCAAAACTTCCAGTAACCTGCACTGCTTGCCGACTAGGAGCAGCAACAGTTCAGCAAAGAGCTAATTGTAGTAAGCAAGATAACTAATTGAATCATTGATCTTCTCTGATTAATAATTAACATCCACCAAATACTCCAAGGCTTTATTTTCATAAGGACCAGAGTTTAAAACTACCCACACGTTTTGCTCAGTCTTTATAGCATAGTATTTTGATTCACTGTCAATATTAAATATATGGAGTTCTGCTGCTGAAAAGTTTTCATAAACATATGTATGTGAATCAAGTATCTGCAAATCTTTAAAAAGTCTGTAAAGATTAGTAAAAGCATCTTAGGGATTTTAGTGTTTTGAAAGTAAGTGATTTACTTTTCAGTTTTTTTTTTACTTACTATATGTCTTTCACGAAGGATGGCATGTTAAAGTGATCATTAACAGTAAACAATGAATTAGGTTGTGTCTTTGGTATCCTGCAATGGTATGTTTCTACAGCTTTATCAATTTATCAGCCAAGTCTAAAACTTGCATTAACAAATCCGACCTCACCTTCTGCATTGATGGCAACTCACATCATCTACAATGCTGGCTGATAAAAGGCCTGAATCTAACAACATCCTTCTCTCTTCTCCTCTCCCTCCCCATGATCTCCATGCAGCACCCCTGGGTCCCTGGAGTCCGGCGGCTCGGCTCAGCGGTAGAGACGTTTCTGGGATAGGCATCTACTGCTCAGGACAACGCAATCATTTCCATTTTACCCTCTGTTGCACAGGCAAGATAAGACACCTGCGTAGCCCTGCTAATCAGATGAGCTTCAACAGAACTTTATCATTGACATTTACCACTGTTTACCCAACTAATTTCTCTTAACTGCACTGCTGAACTTTTATCTACAAAATACATACACCACCAGAAAAGAGCAAGAAGCAAACATGCAAATTCCCAAATATGCCAAGAAAGATAAAATGAGGGGGAGAAAAGTAAAGGCATTTTCTGTTCAGAGGACCAAGGAGGTGAGGCAGAACTCGTGAAAGGGTTACCTTCTCACTGAAGACAAACAAATGCAAAACACGCTGACATTCACAGGCACAAACTTCATTTTGCAGATCAATCGCCTGACTGCTGGGGAGATGTATCTATTATTGACATCAAAATGTGTCTCTGCAAGCACGTGAGAAATTGAGTCCATCGTTTTCCAACCGGTCACAAGACACATGGAGGGTGCATCCAACACCCAGTTCAAATATTGTGGTTCTAAATGTGCCACCCTCACTCAGGTCAACATGACAACTTGATACACAAGAGGATACACTTATTCCATGTTAATGAGCCCATGCACAAGCTGGAAGTGTGGTTAACAGCGCCACCACTAGTCCCACTCTGTGTAATTACACTGTCTGTAGCGACAAAAACGTCCAACAAATGTTTGTCGCTCAAGAGGCTAAACTTGGTCCATCGTTGTGACTCGTTCCCAATAGCAGTCTGTACTGAGGTTAAAATTCACGTTGTTTAATAAAGAAAACAAACAAACAATAACAGGAGTAGAACCATACAGTCAACTAAAAGTATCTGAACCAAGTCACCCTCTTTCTCTTTCCACAACAAACACAACAGGTGGACTAAATACATTAAACCACACCCAGGTGACAATATCCTAATTGTGGTGTAAACCAATGATAATAATAGAAACAATCATCAACGACCAAGCATATGGCTCCTAAACTGTCTTCAAATGTTCGAATACTACAAGGCTTTAGTGTTGCAACTAAACAAATGTAAAGTACACCAATCTAAAACAATGAAAGCACATTGACACAGGGAAATTGTTCAAGACAGGGTCTCAAAAATAGGTCAGGAGTGGTTTTAGTTTGTTTAATCAATAATGAAAATAGTTGTTGGTCAGGAATAGATGAATACCTATTCACACAGAAGTGAAGACGGGGTTGACGTTACATGGAACAATGAATTCAATGTTTTCATGATGATCTATGAAACACACTAAAACAATAGTTGGCATTCCATGCAGAAAGAGCAAGGCACATCTTTTTCCTGCATGAAGTGAGATACCTGGCTATATTAGTACATGACGTCACCATTCTCTCAATACCTCCAGTGGTTTCTCCAACCAATGGAAAAAGCCTTCAATCAGAACTACAGCAGGCCTTTTCACATTGCTGATGCCGTGGCTGGTCATCCAGAAGTGACAGCTGAGGCAGTGGCCCGTTGAAATCAAACTGCGACCACATGATTTTTTGAAATCTACAATGTCAGGACATATCTTATAAACTCAGTGCTCCTGGAAAAATTGGCAAACTAACAAATGTGCAGCTCTTCTTCTGTCTCTTTATGCTGTGGAGAGTTAGAACAGTGCAGCCTCGGAGACGCTAGCAGGCTTTAAAATGACACCCTGGTCCTTGGCTATTCTGTACTTTCTATAGCTGGAACTTTTCACTTTGTAAACGTTCACTGTCCATGTTCAAATCCTAATAATGTTGGACTCTCCCAAAGTTACAGTCTTTTAGTGCATTATCCCCTGCACAAGAAGCATGCATCGTGTTAAGGAAGACTAATGTTTGTCTGTTTCTTTGTGTTTAGTAGAATAAAGCTCAAAACTCAACCGTTTCTAACACTGTGATGACTTGAGGACACAGAGTGGAATTATTAGGATTAATTGTAATATAAAAACAGTCTCAGAGAAAAAATTGCAAAAAACATGCACGTGTGCGCAACTCAATAAGTGTGTTTGAGAGTGCACGTACGACACGAGCCCAGCTGCCTCACACCCCCACTCCCATCTCTTCCAGCCCCCCTCTCCCTCTGCTGTAGTCACAAATTGAAAGTGGAGACCTTCTAGAAACTATCCCTGATAATCATACATCAATTAATTAGAAAATGTTTCTTGACATTCTCTGCGCACAGACGGGGAGAGGAAAAAAGACTGAGGCAAAGCCACAAAATTAATTGTACGGTATGTGACTCCGATAATTAATTCAATCATTAATTCATGTCTGCTTTAACAACTCCTTCTGGCTCCCACGAAGAAGGACATTTCAATCAGGCCGGTATCGGTATGGGCCGAGGAAGAGAACATGGAAAAGTTATAGAGTGATAGGCGTGCTCGACACACTCAGGGTCATTTAGAGGTTCATCAATTAAACAGACCGGAGCCAAGACAGCAGAGAGTTAAGCAACAAACAGATTGAGACGGCTGTAGAACACAGACTCTACTTTGGAGGGTCCATATCAAGAAAGAGTACACAAACACTGTTCTCTAAAACATTGCAAATATGAGCATTCTATACAAGGAATACAAATCAATGAAGCTTAAATACCCATGCTTTCTTTTCTTTGTCTCCCTTATAGTGCATTTAAGTCTTTATATTGAGTTGGACAAGCTGAAAGGTTCATTTAGAATCAGGGCTTCTGGGTACAGGGAACATGTGGGTACAGTAGGCTGTTAGTGGCACATGTGGAAAAATACTGAAGGTTTTCTTTACTGCCGCTGTAGACACACAACCTCCTTCAGACTTGGGAACACAAGATTGTTGTCTATTAAAGGAAGGAAACTGGTGAGTGATAGATACTGTAGAGGACACAGAGAGTGAGACAGCACATGATAAGAGAGAAATGGAGATAGGCCAATGAGCAGAAAGTTTGAGACGAGAGAGTGTTTATGAGCTATAACTTCTTCTTGATCTTCTGTCCTAACTGAGGACACAAACATTAGACAATCCTGATATAGTGTTAGTCTTCAGCACCACAAAGGATCATTTGAAGCCGGGCTTTAATTTGACCAGTTAGAATCAAAGAAATACGTTACACCAGTGTCCGGTGCTGACTAATTGTGCGGCTAAAGACATGTTTAATAACAAAAACTACAAATTATAGCAAAAGTGAGTTTACATTTTGTATTAACTCAACTGTTAGAGCTTTCTGTAAAATGCAGTGTCCCCTAATAACTCTTTGACTGGCATGCCAAGGGGACTCCACCGGCCGGTGAAAGCAAGGGCTATAACAAGTTGACCTTTTTTAACATATATTTGTTTCAGGCATTTTATTGAGATAATAAGGTATTATCTTGAAAACATATGTGTGTATATTTGATTTTGTCAAATGTTGACACCAGTTAATGACACAAAGCGCCGTAGAGAGCACATTATTTAATGTTTTTAAAGAAAAGAATAAATGGAACTAGAAAATTCAGAGAAATGTTGACTGTGACTGAACCTTGGGTACACGTCCCGATGCTAACATTACCCCGCTGATTAAGTATTAATAGCATTAGTTGTATTGTTAAGGTACAACAAAGAATATCCATTCATTTTAGCTCATTTTAGCTGACTATTTCAACTGTTTATCGATGACATTTTTAGATTGCCACTGGATTTAGTTAACGACCGACAGGTGTGTTCAAAGATCAAAGCGTTTCCACGGCAACGCCCTGCCAGTGAACAAGAGACAGCCTATCAGAGAATGTATTGACAATATTGTTTTGCATTATTGCTTTTAAGTAAAAAACTGTAACTCCAATCAGCTAAATATCCCACCCAGAGTATTTAGGATACCAGATGAACAGCTGATGACTCTCGTGTTTGTTATATGTGTCCGTTTGATTAAATGAGCATATCGGTGCGGCCGTGACACATTTCCTTACATTATGATCACCAAATGATGTATGAAGAGTGAAAATTGTGGCCAGCCGAGGAATAGTTGGAAAGAAACTCTTTAGATTTGACAGCTCCTCTCCCATCTAGCCGTGATGTCACCCACTCAAAGGCTTAACGAGCTCTCCCATACACACCCATTATAAAATGTGAAACAGTGTGACATTTTCACAAAACGTAAGCTGCGACTACGTGAGAACCGTACTAGCTATCAAAATATATGCAATTAGTCTAATAAAGTCCATAGTCTCGAGAACCGTTTAAACTTGTAACTTTTGTTCTACGTTAAAGTATGTGGAATCTGTATGGGGTCAAAGTGGGGTGTTTTTGAGCTCTGTTCAAATGGATTTCCCATTCATTCCTATGGGGCAAATTATCACAGTTTTCTGCGATTTGCGTGAAAAGGGCTAGGCGAATGTCTTATAAAAGACATAGCAACCCGATCCCGGTCATTCCGCACGTTTTGAGGTGTTTCTTGTGTGTTTCATGTCAACGCTGCCGGACGTGATGGAGGCAGGTGCTGCTGCTCCACACAGAGAGCAGGCTGGGCTGCAGTACTGGAGACTGATTACCAAATATTACGAATGTATTCATGACACAAAATCATGAATACTGTAGTCATGAATGTTTCACAACAGGACAACTTATAGTTTAATATACACATAACACACAGTTGTGATTATATTTGTAAAGTGGTTTGTTCCATCAGCCAAATGAAACCCTTATAGTTCAGCTCCTCAACGTGATTCAAAGGAGAAACCGGTTTGCTGTAAGCATATTAATGTGATAACACACACAGTAGAAGAAGACATGCCTTCTGTGCTGTGTCATGTTTAGGGCAGCAACCGTAAGTAGATCTATATTACCTGTAATTCTGTACTTCATTAGAAAATATTAACATAAAGTACTATTTTGCAAGTTATAAAGTATAGCAGACGTACACAATATTTTTGAAGCATAATAATAATTTGCTCTAATATTCCACTTTGACACACTGAGCTGATTTCTTCCTACTGGTTAAAGAAGAAACTGCTAGTGGTAAGGAATTGTTAGTGCTACTATATTATCTGGAATAATGATCATATGATTATTAAAATATTATTCTATAATTGACAATTTGATTAACAAATCAGTCGATCAACAGTAACCACCTACATGAAATTACAATAATTGATTAAGTTGAAGTTCCTGTCTCTTCCTTTGCATACAGTCAGCTCTACACTGAACCACTAGTTTCATTTACTGGAGTATTGAGATGGATGTGACTTTAACAAAGGTAGTCATTCTTTATCTTTGATAGAAACAGAACCATTGGATAAACATGCATTCCTGCTGACCCACATACAAGAATGTTTCTTCTTCGTGTGTTTATGGGTCCAATACAAACGTCCACTGAGTTCATTTGAAACTGCTGCTGTACTCTGAGGTGTCTCTCTGACAAGACAAGCCCTCTGGACACATGACAACCAATCATTATCCCAAAGCATTGTGATTGACAGGTGTAATTGACAAAGTGCTTGCAGGGACTCTGTCCTCCTGAGAGACATGGAAGTCTGCTGGCCGGAGATATGGAGGAAGGTTACAGAGAAGAGTGTGAGCATCTGACAGAGTTGTGTGACAGATGGGTGGATGTGGAGCAGCCCTGCCATGTAACAGTGTCCTGCAAACATATGAGGGATAAGATGTGGCCCAATATTAAGAATGTGTTATTAGGTACTGGACAATCATCGTCAATAAAGTGGCAATTGCAACTTTGCACTGAATACATTTTTGCCATCATTCCAAAGCTGTGTGAACCAAAGAGACCCAACTTAGAACACAGCAGAGTGCTGGTTGGAGAGCAGGACATCTCAACATGTTCTACAGTTAATACCAAACTCAAAGCATACCTGCCAATCATTTCTTACGGCCCGTCTACACTACAGGCATCAAAAAATCTTGAAGCTGGGCGTGTCTGAGGCTTGGCGATTTCTCTCGCCCAAGGCGACCAACAACCAATCAGGAATCTCCCGCCCGCCCCCGGCATACAAAGCAATAGCAATGTTAAAACGAAGTAAACTGGATATAAAATCCCCAAACAGGCGAAAACCTACCAGTTTCATCCACTGTCTCTGCCTCCTCCCTCCATGCCTCGCTCCTCCGGTTTGTATCCCGGTAGATGAACAGAGACTGATCATTCAGCACCGGGTGATTCACTACCGCTATAATGAATTTTCCCTCCATTTTTTTGAATATGAGGAAATGACCTGCGTAGTCTCTCCCAGCATACACGCGGTTTGATTGGCTAGCGCTTGTACTGTCAGATTTGCATACGCGGGATTTGATTGGCTGATGCCAAGCATCGAGCCTCAAAAGTTGAACATTGTTCAACTTTTGATGCCGATAGATGCTCACGATGCTTGCAAAGCCATGCCATGCTCCCCACAATGCAGTTCGGCGAAGTTTAAAAATCTTCTACGTCACCCCATTCAAATGAATGGGCGAAGCGTTGAAAGCATTTTTCGATGCCTGTAGTGTAGACGGGCCGTTAGTGTATCTCCCCCATCCTTCTACCTAACCTTACCAACTTTGCATTCTCACCTCTAATTTCACTATCTGAATTGCCCCTTGTAAAATCCCCCCCCCTCATGTTGGTGCTTAAACCTTCACCCCTCTTCTTCATTAGGTATCTCAGCATGCTAAACTCAAAATGGTCCTTCTTTATTCCAACCACTTCCTCCCTCTCTTCCTCAGTAGTTCCTTTATTCTTCCTCTCCTTGATAAGCACTCTCTCACCCTTCATCCTTCCATCCCATGTTCACCCCTTTTTAAATGTTCACCCGGTGACTCTGGTCTCAACGTGAGAATAAACCTTCTTTGCTCCTGATAAACCACACACAAATGCAACAAACAGCTCTTTAGGCTTTAACACTGTGTGAGGGATGAACACACATTATGGCAGGGATGGGCAACTGGGATGGTGGTGGGGGCCACATCATTTATGTACTGGCCATCAGGGGGCCGCAGATTCACCTGGAACACACACACACACACACACACACACACACACACACACACACACATTCCATGTATTGTATGTAATTATTAGCAAATATACTAAGTCTGACATCTTCATTGACATTTTACAATCTCTCAGGGAACATTCTCTAATAAGCTCACTAAACAAATATCAGTTCACAGAAATGTTATTTAATTTTTACAAGTGGCATGTCTGTATTGAACAGGTTATTTAACAGTGGAATAAAACTATTTTTAAACTATTGGAGATGAAAGTGGATTCTAAAATAAAAGGTATCTTTAAAATGCATCCTACTCCAATTATTAATATACTGTATTACCTACTATCGGAAACAGGATAGTGTAAGAGTGTATGTTTGAGTGAAGATCACACACACACACACACACACACACACACACACACACACACACACACACACACACACACACACACACACACACACACACACACACACACACACACACACACACACACACACACACACACACACACACACACACACACACACACACACACACACACACACACACACACACACACACACACACACACACACACACACACACACACACACACACACACACACACACACACACACACACACACACACAATTAGATTATTTAAATAATCATACGTTGATGAAATCAGCTTTAAATACTCTTTAAAATATATGTGGTCAATCGCCTTAGATATAAAACATGTTCACGGGTTCATGCACAGTGTGGAAGCAGAGGATGTGTGGACTGCAGCCGGCAAATGACGAGGGATTACTGTGACAGCCATTTGCATATCACACATTTTAAGCAGCGAGGGGGAAATGTTGAACCCTCCAGCCTGCAAGGTCATTGGAAAGATAGGTTTTTTTCTTCTTTCATAATTTATATTGCATATCATGCAGTATGGACACACTGTAGATTAAAATGGTGGCTTTAGCATATCATCCGTGATAGGGACCAGCTCACACACACACACGTTTTTTTAAGGTGAACTACATATTGGAGTAAAAATTGAAAATTGCTGAAGCCTATCATTGCTTTAATTTAAAGGTATTTTTTATTTTCATATCAATGGAAGCCACAATGTTGTTCCACTGTTTAATGCTGTATCAGTTTGTCTGAACAGTAACGACTGTGACAAGAATTATTTGAATTAATGATTTGAATAAATTAAGAGATTATTATCATACGGTTAGAACACAAACTGTTCATGGAATGGGAAATTAGAAATGTCAAATCTAGAAATAATTGTATTCCAAAGAATATTATTTTTTACCTTTTACTTTTTAGTAACTAGTAATTATTTGTTCAATCTTTTAGACTTACAAGTCTGCATGGAAAGTAGAAGATACATACTGTATGACCCACTGTGACAGAAAACAGCTATAAGAGAAAGAGGGTATAGACTAATGTATCATGACATGAAGAATAAGGGAGGGAAGATGAGGATAAAAGGGAAAGATTGCAAATGTGGCTAAAAGAGGTGCAGGGTCCGGCTGGAAGCTGAACACACTGTGAGCCAGCGTGGAACACAGGAGGGCACACTGTGGCCGCTGCATCGTAACATCTTGCACTATCGAAAATAACAAAGTAAATATCTCTTTTGTTATTGAGCGAATTTATAGCAATTTATTTCCACCAGCACTAAAGTCATGGGTTAATTTGTTGATCAACAGAACATTTAAAGGGCAACTATTTTGATGATGAATTTATTGTGTCTGATTGAAGGTGAGCTTTTCATGCTTTTCAATCTATTTGAATAATCAAATTGAGCTCTAAATTATATCGAGCATTTAGACTATTTTCTAACATTTGGTATAAGGGAAAAAAGAAAATAATATGCAGATTCATCTGGTTGAAAATATTAATTGCTGCAATCATTTCTACAATAATCACCTCTCATAACTTATAAACTTAAAGATATTAAATATGGATGCATATGACTCCATTTGTTTATTTTTGAGATGGAAGACAAAGTGCCAGTGAGGCAAGCATGCAGTGTAGATTTGCTGTAATCGGCAGGGATGCTGGACTTCTGGAAGGATTGTCTTAAAGCAGCCGGACCCCTGAGACCACAGCTGCTCTCACAGGAGTCTGAAGGCAACGCACAGAGGAACCAGTGGAATGCCAACTCTCCCACAGCAGATACAACTGTTTATTTCCAAAGCAGCTGATACAGTACACACTTCTCCCCTCATATGTTCCTGGGAAATGTCTGATGCATGGGGAAAAAATGTTGTATGAATAATGAAGCACATTAGCCAGGGACTCCAGTCCCACTGTGACACAGCACCAAGAAGAAGAAAAAACAATAAGAACGGAAAAAGAGGGAGAGATGCATGCAGGGGGAGGGGGAGGCTGTTAGTGGGGTTGTTAGTGGTGATGGAGAGAGCAGAGGAGGAGAGGTGAATGGATGGAGGGAGGGGGAGAGAAGGAGGAAGGGGAGGTGGAGGGGGTGCATTGACGATAAGAGAAAAATTCAGACCGGTCAAAGTTTCCTTTTTGCCAATCGTGCTCCTGATAAAGACAGCGCCTGCTCCGGAGCTGATAGAGGGGCTATCTCCCTCCCTTACTCTCTCTCGCCCTCCTCCCTCCCCCTTCCCCACTCACCCAGCAGTTAGTTTGTGAGGAGGAGAGAAAGGAGAAGAAAAAACAAGAGCAGAGGGCCCTATCAGTGCGGCATGATGGTGCTACCATCAACCAGCCACTGCGCAGCAATTAATATCGCTCCAATTACTGTTAAAGGGACAAGGCTGGGACAGCACGATAATGAACACATCCTCTCTCCCCACCATAGGAATGAAAACACACACACACTCAGCACTGCTCACACACAGCACAGACATGCATACAATGTGCACAGCTTGAAAAGGAAATAATGCAAGATAGTGCGGTAATCTTCCTGCATTGTTTAACTCATTGAAGTCAACAGACAGAGAGAAATAAATAACCAAACAAACATCGATAAGAGAAGAAATAAATAATAAAATTATGGCAATTTACTTGTTATCTCCTCGTTTTTCTTACGACTTGAATATATTTCCCCCCAACCTGTCACATCCACATCCCCTACAGGGGGACAGGAGGACAGATGGCGGACCCCTGAAGAGGCAGCAGAGGAGCCCCCCGAAACGAGCACAGACACACAGACTGACAGCATGTCAGCACTTATAATGAAAGTACGCTGAGTGGAGTATCCCCGTATCTCTAGGAATAACACTATTCTGAATGCAATGCAAACATTCAGAGGCTCCCCTCCCAACGACATGGAGGGTAAGGGGGGAGGTGGGGTGTAGCATGTCCAACTTTCATGCCAGGGACTCAAGTTTGCAGCCTGTTAAGTTTTAAGAATGTATTTATTTTTGTCTGATTTAATATTTTTTGTTGCTCTATGTTCATTTATTAAAAAAAAAACTAAATTCAAATGTCTTTCTTTAAATGGCATAACACATAGCGTGGGGTTTTGCAGAGTATCAATGTCTTTGCAATAATTACGACTAATCCAACTGGTAATAATTAACAAGGAAACTGCACAGGTCCAGCAGCTAGTGTGTCTAATGGCGCTTTTCCACTGCAGCACGGTTCACACACACACACACACACACACACACACACACACACACACACACACACACACACACACACACACACACACACACACACACACACACACACACACACACACACACACACACACACACACACACACACACACACACACACACACACACACACACACACACACACACACACACACACACACACACACACACACACACACACACACACACACACACACACACACACACACACACACACACACACACACACACACACACACACACACACACACCAGCGGCAGCATGAAGGGAGCCGGAACATGGACACTGGTGCAGAGCAAAGCTCAGGTGACAGGCTGCTGCTGGATACACACTACACCTGCTCGACTGATTGATGTTTTAAGTTAAAGGTGGGGTAGATAATTCACTTCAGAAACACCTTTTGTTATATTCCATGGAATGCTCTTAACATCCCGATGGGAATGAATATATTAAATGCTTTGACAAAAAATCCATTAAAAAATGTCACTGTGGAAGCCGTAGTACTGTAAAAAGCACGACCAATCATCTGAGCCGGCCCGGCTAAAGTAACTGGATGGCCTACCTGCCTGTCAGCCTTCCATCTGTGCACAAACTTATCTCGTGCCCTCATTGGTCATGTGCGCGTTCGTGTGTGTTGGAGGAGGGGCTCTGTAAGGAAGTCTGAAGGAAGTGGCAGATTTTCTCCGGTCGTGTATTTTCAAATTCTAGCGCACTCGAGCTGGTTTCTCCGTTCTTACCTACCCCACCTTTAACTAAAAGCTAAGCTGAAATACTTGTATTTACTTTTCAAAACAACTGTTGTAAATAATAGCAATTTCAGTATGAATGATCACCACACCATTAAGTATTGTAAAAAGGAATGCTTCTGTTTGGTCAATATGGAATGTGAACAGCTGATGCTTCTGTCAGCAGTTACACTAAAGGAATCTCAATCCTTTAGTGAAGCAGATCAAGGAATGGCTTCAGACCCAAAATGATGATTCACTTCTTTTTGCATCAGAACATCTGTTTTGGTTAGATCTAAACACGGAATGACTGACCTGGCCCCCTCCACTGCAACACCTCCTCTTCTTCCTCTCCTTCCTCCTCATCCTCCCCGCCGCTGTGTGTTGGACCCGGCTCCTCTCTGCCCTCGTCTTCATCACCGGGGCCTCGACCAGCGTCCTGCGTCCTGCTTTCTAGATACACAAACAGTCATATTAACAGACAGAAACATATAATCGCCCCAAGGCAGCTTTGTGTGTGTGAGTTTGTGTGTATGTGTGTGTGTGTCTGGCGTGGATGCGTGTGTGTGTGGGTGGGTGCTTGGGCTTCATGTATGTTGATCAAACGGTAAAATTACTTTTAGGGTTTTGTAACACGACACCTCCCCACCCAGAATGATCTGCTTCTCAGGAAATTCGGAGTATTCTCAAACACACTCTTTAGTTTGCCTTGTATCTCTTTCATTCACACTTCATCAATGCCCACCATCTGTCCCTCTCTTTCTTTACTCTGTAGGTTGGCATTTTTCTTTCCTTCATCTTCCTCTTCTCCTCTATCGTTCCATCTCCTCCCTGTGCCCCCCCCCGGCCTGTCACCTTCAGCAGAGACAGAGGCTGCCTGTGTTCCTCTAATCACCATTGATATCCCTGCCATTGATCCAGCTGATTACAGTGCCTCCTGCCTGCCGATCAAAGAGATCCACGTGGCTTGACGTGTGTACGTGTGTGTGTGTGTGTGTGTGTGTGTGTGTGTGTGTGTGTGTGTGTGTGTGTGTGTGTGTGTGTGTGTGTGTGTGTGTGTGTGTGAACCCTGAACTTTGACTGTGCAGCTGTTATCAGCCGCTCCATCACACTGCGGGTCCCTCCCTATTATTAGCAGGACTCATGATTATTCAGATGAGATGAATAGTTACATCACAGACTATCTGAGAACATCTCTCTCCTTGTCCTTGCCAAGGGTTCAGTAGCTGAATCCATGGAAACACACATTTCACTATGAATATCCCAAGAAAAAGTACGAGGGAACTATGTTAAAACTAAGTTTAAATCAATGCATTTGATTAGGTCGCAAACAGATATTAGCTCATCACAAAAAACATCAGCATGGGTGTTCTATGACTCACAAGCTGAGAACACAAAATATATCTTGGAGGAAGGTGAACAAAGTCTGTATGCGAACAGGACGTTGTTCACCAGAAGTTCTGAAGTTAATTTCTTTAACTTTATTTTTTAGATGACATCATGTCCAAGACAAGAGAAAAGACTCACTAATTATTTTAGGAATAAAGCAGCTTTTGAAAGTTAAAAAAAAAAAAAGTTCTAGGCACGTAGACAGTAGTCATGTTACAAACTCTTATAGCATAATATAAATATGTGACGCTATGTGTGTTGGTTTTATCATTTACACCCCCATCTAGGGATGGATATCGTTAGGATTTTATCGATACAGATACTGCTTATCAATACCGGTATTTTTCGATACTCTTATCGATACTTTTCAATAATTTGGTGCTCAAAATTATAGACATGATTACAAGATGTGAAGATTAAACAACAGTAATTTTATTGTAATTTATTTTTATTTATTTATTTACTTTTTCAATGTCATACCAAGCAGGTATGAGTGTGTTTGACAGTGTGTCTCTGGAAGGGGGTGGTAATTAGGGGCAGTTCATAAATCCATGTAAACATGACCATTATTCAGTTAAAACGAGACGCTGCGTATGCACCTCCTAAACCGGAAGCTCCAGTCGGCTAACCATTATAATCAGTTTATTGCGTTTATCAGGGCCGTCCCTGGCCAACTTGAGGCCCCACGTAAAGTTATATGATGAGGCCCTCTGTTTTGCAAGCGTCGACGGCGGGGGGGGGGTTGCTAGTGGAGCCTCGCAGCGGCGAAACCGTGCGCACTTATGAGGCCCCCTTAACAGACCCCCGTCTGTTAGCTGAGTTTCTACCGTTAAGTGGGTATGCATCATTAATAGGTTGTTAAATGTTAAGAAGCCTTGAGACGCTGTTTCTAGCAAGATGTTGCATCTGCCCCTATGGTCTGCCCAAGGGAGTCTCACAATAATAAGAGCGCTGTTAGGAGAGATGACGAGTGGCATTCCCAGTGGCCAATCAGAGTGGTAATCAAACCGGATACGTCACACGGGATGAGGGTTCCCAACCAACCAGAATTGTTTAAACTAAGGAAGTAGCGTAATTCATATACCGATACCAGCACCGTTTGTCCAGCGGCTTAACGGTATACCAATACAGTCAAATCAGGTACCGGTACTGACTTAGTACCGGTTCCCATCCCTACCCCCATCAGACTGTATATTTAAAAAGCAGTCCTAACTTCTTCTCTGCTCTTCCCAGCTCTTTTCCTCCTGTCTCCTTCCCAAACCCCCACTTGTCCTCAGCCCCCCCCCCCCCCCCGACAACACCTCAGCCATCTGCACAAAGGCCGTGTTTACCCTTGCATTCCCGCTGCGATAAACAGTGATAGCAGCCGATCGATACCAGCCATAAACGGCCAGACCATGTGACGGCCTCACTCTGCCGTTATTAATGTAACAGTTAGAGATTAGATCTGCATCGTCAAATAAATCAACACACACAAGTAGACACAAGCACACACAATCCATCTTCACGTCACGTCCACCTTTCAACCTCGTCTACATGCAAACGCTCATACTGTACACCACAAGATACCACACACACACACACACACACACACCTCCCCTGCCTAAACAGTGCCATTATTTTCAGCTATAAATCACATTGAATGGCACATTGATTTTATCCTGCAGGGGCTGAGGCGAGGGAGGGGAGCTGGAGACACAGTTATTGCGTTTAATATTATCAATATTATCTTCCATATCATCTCAGACATGGAGGCAGGTATCAGGAGGAGGAGACAGACACTTTTCTGCCAAACCCACTCTCTCTCTCCCTCAATCTCCCCCACCCTCGCCCCACAGCGAGACAGTCTCCATCAATCTGATAAGCTGAACTTCCCCTGTCACACCTGCAGGGCAAAGTCACCCAACAATTTATCTTTCTTCCACAACTTCTATACGTTTCAGACTCCTTTTGATTGTAATGCTGCCTTTTGTCTATTGCATCTTTTCTTTTTGTATACGTTTCCTCACATTTGATATTCAACACATCTCCACGTTGGACATTTGGATGCCTGTACACACCTGCTGAAGAATGCATCCCATCAGAGGCGTCTGCTGCCCAGCCCAATGCTATTCAGTGGAGCAGGCATAATAAGTCAGAAGAGAAATATGCAGCAGTGTAAAACACTTTGGATCACACAAAGTTTGAGTGAAGCAACATCTTTTCAAAGTGTGATGACCCCTCCACACCACTAGGGGTTCTGTCCTGGCTCTGTGCTTCCTGTTGCAGGTTCCAGTGGGGTGGGCCCGGTACAGCCTGCTGAAAGACGGCCTATGAGATTCTTCTGGCTCTCTCACTCTGCTGCGTGGGTGTCTTTACTTATTTGTGCTTTTGTAAATAAATTATTGATATATATTGATATCAAGCGGCAAACTCTGGGGCAGAGCCAGGAGGCCAATAAGGAAGTGCCTCAAACTGCAGTTCATCTAGTGGCCAGTAGGAGCAGTCTGCAGAAGGGAGCAATTTCCATAGACCCCCATGTTAAAATGCCCAACTTTACAGCAGAAATAAACATGTTGACATCGCGGTTCAAAAAACCATATTCTCTGTATAGTTAGATTCCCCCTTCATGACTATGGATTGGGGGGTGAATTTTTTCTCAACTCATCTGTTTAATTAATATTCAGTCTTAAAGTTATGCATAAATTAGGGCGTGGTCACATTGAGTGACAGCTCTGTCCAGTGACTGCTGCTGTAAGCTTCTTGTCTCTCTGCTAGCTGCTCCGTGAAGCTACAGGGACTATGCCTGCTCAGCTCATCTGGGGAACATAACTTGAACTCTGCCGTGTTTGTTTGTTCTTCATTCTTCGGACTATTGTGACTCGCTCTGCGGTTAAAACAGACGGTGCATGAATGCGGTTTTGCGGTAAGGGAAATTAGAGTACTTTATTATACGCTGGGATCCGGAGTCATGGATGATCCTGCGGTCCTGTGTCCTGCATCGCGAGCCCTGGATCTTGAGTCGTGGCTGTGGTCATGGATCATAGGTCCTGGATGGATATCCTCGTGGATTCATCTTCCTATTATACAAACATGCATTTCCAAACATTTGGACTACCTATGTTGCAAATGTATTATCTTTTCAATTTACACACGGCATCTATTGCACGTCTGTCCGTCCTGGGAGAGGGATCCCTCCTCTGTTGCTCTCCCTGAGGTTTCTCCCATTTTTCCCTTTAAAACTGTGGGTTTTCTTCGGAAGTTTTTCCTTGTACGATGTGAGGGTCTAAGGACAGAGGGTGTCGTATTGTCATACTGATATTTTGTACAAACTGTGAAGTCCACTGAGACAAATGTAACATTTGTGATATTGGGCTATATAAATAAACATTGATTGATTGATTGATTGATTTATTTATTTATTTAAACTGTGAAGACCACTGAGACAAATGTAACATTTGTGATATTGGGCTATATAAATAAACATTAATTGATTGATTTGTGTGTTTATGATTTTAATCAGCTACGTAATGAATGTTAAGGCTGGGGTTAGCATGTAAGCGAGTGGTAGCTAGCTACAGGTGCTAACGATGCTAATCGTAGCCTCCAACTTAAAACGAAATAGAGAAGTGTTAAGCGTTAAGTGGGATAATACTGTAGAACAACCGGTTTCTGTTTGAGGTTGGTAAAATAAGGTCATCCTTGTAACTTAGAGAGATATTTTAGTATGTAGGTAACTTTATGCATATCTAAGGTTAATTTAAATTCACTATGCTCTAGTATGTAGACAAGCTAACGCAGGGTTTGTACGGTCATTGAAAACCTGGAAAAGTCATGGAAATTCAAAATGCAAATTCCAGGCCCTGGAAAAGTTATGGAAAACAATATTTTTCCCAAAGTTTTGGAAAAGTCATGGAAATGTAACTAAAGTTGCGTCAAATATAATTTACATTTTATCTAATCGCCGAAATAATCTGCGGTCGCGAGCTGTTAGTGCTACAGATGCGCTGCGAATAAAATTAGACTATGTTGCTCCTTTGAAAAAGAAGAAAATAAAACAACATAGATTAGCTCCATGGCATAATGCCGAAACCCGCAAAATAAAGCAAAAGTCGAGACAACTTGAAAGGATATGGCTTTCCACTAAACTTGAAGAATCTCGTTTAATTTGGCATATTACTCTCAATGAATATAAGAAAGCACTGCGTAAAGCAAGAGCAGCCTACTACTCTTCATTAATAGATGAGAATAAGAATAATGCAAGATTTCTTTTCAGCACTGTAGCCAGGCTGACAGAGAGCCATAGCTCGATTGAGCCTTCTATTCCCATAGCACTCAGTAGTAATGATTTGATGTGCTTTTTTAACGATAAAATTGTTGCTCTTAGAAACAAAATTAATGACCTCTTGCCTTTGACCAGTATAGTGTTATCAACAGCTCCCGGAAACGTAAGTTCTAATATTACACTAGATAGTAAACTAGAATGCTTTTCAGCCATAAACCTTGAACAATTAAATTCAATGATTCTCTCTTCTAAACCATCAACGTGTATCTTAGACCCGATTCCAACTAAGATGTTGAAGGAAGTTTTTCCATTAATTAGCACTTCTTTATTAAATATTATGAATATGTCTTTATTATCAGGCTATGTTCCACAATCATTCAAAGTAGCAGTGATAAAACCGCTTCTTAAAAAGCACAACCTCGATCCAGAGGTTTTAGCCAACTATAGACCTATTTCTAATCTTCCGTTCCTCTCAAAAATTCTTGAGAAAGCAGTCGCAAAACAGCTGTGTGATTACTTAAAAAACAATGATTTATTTGAAGATTTTCAGTCTGGCTTTAGAACACATCATAGCACAGAGACAGCTCTGGTTAAAGTCACAAATGACATTCTAATAGCCTCAGACAAGGGACTTGTCTCTATTCTTGTTTTGCTCGATCTCAGTGCTGCATTTGATACTATCGACCATGATATCCTATTGCAAAGACTAGAGCACTTAGTTGGCATACAGGGAACTGCTTTAGGCTGGTTTAGGTCCTATCTATCTGAACGCTCACAGTTTGTACGTGTCAACGATGAATCTTCCACGCGAACCAAAGTTAGCCATGGAGTGCCACAGGGCTCAGTGCTCGGACCTATTTTGTTCACATTATATATGCTTCCGTTAGGCAATATTATAAGGAATCATTCTGTAAACTTTCATTGTTATGCGGATGATACTCAACTATATTTATCAATCAAGCCTGATGAAATTAATCATCTAAATAAAATTCAAGACTGCCTCAAGGACTTAAAAACGTGGATGACCTTAAACTTTTTGATGTTAAACACGACCAAAACTGAAGTTATTGTACTCGGTCCGAAGAATCTACGAAACAAACTAAAGATATACTAACTATGGATGGCATTAATTTGGCCTCCAGTGAGACTGTAAGGAATCTTGGTGTTATATTTGATCAGGATTTATCCTTTAACGCCCACATAAAATCAATTTCAAGGACTGCCTACTTCCATCTACGTAACATTGCAAAAATCAGGCATATCTTGCCTCAAAACGATGCAGAGAAACTAGTCCATGCATTTGTTACTTCAAGGCTGGATTATTGTAACTCCTTATTATCAGGGTGTACCAAGAAGTCAGTCAAGTCGCTTCAGCTGATTCAAAATGCTGCAGCTCGTGTACTAACCAGAGTTAGGAAAAGGGACCACATTACTCCTGTTCTGGCTGCTTTACACTGGCTCCCTATAGAACACAGGATATAATTTAAAATTCTTCTTCTCGCCTACAAAGCCCTTAATGGGCAGGTGCCATCTTACCTTAAAGAACTCATTATACCCTACTGTCCTACTAGGGCATTGCGTTCCAAGAATGCAGGGTTGTTGGTTGTTCCTAGAGTCTCTAAAAGTACAATGGGAGCCAGAGCCTTTTCTTATCAAGCTCCACATTTGTGGAATCAGCTTCCAGTTTATGTTCGGGCGGCAGACACCCTATCCGTTTTTAAGAGTGCGCTTAAGACCTTCCTTTTTGATAAAGCTTATAGTTAGTTTTGTGGATATAGGCTTAGTTTGTCGGGGGATATCTTACTTTTTCCTTCTCTCTGTCTATACCTGTGTACTCTCATGTTCCGATTAACCCAGCTTCCCCAAATTTCTTTCTTTTTGGTGTCTATATATACGCCGGGATCCGGAGTCATGGATGATCCTGCGGTCCTGTGTCCTGGATCGCGAGCCCTGGATCTTGAGTCGTGGCTGTGGTCCTGGATCATAGGTCCTGGATGGATATCCTCGTGGATTCATCTTCCTATTATACACACATGCATTTCCAAACATTTGGACTACCTATGTCGCAAATGTATTATATCTTCGATTTTTACATGGCATCTATTGCACGTCTGTCCGTCCTGGGAGAGGGATCCCTCCTCTGTTGCTCTCCCTGAGGTTTCTCCCATTTTTCCCTTTAAACTGTGGGTTTTCTCCGGAAGTTTTTCCTTGTACGATGTGAGGGTCTAAGGACAGAGGGTGTCATATTGTCATACTGATATTCTGTACAAACTGTGAAGACCACTGAGACAAATGTAACATTTGTGATATTGGGCTAAATAAATAAACATTGAGTGATTGATTGTTATGTGCCATCATGACGCGCATGGTGTTATTTTTTTAATATATGAAGCGCAAGCTGTGTGCTCGTGTCTTCCTGCCTGTCGGGCCGGCTGAACTCTGCTGCTCCGGGATGAGGGTCAGCTACATTATCTACGGTGCGTTCGTTAACTGTGCGGAGTCACTGTGGCACAGACTGCACCTCTGGTGAACAGCTGTTAGAACGGGCCGTTCAGATGTTCAGAGCAGAGCGGCAGAGCGTGATGTGAACTGAAAAGTTTTTCTGTCGCAATATAATTTAAGGAATCGTTGAGCTCGCTAGCAGAGTTGGGTGTAACGCGTTACAAGAATGTGACGGTGAGGTGCAAACTGTGTCCAGGCCAGAAGCGGTTATCCACTGCTGTAAACACCACGTCAAACCTCAACAAACACCTGCAAAGAACACATGCTAAGGTGAAGCTAATGCACACGCTATTTGTTGTTTGTTTATATCACGTAGTCTGTTCTTCTTCTCTGTCTTCCGGTTGTTGCCTGTTTTGAATGACGAATACACACTACCACCGCCTGCTGGTAAGGAGAGTTATTGCCACTCACGCATGCGCAGTTCGTACGTGCTCGGCTGAAGTCTTTGCGGTGTGTTCCAGTGCGACACATGGCAAGACGCAGGAGAACACGCCGACGCAACAGCGTGAGCAGATATATACTGCGCAAAATACAGATAGCAGGAGACAGAGGACAGCCATGGTCAGATAGGAAAACATTCAGGATCTGGATCAGTCTTATGCGACAATGGAAACTGAACTAAAGAGAACATTTGAAACTTTAGCAGTCTGCGTGATCTGCCTGTAGGGAGGGGCGGGCCGGCCCTGCGAGTAAAGTAACGAGTAAAGTAACGAATTACTTTATGTAGAGAGTAACGAAGTAGTGTAATATATTACTTTTTTAAAAAGTAATATGTAATATGTAATATATTACATTACTTTAGTAACGACCCCATCTCTGCTAACTAGCTAGCTAGCTAGCTAGCTAGCTAGCATACATTGTCACTATCTGCTAATGTTAGCTTTAGCCTTCGTTTTCTAATAGTTTTTTTCATAGGCTATAAACGGAGGTGGTATAACTATAGATATTGTACTAGAGTAGAAGTACTCAGATCTTGTACTTTAGTAGAAGTACTCAGATCTTGTACTTAATAAAAGTAAAAGTACTCAGTTCTTGAGTAAAAGTAGAAGTACTCAGATCTTGTACTTGAGTAAAAGTAGAAGTACCAGAGTGTAGGAATACTCTGTTTCAGTAAAAGTCCTGTATTCAAAATATTCCTCAAGTAAAAGTAGAAAAGTATTATCATCAAAATATAGTGAAAGCAGCGACAGTAAAAGTAGTGATTGTGCAGATTGGTCCATTTCAGAATAATATATACAGTATGATATGTTTTATAATGATTGATCAAAGTGTTCTCAAAGCTGGTGAAGGTGCAGCTAGTTTGAATGACTTTGTATACTGCAGGGTAGCTTGTGGATTTACTCCAGGTGGAACTAAAGTCTCATTTAACACTTGATTAGATTTTTCATCATTCATCCACATCTGTGAAGTAACTAAAGGTATTAAATACATGTAGTGGAGTAGAAGTACACCATTTACCTCTGAACTGAAGAGGAGTAGAAGAACAAAGTAGCAAAACATTGAAATACTTAATAAAGTACAAGTATCTCAAAATTGTACCCAAGTATACTACTTGAGTTTATGAACTTAGTTACCAGTGGCTATACAGATAGAAAGTCTAAGCCTTGCACAGAGGCATGAAAATAAATTTTCAAAATGCTCAACAGTGCTGCTAAAATTATAAACTGACTGCTACACAATTAAAATAAATGCTTTTATATATTTCTATTAGATGTGACTCTTTGGCGTTTCTGTTATTATTACCTGCTGCTTTAGTTGTTCTGACTGCTAAAATCCTCTGTTATTCCTCATTTTAAAGCCGATATTCTGTGGGGTCGGGGGGCTCGGATGCTTGTCACCTTTTTCATACCTGATGAGTTTGCATCCCTGACTACAGTTGCTTTAAGCGTGTAGAAGCTAGTAAGCCTTCTATTTGATTTGTTTTAGATAGAAACAACATGTTTCATATGCAGACCTTATTTTCCTGTTCCATGTTCAAATAAACATTTTTCAGTGGTATTTTTTTTTTGGTCATGGAAAATTGGGTAAAGGTCATTGAGAAGTCATTGAAAATCATTGGTGAAAAAGTGTATGAACCCTGTAACGTCAAAGTAGTGTTGAAGAGCAGCATAGTGTATGTGAAATTAACCTCACTATAAGATGTGTGTATATTACAATTATTAAAGGTGGGGTAGGTCATTTTGGAGAAACCAGCTCGAGTGCGCTAGAATTTGAAAATACACAGCCGGAAGAAATCTGCTACTTCCTTACAGAAACCCTCCTCCAACACACATGAACGCGCACATGACCAATGAGGGCACGAGATAAGTTTGTGCACAGATGGAAGGCTGACAGGCAGGTAGGCCATCCAGTTATTTTAGCCGGGCCGGCTAAAATGATTGGTCGTGCTTTTTACAGTACTACGGCTTCCACAGATGACATTTTTTGTATGGATTTTTTTTCAAAGCACTTAAGATATTCATTGCTACCGGGATGTTAAGAGCATTCCATGGAATATAACAAAAAGTGTTTCTCGAGCCGGTTTCTCAAACTTGATGATTACTTAGATATTACAATATGGTTGGTTGAGCTGGAGTTCATTATTGAGCTTACTCGTTAACGTCACAGTCATATCTGAAGAACGAACGCAAACCTTGTTGTTTTTATTAATTGTATTACCAAATTGGTATCAAATAAATAGTAAGCATTGGTAATACCAATGCTTACTATGTATTTGATTTCCATTACACTTGTGAAACCGACTAATTGTGGATGTAGAACGTGAACATGTAACTTAATGCCTGCATTTAAGCAACACATTAAGTTGAGGAAACACTCGAGTCAAATGTAATTAAAGTCAGATCCACTCGTGTCTTAGATGAGGCAGTGATATCATAAACGAGAGCGCGTTTGTTTTGGATTAGGTAAGCCGAGTAACTCAAACATATCCAGGGTATGTTGAACTGGATTCGTAGTACAGGCCTCTGTACAGGACATTCACTAATAAACGACACTTTTATTGTGAAAACAAAGATCTGCACACCGAATCTTTGTGTAGTCTATCAGGACCATCATTTGTTTGTGAAGGTGTGGTTATTGTCAGGCTTATAAAGTGTGGCGAAAAACACAGTCAGCTGATCGAATGCACCTATTTCCACATCTACACTCCATCAGCTGATTATTTCTATTTGCCTCGCTTTATGAGCTTCACATCACCTGTGCCTTGTTCCGCAGAGTTTGCCACGTCACAAATAAATGGGGCTAATCTTCAGTCAGATGTGAATGTGTAATCTAACATTTTCAGTAAGAATAATGGACGAAAGGAGTGCAAATACAAATACAATTTATTGAAATGTGAACCAAAAGTTAATCAAAAATGTTTTAAATAAAAAGCACATATGGACAGAAGGTGTAAACCTATTAAATGTATAAATAAACACATTTAGTCAAATAAAGTGACAGACTAGGCCTGTGCAGTTGGTATCATCTGTGCCCAGCATGGGCTCCTCCATCAGGCCTGGTCCTCCTCGCTGAGGAAAGACCCTCAGTCCTCTCCAAACCAACAGACAGGACGTCCATCACACGGAAGTTTCTCCCTGAAGTCTCAGCAGCTCTCTGGACACCACGCTGTCTCAATCCGTCCACACTGAATATGAGAGGGGGAAAATGAAAATAATAAATGCTTTAGACAATAAGAAATATAAAGTTAACTGTTGAGTTGTCAATACTATTACCATATAACTAATATCTCAGGTTAAGAGGCACATTCAAATAAAGATTGGTCTTTAAATACATGTTGTCTTTTGAATTGTTTGTCTAAAGTCAAGGATCTAGAACTGGTACTTAGTTGTAATGATATAGTCTGGTTATTAGGCTGTTGGAGGAGGCCTCACAGTTAAGAGCACTAACTAGCTACCATCACATGTACCTTAGCTTGACTTAAATGTATTAAACGTATAATTAAAGATGGGTTAGGTAATTTTGGAGAAAGCAGCTCGAGTGCGCTAGAATTTGAAAATACACAGCCGGAAAAAATCTGCCACTTCCTTACAGAGCCCCTCCTCCAACACACACGAATGCGCACATGACCAATGAGGACACGAGATAAGTTTGTGCACAGATGGAAGGCTGACAGGCAGGTAGGCCATCTAGTTATTTTAGCCGGGCCGGCTAAAATGATTGGTCGTGCTTTTTAAAGTACTACGGCTTCCACAGATGACACTTTTTTATGGATTTTTTGTCAAAGCTCTTAAGATATTCATTGCTATCGGGATGTTAAGAGCATTCCATGGAATATAACAAAGTGTATCTCGAGCCGGTTTCTCAAACTTACCTACCCCACCTTTAAGTGACAGCAAAATATAAATAACTAATGTCATGCAAACATATTAATATTTGCTTGATTCCAGTGTTGAATTTAGCACAATTGCATACAAACGTTAAGGGGTTTTAAGATTCTGAAGTATTATGCTAAAAACTCAATAACTTAGATTATTATTTATAGTTTTGCTGAATAGTTTCATGTCCGCTTACCTTGGAAACGTAAAATGCGACGGCAGTGTGCAGATGGGGAGCATGTTAGCTTAGCTTGGTAGCTTCAGCTAGCTCTGGAACTTCCAGCTCGGTGGCAGCAGGTCCCGCCTCGGCTTCGCCTCTTTGCCCTTATAGAGTGGCGAAGTCCCTCCCCTTCAGGTGGACCTCCATGGGACCTTATTTTGGAAAAATTATGTATTGAAGTCAATGGAGAGAGAAAGATTATCTTTTGATCCCGTTTGAATTGTGCAACGAATTACACATATGATGTTTGTCAATTTAAAAGATAATTTTGCAAGTCAAAAAAATAAAAATGTGCCGTAAAACTGTGAAGTAACACATTTTTTTGTGTGAAGCGCTCAATGAACTACAACTCTGGTTTTGCATACGTCACCAACACCAAGATGGCCGTCACGTTAGCACATTTCACCTCTTTCTTTCAGTAAAATATTAAAAGAGGTGAAAATCAATACAAGTATGGCCATGTTGAGAACTGTACATTCACACAAGGGGAGTTAGTCGGTTCCAGCATGCGGGACCGGCTTTACAAGGTTTCGGTGAGTAACACGAGTGTAATGTGTAACGTTAATGTCAGCTAGCAAAATTCACCTACGAGACTCTGGGATTTGTAGTCTTTCGAGTTGCTTATTTTTCATAGTCTTATATTTCAACAGTTTTAAGACAAACTGACTTTTTTGACATGGAAATGATTTTTTAAGATTGACAAACATCATATGTGTAATTCGTGGAACAATTCAAACGGGATCGAAATATAATCTCTCTCTCCATTGACTTCAATACATAATTTTTCAGAAATAAGGTCCCATGGGGCGGAAGTAGATGGGCGTGACTTCGCCACTCTATTTGGATCAGGCTGGAGCAGGCGGGAGTTAGACTCTGACGTCACGGTCGAGACGGCAGTGGCAGAAACCGCCTACTTTAGGCTTCTCAGCAACTCTGCAGAATCCTATGGGTGACGTCACGCACACTATGTCCATTTATAAATACAGTCTATGATTGATACCCCTCGTCTCGACTCCCAGTGTTTATTTTACAACCCGGCTCTTGGGCTGCAACAAAAACATGGGAGTTGTTTTATATAAATATTTATAGAAAATAATTTGTGTCATACTCACAATCATTATTAAAGCTAAATATATGTTAAAGTTTGACTGCACACCAGGTGTCAAATACTTCACAAGCATGCAGCTCCTTCCAAAAATGTCCTGTCGTGTCTGAATAAAGCTGATAGGAGCATTTACAGTCCTTGTTGTTATAATTAAACATTTAAAAAACTTCCAACAGATTGATCCAGCAATATTCCAGCATATTCTGTCTGAAAGTCAAATCCCACCTTGATGCCCACTGCAGTCAGCATGTTGTTGTGTCCATGGGCAAGACACTTGTCCACAGTATTGAGTGTATTTAAGATGCTTATAGTAAAAGCGTCTAACAAGTGACACGTAATCTAATGTAAGGAAAAGGGCTTAACATTCCAAGTATATCATTTCAAGAAACTAAAGAAAAATGATGTACTTTTGTCTGAATACGTTTTGTATAAATAAGTGAAGCCTTCAATATTTTCACTAATGTTGATATTGAGGGTTTTCCCAGCTCATTTTGTCCAAACAACATTTGTGTATTTCACTTTAATGTGTATCACTCTATTTAATGGCTGTATGCTTTTTTTTAATGTGAAGGGTATTTGAACTTTAATTCTGCACTTTAAATGAAATGTTTTGAGTGAGACAGCAGTTCAAATACACACACAAGCAAACACACCTAGTACAAGAACATTTGTCCCACCAACTACACACCATCGTGCTCTATCTAAAGCACACTCATCTTTTATGGTGATCTGTAGAGAACTCTGCATATAAAGATTGCTCAAGTCAAACTATTTGCAGAAACACAAATATACTGTTGTTATACTTTTACTTTTCTCCAAAACAAATTCATGCACAACATAGTTACAGTTGTGTAACCAAAAAGGAGGCCTCTGTCAAATACAGTAAATGGAAAGGAACACTTTGAGGAAAAATAAATGCAAAAAATATTTTTACAAAAAACAGAGGTGTGCTCAGGCAGCATTTTACCACCTCACTGGGTCTGACCACAGCCCCTCGTCCACCTGCAGAAGAAGCATCACCTGTAGCCTGACGCATCATACGTTATGCTGCAAATAACTCTTCACCTGACTTCAGTTCACCCTCCCTCTCTCTCTCATCCTCTCTCTCTCTCATCCTCCCTCTACCTCGTCCTATGCTGCTGTCCATACATCAATAAAGCAGTTTGGTGTTTACACTCTATGGACATTGGCATGAGTATTTGTTAAATTGTGTAGCATTTTCAATGGCAGTGTTTTGAAAATGGCAAACAAGTGAATATGTCAGATTTCTGTGTCTTACTTAGAGAACCGTGTGCAGTGTTTTGCAAAAAGTGCCATGTTGAGTGCAAATTGGGTGCAGAGCTTAAAATGTGTTTAGAGTTTTGGAGATTTGAGCAGAGGTTTTGCTCTTTGAGTGTGAGTTTAAATAATTATGCTTTATGTGAGATTGTTGTGTGTTAGCAACTGAAAAAAACTGTAATGCCTCACATGCACCCTGATCACCACTGATCAGATTCTGAAGAGAGAAAAAAACTGGCAGTTTACAAAAAGCATTTTGATTGGTCCAAACGAGGGCACGACAATTAGAGGTCACCAGGAGGTAACATACTGACTAATCAGCTAGCAGTGGATTTTATCAGGTTTCCTGTCATCTAAATGTATGAGTGTGTTGTTTGAAAAAAGGACCTACAATTGTAGAGCAATTCTGAGAAGTGAGGAGAAAACACACAACAGAGACGCACTGAACAGAGGCTCAAATCTGTTTTTAAATAAGCTTGTGTGTGTGTGTTATTACATTGTATAAGCACTAATATAGTGACTCTCTGAGGTGGTGGAGGTGTGATGGAGTGAACAGAGGCAGAGTTAAGTTATCAGGGTGGTTATTTTTTGTGTGTGTGTGTGTGTGTGTGTGTGTGTGTGTGTGTGTGTGTGTGTGTGTGTGTGTGTGTGTGTGTGTGTGTGTGCGTGTGTGTGTGCGTGTGTGTGTGTGTGTCTCTTTCTCTCCCAGATGGTGGATAAGGGGCCTTGCCTTTATTAGCCAGCTCTGGCCAGATAAAGAGCTGGTATTGATCCCAGGTTGAAAGAGCAGGTTCGTCAAACATGGCTGATTTACAGAGAACTGATAATGGCAGCGCCGGGCAACCGAGGAACCCCAGGGAAGAGAGAAGGGAGTAAATCAACTGTGTGTGTGTGTGTTTGTGAATAAAGAAACAAAGACGCCAAGTCAGTTTGCTATCGACAGAAAAAAACATCCTCACATGTGCCTGAGTTCTCTGATCTTTTTCTATCTAATACACACATAACCCGCCACACACACACACACACACATATAGCTAATCTCTAATCTCGTCTCGATTAGCACCTGACAGAATTTCCATGGGTTTATCAAACCAAGCCAACCAACAGACGCTTATCACTTCCAGCCCCAACATTTCACAAGAGCAGGAATTTCTGAGATTAAAAAACACAGCTAGTGAAATCTTGAATAAGTCAAAAGAATATGAGTGAAAACTCTGCTATCACAGGGCAGAGGGGGAGGCTCGGGATAAGAGGTGCACGAGGGGGAAGGTTCACTGAA
The DNA here is from genome assembly GCA_028583405.1 of Pogonophryne albipinna. Lineage (NCBI taxonomy): Eukaryota > Metazoa > Chordata > Actinopteri > Perciformes > Artedidraconidae > Pogonophryne > Pogonophryne albipinna. Next base: position 38,769,611 of record CM053250.1, on the reverse strand, counting down.
GCCAGGATTGAACCCAAATAATCTTTTTTTTCTAATTTGTTGAGACACATCAGAGATAAAAGAGTGATACATGTGGAAAGCTGCAACCTCATTATGGTTAACTGGCTCCTGACAGATAACAGGTAAACGTCAGTTGATGAAAGACATACTTCAAGTCTTGATGAGGAGATAGAACTGTTAATAACCACCAATAACTGACAGTAAAATAGACATCTGGAATATTTCACAACAGGAGGAGCACCCCCTCAGTGCCTGGCTATCATTGCAGTGATTGTGATAGTACAGTCTATTATGAAAACACAGTTAGCTGGTGAACAATTGTTTTGATGATTATACTGTAGGTATGAGCATGCATTAGTTATTTGGTCACAATGTTCCTTTACCCACTGACTGTGTTGTGGATGGAAAGTGTTTCCAGTTCAGTGTGTGAAATATCCAGTGTAACATTTAGAAAGTGGCACAGGCATGTCCTGTTCCTCTGTCCCTCACCTTGGTTGTACAGCGCTGGGTATGGGGGGGGGCTGGAGCTGTCCCCCTCTGCTGAGTCATCTGGGTCCGAGGCTCCGCCCTCCTCTCCTGATAGGCTGAGGTGGTCCGCTGTGTTTTCCTCCTCGCCACTGAGGTCCCTGAGGGAACCTGTGAAAGGAAGACGAGGGGAAATGGGATGTTAGAAGAAATACTATAAATATTGCCATGAATATATCAATATTTGATGGATGCTTAAAATACATATTTTAAGCAGTTGTATTAGAAATATTTATCACAAATAATCAGAGTAGCAAAGTAGATAAGAGCTGCATTAGAATTTACAATGAATGACATCAGGTGGTCTCAACCCAAAATGACACAAAGACAGAAAACAGTTTCTCTGTGTGGAGCAGAAGGATTTCAGTCTGAGCAGCCTGGTGCAGACAGGTGGAACACAAAAATAAGGGAGATTGTTAAACAAGCTGCTTGTGATTGTATGCACTGTTGAAGGGAGGAAAAACATACTAAACACACTGATCAATTTTTTAACTGGACTCTATTTAAAACACAGTACAAAGTATTGGACAAGCTGAACGCTCTAATCCAGAAGATTAATAGCAAGAAGCCAAGGGGGACCTTAAAGCCAAATTACAGTATACCTCAAATTGTAGCTAAAAGAGTGATTAGGGCTGATCTGTATCAATTACAGTTTCATAATCCCTGCTGACCATAGTAATTATACACTACTTTTGATCTATTTTAGCCTGTTTGAAGATTATATCAACAAAAAAACGAGTCAGTTAATAAGGATTTAATTTGACTTTTTATAAATTGCTTCATTAATAATACTCCTTATATAAGATGAATGCACCAGGCTGCATGAATGGTGCCTTAGCAGCTCCAACCCCTGAGATATATGGTGGCTTATTGGATCCACATACTGACTGTTGTTCTGGATCTAAAGACGTGTTGTAGTTATTAGTCTTTCAATAAAAAGGCCATTCCTATTATGTTCATTTGGATCGGATGACATGCTTCATCCTCCGCTCCCGAGAGGACACCGTGATAGAATTCTTCATTCAGGGTAACCATTTCTTTAAGAGGATTAGGAAGTGCTCGAGTGAAGCAGAAATGGTTAATCACTGCCGAGGGACAAAACAACTCTCATGCACAGTGATGGAAGGTGTGCACATGCTTTTGAATGACTATATCAGAGGGAAATTGAAACAAAGAGAAATCCAGGATTTTTTTTTAAATAATTTCCCGCCTCTTTGCTTAAATTCAGACAGGATGTAAATTAATTTCCATTAGGTTGTGCTGAACTAACACAGGGATTGTTTCGGAGCTAAAGCCGTGACTGGGGGCGTATATATTTACAATACTGGGACAAAAGGAGTCTATAATCTATACAAAGCACACAACAATACCCATGAATAAAGAAGCTTGTAGAGAAAGGGAGAGGCAATTTTTCTAATTCTGTTAATTTCACTTCCAAAGCAATTAAAAGCAGGCAGAGATAATGCTGGGAAACAATCGCCGAGTGACAAAGTGTTTCTGTCTTTGTAAATGAAACATCTTTAGGCTAATTTCAACTTCCACGCCTGCATGGTTCACTCTAATTTCAGATAAAATTAACACAGCTAGATTTGGACCTTCAAAAAAAGTAGAGGAGAAAGAAAAAAAGATCGATCCTGTACACAATATTTTTTGAATTAGGTCTATGTCGCACAAGCTTTGCTAGATCTAATTTTCAGTATCTATAAGGACATTTTCATACAATTAATTTTCCTTTAATCACAATTGTACAAAGGGGCTTCTCTGTCCAATTATATTTCCTGTTTAAAATGTAAGTTTGAATTATGATTTCTTTCCTCATTACGGCTGTGGTTTAATGAATCAATCGCTGCATCACCGCTTTCAGACATGAAATGGTGCGGAAAAGTTTCAGCTGCCCTTTCTGCCTCTTTTATCCAAGGAGAAATATCCTCCCTTTCCCCCGTCCTTCCTGTCTCGGAGAGCTGGCAGGGAGGATAGCGTTGCCGGGGTGATAAGTGCGGAACATTCTACTTCATTTGCCAGTTTAAAAGTTAAAGCCTTAATAATTGTTACAGCCTGATATTCACAGGAACATTGGACTGAGCTCATTGAAGGGATGGAGAAGTCATAAAGAGACACGTGTATCACTGTGGAGAGACATCGTTCAGCTGGGACAGCTCCCATCTGAGGATCCTGTCAAAGAAAAAAGCCTCAAGCTGACATTGACTCATATTTTCAAAAATGAAATAAAACTTCAGAAATGGAGAAAGATGAAATGCTGTAAATACTTCACATCAGAACAGTAGACCTAGAGCCACTGTGTTTATCTGGACTGCTTGAGATGATCCATACATTTCTAGAACACATTTCTCCTTTTGAGCAGTATACCAAGTGAGGTTCACGGAAGAGCTTAGAGTATGCACTACATGTATTCTAGAAGTTAAAAGGAGATCTGACCACAAAAAGGCACTGCAGGGACTCAAAAACAGCTCACCTCCACTGGAGAAAAAATAACTTTGAGACGGTACTTAAAGGTGGGGTAGGTCATTTTGGAGAAACCAGCTCGAGTGCGCTAGAATTTGAAAATACACAACCGGAAAAAATCTGCCACTTCCTCACAGAGCCCCTCCTCCAACACACACGAATGGGCACATGACCAATGAGGGCACGAGATAAGTTTGTGCACAGATGGAAGGCTGACAGGCAGGTAGGTCATCCAGTTACTTTTGCCGGGCTGGATTTTTTGTCAAAGCATTTAAGATATTCATTGCTATCGGGATGTTAAGAGCATTCCATGGAATATAACAAAAAGTGTTTCTGAAATAAATGACATACTCCACCTTCAACTAACCGTGCAACAATTAACTTTTAATAATTCGTTAATATATCAATCATGTTTTTTTCTTTTCATTTACTTTTATACAAAATGTGAAAATAAATAATACAAATGCACATCTTGAGTTAAAGATTATGGATTATTATTTGTTCTGAGTGTTTTTCCCGGTCTGATAACTCAACGTTAAGAACATGGCAGTATGCGAGGCTAAATGCAACAGCCACATTTTGTTTGATTTTTTAAATATATTTACATTCAAATGCCAGTTTCCAGAGTCAACAAGATAATGACAGTTTTACTGGATGCATGTCGTGAAACAATTCATTGATTATAAATGGATTTTAAATCAAGAACAGAAATAGTAGGTATGCTAACTTGATCCAGCTAGGTAGCTAACTTGATCCAGCTAGGTAGCTAACTTGATCCAGCCACTCCTGGTCCTTTCATCAGACGGGAAGCGAAAGAACGAGGAAGACCCATTGCTGGTATGATAACAACCTGGTACTAAGCACACAGGCATCTTGTTAAAGTTATCTTATCTTAGCTATCTCTTATATTTAGCGGAGGAAAACAATTGTGACATCAGTTATGACATCACTTACTCTGGGATTTGTAGTCTTTCTAGTTGCGTATTTTTCATAGTCTTATATTTCAACAGTTTTACGATAAACTGTGACTTTTTTGACATGGAAATTATTTTTTAAATTGACAAACATCATATGTGTAATTCATGGCAAAATTCAAACGGGATCGAAAGATAAGTTTTCTCTCTCCATTGACTTCAATACATTATTTTTCCGAAATAAGGTCCCATAGACCGGAAGTAGATGGGCGTGACTTCGCCTCTCTATTGTCCCTGTTCAAATAAACGATTAAATGAACGTAGGGGAAGTAGGTGAGTCAGGGGAATGCACTTTGAAAAGGATTAGTCTTGAAATAAATCGTAAAAGGAGAGGAGAGAGGAGAGGGGGAGAGGGGAGGACAGAGGGGAGGACAGAGGAGGGAGGAGAGGAGGACAGAGGAGGGAGGAGAGGAGGACAGAGGAGAGGAGGGAGGAGAGGGGAGGACAGAGGAGAGGACAGAGGAGGGGAGAGGAGGAGGGAGGAGAGGACAGAGGAGGAGAGAGGAGGGAGGAGAGGACAGAGGAGGAGAGAGGAGGGAGGAGAGGAGGGAGGAGAGGACAGAGGAGGAGAGAGGAGGGAGGAGAGGAGGACAAAGGAGGGAGGAGAGGAGGACAGAGGAGAGGAGGGAGGAGGGAGGAGAGGAGAGGACAGAGGAGAGGAGGAGAGAGGAGAGGACAGAGGAGAGATGGGGAGAGGACAGAGGAGAGATGGGGAGAGGACAGAGGAGAGAGGAGGACAGAGGACAGAGGAGAGGAGAGGAGAGAGGACAGAGGAGAGAGGACAGAGGAGAGAGGAGAGAAGAAGGGAGGAGAGAGGAGGACAGGAGAAAGGAGAGAGGGGAGAGGGGGAGAAGACGGAGGAGAGAGGAGAGGCAGAACAAAGTGCTTCACTAAGTGTGCGTCCACATCAAACCTGCAGCTCTGATGAAACACAGAGACACCTCACATCAAACCTGCTGCTGCTCAACACGCCTGATTAAACGCACCACTCTCAGGATGATAACCCAACGCACCAAAAGCACATCAGAGCTGACAGACGGAGAGAGAGACATATGTGTGAGAGAGAATGGGAGACTTGTAAAGCAAAGATTAAAGGAGGATATTTAAAGAAAGAAAGGAAGGGAGAATGGGAAGAAGAGGAGGATGTGAGAGAGAGGAAGGTACCTGACACAGAGGCACTCATCGATCAGAGCACTGAGGAACAACTTCTGATCAACTCTGCACTTTAAACATTCCCTCAGCGCTGCATGGGCTCTTATCACAGGTCCGTGCCCCCCCCCCCCCCCCCCCCAGCCGTCACACAGCAGCCATGATATCGATCTGTTATATCCAGCTTCAATAACAATCTGCTTCTTCTCCTCTGCCTTTAGGATTTGAGCTGCTAACGACTGCCCATTGATTACTCTAGGGATGACCCTACCTACCCCCACATCTTCACATCTAATGTGTGGTTGATAAAGTTCCCAGAGTGCAGTTGGTGCTGTTTGGTTGGCCCGGAGACATTACAAATACTAATACTACTAATACTAATACTAATACACATATATATTGTCCCTATCGTTTGTGTCCACTTCTGATCACCAAAAAAAAGTCACGTAATGGGCCAAGTTAACATTTATTAAAATACATCAATATGAACGTGAGCATTCCTTTAAAAAAAAAATCAATATGCTAGAACAGTGATAATAAAACAATGCTCCATAAGTCCATAAGGGCTTCCTATTTTGTATGGACATGCTTTTATTTTGAAGGAGAGTTAGCGCTGTTGACAGGAAGTTGTTGTTGCTTTGGAAACAACGTGACGGAGATTAACGGAGAAAAAGTAATATCTACATATAAAAGACAGAGAAAGTAAACGATAACGTTTATGGTTAAGTGTTGGCACCCCCCGAAGAGGCACAAGCTCTTACGTTGATATTGGAGTTTTTCCAAAAAAACGAAAGAAAAAAACGAATATCCGAATAACGAAATTGAAACCCGAATTGTACTCCAACGAAGGAATATTCGGATATTCGGGTACAGCCCTACAACATTCCATAATTAAATTAAATGAAAAATAATAATTCATTTAATTATTCATATCAATAAGTTGGGCAGCATTGACCGTTGCATTTGGAATAAGGCACTAGCTTTCACACATCCACTGAACAATGAAAATAAATCTGCACATTTGTTAATATATCACTTAATTAGTTAATACTCATTGTAATTCCATGCTGTAGCAGGTTTGCTGTCTTAAATACAAATGAGCAGCAATGTGTAGGGCACACCGAGGGGAGGAATAAATACGCAGAGATAAAAAGGGGAAATATAGATAAATAAACGTATGCGTATAAATACATAAAGATATGCATTTCAACATTATGCAGCGCAGAGTTGTTTGCAGGATTGATCAGTCTAAAATGGGTTCAAAAAGCAACATATTGGAAATAATTTCCATGATTCAATTCTTAAATTGTACTTAACATGTATAAGGGCCTCGGATTGAAAAGATTCCTGACTTTCCCCCCCGTTTTCTCAGCTTCTCAATGCTCTCAGTCTCCACCTCTTCTGTCATTCCTCATCCCTCCATCCCAACCTGCAGTCTCTCCTTTACATTCTCACTTCCTCCTCTCTTTCTGTCATTATCTCTCCGTTCCTCACCCCCTTATCCCCCCTCCTCACCAACGCTGCCACCACCGCCTCTCATCCTTCTTCTCCCTCCCTTTCAATATCACTCATGCTCTGTCTCTTTCCTCCATCACCTTCCCTCCCTCTCTCCTTCTCTCCCTCCGCTCCATCCCCCTTTTCTGTTCGCTGTGAAAGGCGGAGTGACTGAGCGTCAGAGAGCGGATAGCTGGGAGCCGTTGGCGGTTATCGGCTGCTGCAGACTCTCTGTGCCGGTCTGATCTGTCTCCTCTTCATTAAGCAAATACGCCGACGTGGAAATGAAAACATAATAGCTATTTGATTTCCAGCGAGATATTTTGCATATTGGTTCGGAGCTGATAGCGGAATTTCATCAAGTCGTTTTTTTCTCTCCTTCTACCCTCCCCTCTCCTGCCGCCACCACCATCATCCCCCCCCTCCTCCACCGCCTCTTTCTTTCCCTCCATCCTCATGCTTTAAAAACTGAATTACTGAGCAGGCCGGCTTTCACAGAGATTTCTTTACATTGCTGGGAAGAGAAAAAAGAGAGGGAGAGAATCTAGTTCCCCAGGAAGAATACTTAACCGATTAAATATCCCCACATTCCCATCTTACTTCTGCCTCTCCCTTTCTGATAACAAGGAAGCACATTTGAAGAATTCACAGTGCTTTAGGTTGACTATACTAATCACAGATAGGAGCGAGAAAATTAACTCCTTAATGAGCAGAGCCGTCTCCCTGATAAAGGTCCTGGGGAGAGGGGGGGGGGGACAGTGGCAGACAGGCAGGCAGACAGACAGACAGACAGAGACAGACAGACAGAGAGACAGACAGAGACATAAACAGACAGACAGACAGACAGAGAGACAGACAGATAGACAGACAGACAGACAGACAGAGACATAGACAGACAGACAGACAGAGACATAGACAGACAGAGACATAGACAGACAGACAGACAAACAGAGACATAGACAGACAGACAGACCGAGACATACACAGACCGACAAACAGACAGACACACAACCAGACAGAGAGACAGAGAGACAGAGAGACAGAGAGACAGAGAGACAGAGAGACAGAGAGACACACACACACACACACACACACACACACACACACACACACACACACACACACACACACACACACACACACACACACACACACACACACACACACACACACACACACACACACACACACACACACACACACACACACACACACACACACACACACACACACACACACACACACACACACACACACACACACACACACACACACACACACACACACACACACACACACACACACACACACACACACACACACACACACACACACACACACACACACACACACACACACACACACACACACACACACACACACACACACACACACACACACACACACACACAGAGTATTGAAAACATAATGAGAGAGCCTGACACCATGCAGGGTAACAACTACTGGGCAGGTGGGAGACAGCAACGAAACCCCCCGAATAGCACCACAGATACCTACAACGCCTTGCATCAGCTTGGCTCTGATGGATGGTCCAGTGGCGGGATATCCTTCATGCCCCCCGGATAGAAAAACTAGCCCTGGAGGAGAGGATCAGCAGCCTCTTCACAGGGCTATCTGATGGTCCGGCTCTCAGCCCCCCCCCCCCCAAATAAATCTCCCTGCTGCTGCTTTCCATGTTTAACCGTGTAACTCCAGACCAGATAGCAGCCCTGCTGTGTGTGTGTGTGTGTGTGTCACACACACACACACACACACAGAGTAAAGATAATCCTTCAACATTTTTGTTTAAAGAGGCTCAGTCATTTAATAACCGCTGGGCTGCAGTTTTATATATATATATATATATATATATAAAGACAATGAATATGCCATATAGGTTTATACATAGATTAAATATTTGACGGGTCAATACAATTATTAAAAAATAATTGATGACCTTATGCAACATTCGCTATATTTTTGCAAATGTTGCTTTTATAAAAAAAACATCCCAATGTGACACTGCACACAAAAACCCTTTTTCCGCCATTTGTGTAGTTCTCACTGACACAGAGGATGTGATTGTGGAGGGCGATGGTAAGGCTCTTAGAGAGACTCAGACATTGGGCTGTCATTGGACGGGTTTGCCAGCAGAGATCATTCTCACGGCAATGCAGCGAGGGATCCAGACACATTCTAACATGGATTTGGTGTTAGTTCAGTGGTTAGCTATATAAGGGTGTGTGTCTTCACATTTCCATGTGACTGCAGTGTCTCAGACAGTTGCATATAATGGGTGGTGTGGTGTTCTGTTCACGAGCATTTGTTCTCTGGCAGCACTTCAGACACACTCACCCTGACACACTGTCTCATGTTCCTCAAGGACGCCTCACTCCCACATACATCAAAGAGCAGGCTACAGTTTACATTACACCAGCATCATGTATTTGCAGAATAAATCCAAACAAACTCCTCACTTTTTAGCTTTCTTTATGGAATTGTCTCACATAAACATGACCAGTGAGCTTGTAATACTTGGGGGGGGGGGGGGGGGGGGAGACTTTATAAGGAATAAGGAGCTGGGCAATAAAGGGCAACGAATCAGAACCCTCTTTAGGTTTAGTATATGTCGATGATAATTCTCCTGTCCGAGGTGATGACTAATGTTTGCAGCTCTTCAATTTAGCAAACAGAAACCAGCACCATCTAACATGAATCCTAAACATCATATCTCCCCCCCCCCCCCCCCCCCCCCAGTGTGTATGTATGATCTACAGTCAAATCTGCCTGGGAACTTCCATCTGCAGCAGCTTCTCTTATCACTTTGTATAACAGCAACAACCTCTAAGAGACCGGCTTATACCAAATATTGTATTGATCTTTTCATTGGAATGGTAAAGACACAGTTGAGGAGAAAAGGGAGAATTAACAGGTGGTGTTTCATAAAAAGTAAAAAGGAGAAGAAAGAGGGAAGGAGTTTGGAGGGAGGAAGAGAGGGCTGAGACCCTGACTGCTGAGGCCCGGCATGCAGACGAGAAGCAGCTGATAAGCCGGCTGATAAAAGATAGAAAATAGCAGCAGATTTGAACTTTCCCACCGTCCTTAGATACACACACACACACACACACACACACACACACACACACACACACACACACACACACACACACACACACACACACACACACACACACACACACACACACACACACACACACACACACACACACACACACACACACACACACACACACACACACACACACACACACACACACACACACACACACACACACACACACACACACACACACACACACACACACACACACACACACACACACACACACACACACACACACACACACACACACACACACACACACACACACACACACACACACACACACACACACACACACACAAGGTCATAGAGTAAGTCTAACTATCCTCAAATCATATCCGAGACAATGTTGCTTTCCATATCTCTGCTCCACTCCGCTGACAGAGAGACTTGGCCTTGACTAAGATGGTGAGAATTTTCACACAGTTCTTCGGAGTACACACAAACAGTTTGGTGAAATAAGGTCATTCCGTATCCGACATGGTTTTGGCTGTGAAATTCATCAATGGGAATCATTCACAAGGTCTACGAGGACTCTCATGCCCTGGTTTTTCTTCACAGTGGAACAGGTGGGAATCGTCCCTATCCCATAATAAAAAAACACACCAATGATGAAAAAAATATATATTCACTGATTGTAATTTCCCCATCATTCTGCATATTTCTGGATTCCTTTCAAAGGTTTCATGCATCACGTTGGGTAGTCAAAGCTCTTTAGTGTCTGAAATGTTGTCAATAACAATAGGCGCTTTCACACCAAGTACTTTGCCGTACTTAGTTTATCAGAACTCTTTAGTTCTGATGAGCAGATCGTGTTCACACCGGAATAAATGTCTGAGGGAGCATTAGGCAAATGAAGCCGCTGACGTCACTTCGTCTTCTTCGGGTTTACTGGCAGGCCGCAAACCACTTCACGGCGTATACTGCCACCCGAAGTCCCCGGCCGGAAGTCCCCGGAGTTGGGGACTGGCTTCCGAGTAAATCGCCAGAACGCAGACACCTCCTCATCTCTTTGGAGTGACGCAACGTTGGTGCGCTGGGCTAATGCTAATAATGCTAATGCCAGCAAATAAAATGGCGGCTTCACAAAACTTTTCCGAGTTTTACGGGGCGTGGTTTGCAATTCGCCAAGCCAATCAGAAATGGGAACCTTTTCCTCCCATGAAAGTACCTACTCTCTAGCAGGGACTAAAAAGGGGGTGAAAAGGTTCTCATGAACTAAGTTCTAGTTCCGGATTTTTTGGGTGTGAACGCAACATTTCAAGAACTATCGGAACTATAGTGGGAAAAGTACTCCGGTGTGAAAGCACCTAATAGCTCCTTAGCTCTTTTTAGCATTGTGGTTAAGAGCAATGAGTAGATCAAATGCTGATGCCATTTTGAGATAGCGTTATTGCTATTACCTTCTAAAAGTCCTTCTGTTGAGTAAACTCTCAGACTCAGACAAACTCAATAACTGGACCTTTTTTAAACGACACATTTATGATTTCTATATTTGCTAGATATAAAGAAATGTATTAGAAAGCCTCAATACACACAATAGCTCTTCAACTTCATTCAATTCTCCCTAAGGCATCAATCAATGTATCTAATTACTTGAGGCCATCCACAAATCACAGTGATCCAGCTGACCGAAGTTGACCAACAAAAATGATTTTACTGTTAGCAGTTGTGCAACTCACACCATATGACACCCTATGGACAGGCTGGATGGCTTTACATCCGTTGTTGTCTTACATAGAACACAGCTGGAACAAAGACACTTTTTTAATAATACTGATGCTTAACAAAAGTTTACCGTTATGCCAATATACTGATATACACATATGAACCATGTTTGACTAGCACATCAGTAATTCCTCAATACATGCTACGTCAAACTATAATCCGGCCAACAGCTAGTTAATAACAAGCTTGTGTGTCATCTACTGCATCAAAAGAAAGAAAGGAGGAAGAGCACAGCAGACAGGTGGAACAGAGACTTTAATGTATGGCCGGATTAGCATGAGAGACGTTTCTCAAAGTGTGAAAAGTGTGTGGGAAAAGGTGTGTGTTGGAGTTTTAGTGAGATTAGTGTTTGCCTGTAATGTGTGTCTACATGAAATAATGAGCCTGATTGCAATCCCTTCTCCTTGATCTCCACCCTGAATAAAGAGGCAGATGAGAGATGTGATGGTGCAGAGGAAAGACCTGCCTCAGTGACAGGAAGCTGTGTTCACTGCTGACAACTGAACATGTGGACAAAAGAAAACCTCTTCAAGAAATCAGGAGTTGAATTTATGATATAAACAAAATATTTGGTATGTTTCATCTTTCATTCACCTTCCCTCTGTCCCATCTCCCTGGCTTCTTTCTTACTCTTCACTTTCACTGAGTTCTTCCTCCCCTGTCAAGGTTAACTTACTCATCTTCCTCCTTCATTGTTTTCCTAATTCCTCCTCCTCCTCCTCCTCCTCCTCCTCCTCCTGATCGCATTCTCCAGTACTCTGGCCTTCGCTTTTCATGTGTCAGCCCTGAAACTTCATGTCCATTGTGCAGCTACACACACTGTTTCCAGAGACTAAACACACGGAGGAGACAAGAAAAACAGCTTTGGCAAACAGAGACAAGACTGAGAAGCCTCCTCAACGGGACGCCGTGTGTGCGTGCGTGCGTGCGTGCGTGCGCGTGTGTGCGTGTGTGTGTGCACCATTACAGTTGATACAGTTAGAGTGAAGCTAAATATGAATAGTTTGTCAGTGGAGTATCATACATATTACTGCACACTGTGATGAATTGTTGCCGGATGACATCACACTGTGTTGAGCAGTCCTTTGTGGATCCAAACACCTCATTTTCACATCATTTCTAAAACAAATACAGTAAGGTGTCGTTCTAAAAGGGCAGGGACTCTCTGAATGTATGTTCACATACAAGCTACCGTTTCAGAAATATATCTTCTCCAAAGATATATGGGAAACTTTCTTCTGGTCACTAAAAATGTGACCCCTGTGAGAACACTTTTGTCTGTGAGACAGACGGACAGAAAGTTCTTGATTTAATAAATCCATAATGCAGACAGGGCAGGCGGTACCTAGAAAACATAGCTGTATACACTTGACATGGTCAGATATAAAACGAATGTCAAATGAGTTAGTGTCTGTTTATGACTTGTTGGTAATCATAAATGATATTTCAGAAGGAGTAGATGTTAAACGGTGAACTGTTTAGTTTACAAAAGTAAAGGAGGTGTTTCTATAGGAAAGATGTATTCTCTATTTGCCTCGTTAGTCATTTGAAATGAAATAAACACATGAAACATCATTTTCACTTTTCTCTCAATTCTCTTGAGAAATGGGTCATGCTTCACAAAGCATAACACTAATGAAATGAAATCATGTTCATATAGCAGTGTTGTGGGTCGTCAAACAATAAGGCATCCTTCTTGAGTGTACTCCACTTAGTTCCCAGAAGAGCTCAAAGTTAAGGAGTCACTCAAAGTCATAGGGTAGGTTCTGAGTTAGGGGGATCCTCTGTGTAATGCGGAACTCAGATGCATTCCATTGAGAAGTATGCACTCTGGCAGTCACTGGACTCCAGAACACAGGTGTGTATTTTGAAGAGAACGGGCTGCCTTGGACCAGCTTATTAAGGACGCAGGCTAACTTAACATGAGTACTGATACCCAGCCCCAGTATACTGCAATTATCTTAGAACATCTGCTTTTTTAGCCACAGATTGTGACACCAATTGAAGCATATCTGCAAGAAGCTAATAGTGGCTAGTATATATCTGCATATACGTCTGAATTGTATATTGTTAAGACACTTGTAAACAACACTGTTTACATGTTAATGGATTTCTAATTGATTTGAATGCACACACTCCACCTGAAGTGAAGTGTCATACTGTATATGGAAGATAAATAAGAACAGATCAAGCCACAGTTCAATATGCCATGGTTCCACATGACAGAACCCAGTGTCTGTGTGATCTGCAGCAGCATACTGTACATCTGCCCCCCCACTGCCAAGAAGAGGAAGCTTTTACCAGGAAACCCTCTCTGAGAAGCAAAGAGAAATACCACGAGAGAGGGGAGGGGTGGAGGGAGATAAAAGGGCAGATAAGTGATAAAGAGACAGACAAGCAAGGCAAAAGAAAAAACAAGAGAAGAGAGAGATGGAAAGATGGGGGGTAGTCTTTTTGTTGGAGAGAGAGCAGAAATAGAGAAAAGGGGGGTACGCCACTCACAACTTGGCTTTGCATCTCTTATCTGCGCCTCCTGTCACAAGGCTTAAAATAAAAATAAAAATAAAGTGAGATGGTGGCAGCAGTGTTGGTGCGATAGCCCTGTGGAGCATGCAGAGGGATGTAAAGGAGATAGCTGCTTAAATATAACCCACTGCATGGCTGGCAGCAGCAAAGAAAGGGGCTATTTTCAAGAGGCAGGGCACCACTGGAGCCCTCAGTGCCCAGATAACATCCATGTTCTCTCTCACACACGCACACACACAAATATGTGCACGCTCACATCTATGTATCTCTCTGCCTCGCCAAAGTATCAGCGACCCCCCCCCCACAACGTAAAAAGTCACAACGGGATTTCTGATGGGAAATGTGCTTTCCTCAGATGATGGCCAGATAGAGGGGGGTACAGCCAAATGTCAAAAATGATAAATGGGAGGGTGCAGAGACAAGATCTCACACACACACACACACATACCATGTATACATCACTTCAGGGGACATTACATTGACTTACATGCATTTCCTGGAGACTTACCCTAACCTTAACCATAACCAACACATGCCTAACCCTTACCCTTAACCTTACCCTAACCCTAACCCTAACCTTAACCATAACCAACACATGCCTAACCCTTACCCTTAACCTTACCCTAATCCTAATCCTAAACCCAACCAAGTCTTCACCCTAAAATTAATGATTCCCCTCATGGGGACCTCCAATTTGATTGATTTAGGTCCCCACAAGTATAGTAATGCTAGGCCACACACACACACACACACACACACACACCATGTCTGCAGAATCTATCAAACCTGACGTCCACATTCAGATCCTCTGTTATCCAGAGACACACTTTCAAAACCAAATGAAGAACCTTCCTTTAAAAACTCAAATGTACAATTTCACCAATCTACAAAATGTCCATTCAGCTTGATGTCTGAGGGATATATATGACTATGTTCAGGTTTTAAGATGTTTGTATTGCACCTTGGGATGTAACTACCATTTATTCAAATGATCAGTTCATCTGATTAATTATTTTTGATGAATCAACAGATCATTGTTACCATATTGACTCCAACAAGTTACATTTCAGTTGGCAGCGAGTGATTATTAAAGAAGCCTGCAGTACAGCACAGAATGCCGTGACTTTATTCTGAAGATAAGTATGGTCACCGTCTTCCACCTGGAATCTTTCTCCATGTCCCTGTCAGCAGAGCTGCAGCTGCATGCCCTGCCGTGACACAATCTGTGGACCAGTCATTAGTAGGAGAGGATTATTTGATCAAATATAACGGCAGGCTACTAAAACAGATGACCTGTCTGTTATTGATGAGGAGGCAATGTTTTAAAAGACGACATCATTTTAAAATAATTACTTAATGTTTCCTGTTGGGCTAATCATCTAATTCACAATGTTTTGGTTCAAAATCAACAGAGAGCACATGTATGACAACTTGTCAAACTGAAAGCATTAAGGTTAACCTCCCTCCTGGTGCGTTGAGGGATAAACCTTTAAAGTCAGGCAATTAACCAGCTTTCCAATTCTTGAAAAAAAGGACTATATTTTCTCTCAAGGCTCACTGTCTGTTTAACTTTATATTTTGACTTCACAGCCGCAATATGTGATGCTTGTTCTGAGCAACTAACTTTAAAAGCTCAATGCCTGAACATCCATGAGTGAACAGTGTGTGTGTCTTGCTGCCCTCAGACAGGCCCACACGGCAGGTCAGACATGCAGCAGCTGCTCTGGAACTGGATGGCTCAGTGTTGCTCTCTTCTGCCCAAGCCAAGGTGTTTGAACCGGCATCATCCATCCAAGGGGTGAGCAATAGACTAAGTCTCGTATCGGGTCACAACGTCAAACATGTGATAGCATCATGTGTTGTCTTTGGCAACCTGGTCTGGTGTATTCTGGGGCCTAAGGTGTACCGTGTGTGTGTGTGTGTGTGTGTGTGTGTGTGTGTGTGTGTGTGTGTGTGTGTGTGTGTGTGTGTGTGTGTGTGTGTGTGTGTGTGTGTGTGTGTGTGTGTGTGTGTGTGTGTGTGTGTGTGTGTGTGTGTGTGTGTGTGTGTGTGTGACTTGAGAGATAATTTTAATATCAGGCTGGTGTGGATTGCTGATAGTGTTTTAAGGCAGGGCCCAGTGGACTAAGCGCTGGTAGTACCTATCTGTAATTAGTAACCATTCCCTATCACTGATAAGATAAACTAATCCTGACCTTTTCCATTTGGTCACCATAGCAACCCAAAACCCCCACCCTGGCATCACCGCCCACCTCTTTGTATTATTTTAGTGATTAAACAGCAAATAGCGCAGAAGATGTGAGGAGCTGATAGGAGCATGATTAATAATAGCCCTCCACATGGTCGTGTGTGTGTGCGTGTGCGCGCGCGTGTGTGTGTGTGTGTGTGTGTGTGTGTGTGTGTGGAGGAGGAGGGGCCGTCAGTGTCAGAAAGTCTTTGTGAAAAGGCTTGGCTTGGCTTTTTGTGGTGAATAATGGAAATTTAAGATGAGCTGAAGTGAAATAAAAGCAGCGGGATGAAAGCGATTGACGTCTCCTTTTCCGAGAGCGCTCTCTGAGGATAGGTAGTATTAACATTACCCTCCCACACCCACTCAGCGTTTGCCCACTGTGGCCCTTACATTCTGAGGGGCCCTGCAGGGAAAGTGCTATCTGTTGATGAATAATGAATGCTGGATTCCAAGGTTACCTCCTCCTCACTTTAAATCGTCACATTGTGGTTTTAGAGTGGTGGGCAGGAGGACTAACCCCTCCATCAGAGAGACTCCAAATGAGAATCTGAGTGTAGTCCTTGATCAATCCTTCCCTTTTTTGAAAAGCAGCCACTGTGGAGATAGTGTAAGATACATTCTGGTGGAAATTATTTCTAAAAAAGAACATCTTATATGAGAATCGAAATGAACTGCCAACAAGTCAGCCCAGAAAACTGAAATCTTTACTTTGTAAAACAATCTTTAGTAACTTATGGTACTAATGGGCTTTACATATCAAGTGCCTCAGCTTTAAATGTACACTAGCCACACGGCCTGTAAGTGGCGCTGTACTTCCGATACAAAATACACCAAAAGCAGCGAAGAAGACTTCACGAGCATGCATGGTTGCCATGGTTGCCTTTCCGTTTATTCTCCGCGGTGGATTTAGCAGCAGAGGTGGGGAGACGCAGGGGCCAGGGCTCAGGCTCTGCTGTAATTCTCTCCGGTAGTCCACCAGCAGATGAAAAACACCCACCTCTCCGCCTCTTCCAAGAGACGAGGAACCGTGCGGCAGAGTTTCCGTTAGAATTTGTTTCCGCCGGTCAACATGTCCGTTAAAGTTGAAATCTTCCGGACAAAATTAGAAAAGTGCCGGTCAGAGGTCTTCTTTGTTATTTATTGAGCTTTAAAACAAATGAATAACGACTCTATATAATCATATAAGAATAAAACACGGAGCCTCTCTTTTCCTCCCCCTCTCCTGACAGCCCAGCAGTATTTTCATTATCAGGAAATGATCGTATAGAGGCGTACACACGGAGCCGTTTGGCCCCCCAGAGCGTTGCGTCTGCAGATCTACCCACCTTGGGACCCGTTATCGTTTCTGCGTTTCCCTGTCGGCCTTGTGTGTTATATTAGAATAAATACATTGAATACATTATTTTAAAAAGTATAACCATTAGCCAGTCCATGTCTCCCTTCACCTCTATACCTGAAGAAGCAGTGCTTGAAGTTGCACTTATATATTTCTTTATGTCAACAATGGATCAAATGAATAAGTCTGAGGGAACACTTGCCAGGATCAACCCAAAGACAGGTATAATCACCTGCAGTTCCCCTCAGCGGCCTGCAGCCTCAAAGAGCATTTTGTTATTATATTACACACGCACACAGCTGAGGATTGAAGCAGAATGCCAACAAAGCCAAGGAAGAAGAAGAAGAGTATGATCTAGCAATTATGGATGTGAGAAATAAAAAATCCTTCCAAACCAGTTATTAAATCAATACTTCTACTAAACGCTAAGGAGCACATGGTGTGTTAGTAAGAAACAGACTATATAAAAGAAAAAAGTTGTTATCATATCTGATATTATTGAATGTATTATTTAATGTGAGAAACTGAAAATATAGCCTGATCATTGCTTGTGCAAAAGGACGTGTAACCCAAATGTCTCAAACTTTAGCGTGAAGTTCCACAGCCTGAGCCCAGAGCCCTCCTGAAGCTGCTCTGTATCTCCAGAGATTTGCATGCCAGGGAAACAGCGAGTAGGTATGCAAAGCACAACCAGTTGACTGAAAGGTCAGTGTGGGTTTACTGAGCAGAACCATGCAGACTGTTATCAGTCAGATCCCTGAACTGAGGAAGAGGGGGGGACCTCTTCCCTATACTAAAAAGGGGCATCTCCCTTTTACCGTCAATGATTAATTAACACTGCAGAATGTCCACACCAAAGTTATTACAGAGGATTTAAAGGTTATCTAAAATGATCAGCTTTTTGTAGTTCAGTTGTTG
Source organism: Pogonophryne albipinna (assembly GCA_028583405.1). NCBI lineage: Eukaryota > Metazoa > Chordata > Actinopteri > Perciformes > Artedidraconidae > Pogonophryne > Pogonophryne albipinna. Next base: position 38,751,144 of record CM053250.1, on the reverse strand, counting down.
GTTAACTTAGAACAAGATGACCAGAAATGAAAACAGTTGAATAAGGTCTTCTGGAGCTCTGGAGCAGCTATGCCTGAGAATTGAACCCTGATGATGTCACATGATGTCATCAGGGTGGCTTCAGCTTGGGTTAATGACTTCACATTCATATCACAGAGTCTGCATTACAAAGTAGAGCTGTTCATGTGTGAGAGATGTATTTCACAGGAAGCTATGGATCTAACCAAAAAGAATATATCAGTCTACCCCAAAATAAAGTCTCAAAATGTAGCCATCTGGACCTCAGGTGGTTCTATTTCTATCCTTCTTTTTCATTTGTCTGTCTCTTGTAATCCCCATTGTAAAAGTGCAACAGTGAATCACTAGAGTAATCTTTCAACTCTCCTTTCATCGGAACTACATTCTAAACAAATGATTAATAATAAATCTGCATGAAGAAATGCGCCAGTGGGCTTGGGTTTTGTTTTTGTATGGATGGGGTTGATCAGAGTAGCTATTCCACTTCTATTTCTTCAATAAAGACAGGTCTCACAACATTGCAGCCTTTGGGGTTGGGGGGGTCAGCGTAGTGTGCCTGGGAAGACGAAATGTAGCCAATCTGATGTCAGCCATCCAGAGATATTTGAAAGATAACGAGCATTCTGGGATATCTCTGGAAAATTCCTGCCCCTTACAGTGGAGCAGATAATGGAAGCCATACACTACTGAGTGATGTGGACGGAGGCAGGATCGGATTCACACCCCCCCCCCCCACACACACACGCGCGCGCACACGCACACACACAGTCTGCATGATTGCTTGAGTAAGCGAATTAGCCTCAGCGATGGCTGAGGAGGCAATACGTTGGCAGAAAAGAGGGATAATCTTTTATCTTTCACCCTCCCAAATTATTTCTAAAAGTCTGTATCACTTCCCTGACAGTTGATGTTCCACTTTTTCCCCTTTCATTATTTATTTATCTATTTTTGCTTTGTGTGAATTCAGCTAAAATACTTCTAAAGCGCTTAATGGCCCTATCGCCTCCTCAGATCTGCTGCCACATGCTGCCTTTTCCCTGCTCGCCCCATTTTTGAGATATTCTCCGGCCCGGCCCCTGAAGAGGCAGCGCTTTATCAAACTGTCTTGACGAGAATGACACGGCCAATTATTGACAAATTATTCCTTCATAGAATGACAGTAAGACAAGGAGAAGAGTGAGAGAGGGGGGGGGGGGGGGGGACTATTGCCTTGATGAGTGGAACCCACCCAACGCCCCCCTTACAGGCCTGAGGAGACAGGCTCTATCTATCAGATTCTATTAAGAGCTCGGCACTTTGGCGAACAAAGCTGCCCGCGCCCCGCCACGCATTAACTGCTATTATACGCTCATGAACTTTGTCACAATCACACTGGTTCCCCCATTCTTCCTTTTGCACATTTTTGGTCTCCTTTTGTGCGCTTAAGAAGTGAAGAACCACGTCGCTTTCCCCTCTTGTGTCTGAGATTAGGGAGCAACCCCAGTCTTATAGGACTCAGAAACATCCGGTGTGCAAGAGTGTTAAGGTGAAGGTGCCCCCACCAAGTTGTTTGAGTCACACAAGCCAACACTTGTTTCTTTAAATGAACACCACGTTCAAATCAAAAAGTCCTGTACATCCGATTGCAACCATCCAGCATGTGTGTAAAAAACATGGCCAACTCATCATCAATCGACTACCTAATGTTTTATCAGCCGTTTGTACACTTTGCTTTGTGCACTGCCTCTCTTATCACCTGCATCCAAATCAGGGGACTTTGAGGCCTGACAGCGATGGCTGCAGGATAGAAGCTCTCTGTGTGATCACAGTGGACAGAACAGAGGCAGGTAATCAGTGACACGAAGCCATGAAGATACATTTACATCCATGGGTCAGTTCTTTTCATAAGAAATTCTAAATATTTGGAAAAATAAGTGTTACTAAAAAAGTAGTACGCAATAAAACAGCCATGAATATTCAGTGTCAGTATTTGGCACCCTGCAATATCCAAGGAGAGAAACTAAATAGATCTGAACTTGCCTTTTCGTTTCAAAAACATGAATTCCTTAACTGGTATCCAAGAACAAGTGCATTTTGTATTCTAAAATGACATTTGTAATGCTACCTAGTGTACATTTCTTTGGCAATAAAAGGCTTTTTGGTTTGGATAAACATTATAATTGACACAGAAATCTGACTTGGAAAGGTGAGCAAATAGAAGAAAGGGTGGCCTGTTCCAGGAGCAGAGAAACCTAAGGAAAGAATAGACCTGGTGTGTGTGTGTGTGTGTGTGTGTGTGTGTGTGTGTGTGTGTGTGTGTGTGTGTGTGTGTGTGTGTGTGTGTGTGTGTGTGTGTGTGTGTGTGTGTGTGTGTGTGTGTGTGTGTGTGTGTGTGTGTGTGTGTGTGTGTGTGTGTGTGTGTGTGTGTGTGTAAAAGGAAAAACACCCACCGGGGCCTGACCCCTTAACCCACGCCTGATGCCAAGAAGATCTCTTTTTCCTCTCTCACGCACCATCCCATCACCACCGCCACCCTCCTCTTCTTCTCTTTTTCTCTTTTTCCCACCTCCACACACCCCTCCCTATCGCTTGGCTTTGCCAGGTCCACATTGTCGGTAACGAGGGTGTAGTTTCTTAACATTCATCATCGCTGAACTCTGAAACTTTATCAGCTCCGGAGAGCGGCGCCACAGCCCCGGCCCTGGCTTTTTCAGCTCTCAGATAGGGCCGATAACACGCTGATAGATTACAGCAGATTGTTTTACTCCAGGGGACACTACTGCTGCTGCTAATACTAATACACAGACAAGAAGAGTCACTGGGGAGGGAATGGGAGGTGGAGGGACAGGGGCAAAGGGTCAGAAAGAGGTAAGGACAGGGGAAAGTACATCATACGTCTCCCTCTCTCTCTGTTACAATAACCTAATCAAATCTCAGCAAATAAGAAATATAAGCTAATAACATTCCTTAGACATTATATTAATGGTTTATCATTCTGTCCTTTTTTTCGTGTATCTTCCTACAGTGCTCCTTCAGTTATTCAGATGTTTCAACCTATTTCCACAGGTGTACTCAATCATGATAAAAAAAGGGAGCCGTTATTGTATGAAGTGACAAAATATCAAGCACCACTCGTGCAAATGAGTGATGACGTCTGGAATGGAAGTATCACCATGAAAACCCACGTGGATGCATTAGGCAACTGTTTAACGTATTTCAAGTTTAACATTTGGGGAAAAACATGTAGAGTCAGATACAAAATAAACTGTCATAACATTTACTATTCAGTAAGAGTCAAAAGCTGTCTCATTTGCACACTTTAACATGTGTAGACTACTAAATAAGTGTTTTCCATTTGAGAGCTTTTGCATTGCTCGATCAGACTGTGGCTCTGAACCGCTACTGGAGACATGTTTCCAAACTCATCCAGTTACGACTGGTTGTGTTACCAGAAGAGCGTGGTCCATGAACAAGAGAGACATTTCTCGTTTGGCAGTAACACGTGAATATCACTAGATATTATGCAACAACCCCTTGATCTATACATCATTTTTAAAGCACCCACTTGCTGGTTATCTTTGTGACATTTCGATTTAGCAAAAAATAACCAATAGATGAATAGATAAATAAAACATGCAGTAGTTGTAACCCTAGGTTAAACCAACCACCAGAATGTATCAATCGAGCAATCCAACATCTTTGGACGGATACACACGGACACACACACACCAATTCAGGGCTATTGTAATACGCACAGGAGCAATTAGGGCTTCAGATGTAAAGTGGGGTCAAGCTGCTGACCTGCCTGTCTTCATGTCTTCTCTTGGGTCGGCATCAGAAGGCTCTGTACCACATAGCACCCAATCACGGTGCACCATTGTCGACGGCGACGTTTGGGCCTGCCATTGTGGAAATTCCAACCTGTCCGCTCCTGGTTTGCCTCTCTATTAGCGACAGATTGAGGACTGAGCTTATCTGTGTCCTGCAGAATGTGTGTGTGTGTGTGTGTGTGTGTGTGTGTGTGTGTGTGTGTGTGTGTGTGTGTGTGTGTGTGTGTGTGTGTGTGTGTGTGTGTGTGTGTGTGTGTGTGTGTGTGTGTGTGTGTGTGTGTGTGTGTGTGTGTGGAGACAGAGGCTGTGCATGTAATGAATTGGTGTCAGAGAGGGCATACAGAGTTAAATGAGGTGTAATCTGCTAATAGCAAGCAATGGAAAGAATGATCAACGCACAGCTTGCCCACAATGCAGAAACCTTTACACACAAGGGAAAAACACAAACATCATTATGAAAAACACTTGCAGAGCAAAAAAAAAAGGCTATTGTGTATTGGTCTTCATTTTAGCATCAACATCATATCAGCGAACCCACATGAATAATCTGCACGGTAATTTCTTTCTTTCTTCCCTTTTTGTTCTTGGCATTTTGGTGCAGCAAGATAAGGGCTAAAAAACAACAGAAAGGCTTGCAGAGTGAAAAAAGACAGATATGTAACATTGATATCAACTCCCACACAACACCGTTATTTTCTTATCTGAGCTTTTTATCAAAGTTTTGGTTATTTTTGTAAAATGTTCTCTCTTTTTCTCACTCCTTCTTTCTAGGCCTGTTCTTTGTGGACACATGACAAAACAGCAGCACTGGCCTCAAAAAGTTAAAGTCAGCTGACGATGTGGAATGAACTGTAATGCAGATGTTATTTACCTTCATTCTGTGTAAGGTAAACAATGAGACAGCAGGAGCGTGCACTCTGTTCCCACACACACACACACACACACACACACACACACACACACACACACACACACACACACACACACACACACACACACACACACACACACACACACACACACACACACACACACACACACACACACACACACACACACACACACACACACACACACACACACACACACACACACACACACACACACACACACACACACACACACACACACACACACACACACACACACACACACACACACACACACACACACACACACACACACACACACACACACACACACACACACACACACACACACACACACACACACACACACACACCATATTTCTGAGAAAAGGCATTTCACACACAGACTTATCATTGCTCTGTCTCTGGCTGTAATCTATCAAGGTCACAGTGTGGCCCGGACAAACAGCACGTTGTGCCGTCCCGCTGCTCCCTGTGGAGAACACCACATCTCCCTGAATCACTGGAGGGACAGCCATATGACCACCTGAGCACACTTCAGTGTAGTAATGATAAATGGACAAACACTGAGGTATCATGATGAATGGATTAGGGCTTAGTAAACCTTAGAGTTGATTTGAATTATTAGTTTTGCTCATCTGTGTTGCATGTTTCTTCGGTAGTATTACAAATAATAACAGATTAAGCACGATATAATTAGATTATGGGCAGAATATGAGATTTTAGGATTTGTTGGAGTGTCCTCGTTGAGACAAAATAAAGGTCAGTTTCTAAACAAAATGACTTCCTTACCCCCATGAGTGACTGGTATGGTTTTACATTTTAAAGCATATACTAAAATATTGTAGGGGACACTCATGGAAAAGCTTACTTACTACAAAACAAAAATACTTTGAAATGTAGCAAAATATACTTAATTGCATATATTGCAAAACATTAGATGAGAGGTCAGGACTGTAAGGATGAAGCAGCCAGCAGGTGAATACCGTGTCTTTAAGAGACAGCAGAAACCCACTAGCCTGGTGCATTATTGCTGGAATGTTGCCAGGCAACCAACTAAGATTCCAGGAAATGAGTATGCATGGTTAAGCAATAGTCTGGAAAATAATGTGCTTTTCTTAAACTTTGTTATTGTACACATAAAAAGAGAGGTATAACAATAATCTTTAGAACTGCTGGTACCAATATTGTTTTACCTTTCGACAGAGCACTTTCCCCTGCTTTCAGTCATTATGGTAAGATAAGCATATTTTCCAGAATGTCGAAATACTGTTAACAACAGCCCTGTAAGAAATCCTTTATGTAATGTCATATTTACTGTGTCCACTCTTTTTACATAAGCTTGGCCAATCCAAATATTACAAATATACCTCTCAGTATAACCAGTGTATAATGATTAATGAACGTATTATTGCCCAAACAAAAATGTCAACATTTCAAAATGTCAGGGTGTCCTTATGGTTAAACCATGGTACATTAAGCTGAAATAGAATCCCACAGAATACTGAATATCTAATAAAGACCAAAAGCCAAAAGTGTGATGTTTGATACTGTACTAGGGCTGAGCGATTAATCGATTTTAAATCGAAATCGCGATTTGAAATGATGCAATTATCAAATTGCAAAGCCTGCGATTTTTGAAAACTTTTTTTAAAAACGTTTTTCTTTCTTCTTGTGTGTCAGTCATCCACACCAATCGGAAGTGCTGTGCTCCACATGTACCAGCCATTGTTAACCAATCAGAAGTGGCCCATGATAGAAGGTGATAGACAGATTGATCCAATCACCTGCCAAGTATTTTTGAAAGTGCCTGCCCTTTCCAAATGGCTTCCAATGGAGCTTTCCTAGATGGTTTGGTGAAACAAAGCATCTGAGTCGGGTTAGTAATGCTCCATCACATGTTTCTATTACAGGGTGAATCTTAAACTGAAGCTTGACTTTAAAGCAACCCAACGGAAGTTTCATGTAAGTTTAGTTCTTTCACTCGTAGCTCGGGCTGCGGGGGTGCTAGAGACGGGAGCATGTTGATGCGACCTTCCTAGTCGCTTAAAAACAAATATCGCAAATCGAATCGCAATATCTGTCAGAAAAATCGCAATTAGATTATATCCCCAAATCGTGCAGGCCTATACTGTACATGACATTATTTTCTTTAAACTGTGTAAGAAACATGTTGCTGAATCAATGTTGCCCTCCAAACTGAGGTCAGAGGTCACAGACAGCCACAGTGCTGCTGCAGCAGGACTCAGCAGATGGACACTTCAGCAGAGCGGTGTCTTCACATAACGTCTGAGTGGACTTGTACTTCTATTTACTAGCTTCATTAAACCCTTGGATTACAAGGAGTCCCCTGAGTGTTTAGTTTCAGCATCACACATAAGCACCTTGAGAGGGTCCAGTCAAGTCATGGCTTTATAGTTGACATGATGCAAACCCAATCAGAATCTTGCCATTGATTTGGATCTCTTTTAATGTGGAAACGTACATCCAAAAACTTGAATATAAGGCCATATTGACAGACAGCAGCAGACACGTCACCATCTGCATCCTGATGGTGCTGATAGGGATTTCTCCTCATGGAGAGGAGGAGTAGTGAGGAGGACAGAAGTGCAGTTGGACAGACACAGAGCTGGAGAGCTGAAGATAAGAGAGAGGAGGGGGAGATACAGTGTGTGCGGGGGGGGGGGGATTTGGATGCAGGGAGCATATCCATCAGGGATCTTTCCTGGTATCAAACTGGAGCAATCAGTGATCAAAAGGTCCACCTGGAAACGGCTGTAGCTGCAGTGGGAGTTCACTGGGCTGCCCCCACTCTCTCTATCTCTCTATCAGTCCATCTCTCTGCCCCCCCACCCCTGCAGCCACCCTTGTTGCCTTTATAACGACTCAAAAAGCCAGTAATACAGGTCTTCTTTATATTCAGGGTAGTACTGATGGCCCTTCCGGAAAGATCTTTTTGCCTGCGTTGTTTTAACACATCGATACAGCCAACAGGATCTGCACATGTATAATACACTGCACATCTCAATGCTTCTCCTCCAATCTTGTGACCACTAAAGAATCTCTCAATCGCCCCCACCCTTCGCTCTGCACTTCATCTCCCCTCTCCTCCAAAAAAAAACTCAACAAAAGAAAAAGAAATGAAAAGAGGAGAGGGTTTTTCTTCCTTCTGGTGCACCCCACCCTTTTCTAGATAGAGAGAGGGGGAGAAGAAGAAGAAGAAGAAAAAAAACATAATTTATCTGTGTATTATCAAGAAAGGCAGACACTTTAATCAGTCAGCTATGAAGTCAGTATTTCCATTCTTATCTGTCGCAGGAGTGGAAATGGAGAGGAGATAGGGTTCTGGGAGCCCATCGGTGGGCAGGAATGATAATGGGGGGGGGGGGGGTTGGAGGGGTGAGGGAAGGAGGGAGGGGGGCAGGGCTAGGCTATTGGACCGCTGTGTCAGCGCTATCTGCACCCATTATCAACAGCCTTATCTGCCCTACCATCAGCCTCGCTGTAATGGGGCCAGTTCAACTTTCCACATTATCATACCGCCAAGACCTGCTGCGCCAAGGCTAGGGGTCTGGCTGGAGACAGAGGGGGGGGGGGGGGCAGATAGATAGAATGAAAGAAGGGGTGATAGAGAACTGAAGGTGGAGGGGTAGAGTTTTAAATAAATTGAAGGGTGGAGGGAGAGGAGATTATTTAGAGAGAGAAGGTAGAGGTCATGGAGGGCTTTCTTATTTCACCTGATATAGCAGAGACATTGTGGTAAGTCTACAAACAGGAGGCGTGTTTACGCTCTGACTTCCTGTCACTCCAGGCTGTTAAGTTAGATTTGATCCACACGCCCATCATAAATGATCTAACAACAGGGACTCATTAATCAGGAAGATAACATCACGCTGGTTGAATAGTTCCTTACAGACAGAAAAGATGTTTAGAGTTTAAAGAGTTTGATATGGACTTTTCATTACTGATATTAATAATGAGTCAAATGTTGGATTTGTTTATTTGGTCATGTGTTTCCATCCGGATGTTCTGAATGTGAGATTGCATATGTTAAATAAACAGTAAGAGGCTACATCAGAGGCCCCCACATCCTTTGGCGTGACCATAGTTTGAACAATTAACCGAGTTATCAAGCAGATACATCATCCAAAAATACATTGATCATCAATAATGCTTATTTTCTTTGTTGTATGTCATTGTAAACTGACGATCATTGGGTTTTGGACATTGGATCAAAACAAGAAATTGAATTATAACATCTTGTGAAAATGGAATGTACACTTTCATAATTTCCTCACATTAGTAGCGACCCTACGTGTGGGCCTTAAATGCAAAGGTGTCTCCTTGAAACCTCTCCTTTCATTCCATATTAGAGTTGTATTCCTTTTTTTAACGGAGGGATAAATACATATTTAAATGAAATAGTAAAGTATATTTGGAAGAACATTTATATAGCAGAAATGATCATCCTGCAACCCTAGTGGCTGGGAACCATGGCTTCATGTTGTCAGATGTTCCATAGGCAAGTCCTTATTGTTTGAATGCCTTCAAAAGCTTAGGGACTATTTGTCACATTGAAAATAAAGACAGTATAGTTTACACAAGCTGAACACGGAGCTATAATTAAGATAGTATTGATATCTTCAGACCTAAGAGCTCCGACATGACAACTCTGTGTATGTGTATTTACAAGGAATTCTGTCAGAGTGGATTCCTCTTTCAAAATCTTTTTTTTATAGTAACTGATTTGTAATAAATGAACCAAATATTACTTTTTCCACCTATGGCACATGCCGCATAGTCTATGAGCGTACTGTAGGGCTAGACACACACACACCTCTCGCCCCACTATACACACACTTGCACAGCCAGTTGATTGGCAGTTCACTTATCAGTCGGGGAGGCACGGCACCACGGTTTACACAAGCACAAAGCAATCCACAGGCCCGGATCACTGCTACACTACTGGCTCACATGACTCATAATGTCCACACTGATACTGAGACAGAGAGAGAGCTCCGCAACACAGCCCTCACATTTCAAAATGTAATCAAGGACAAAACTACTGAAAACAAGTCATTTATGACTTTTATCATCCTCTGTTGGCAGCCAGAGGGAACTGCAACAACAAGTGGCCCTGACAAATGAGTCAAAAGTTACATTTTCAAAACCCAGAGGAGACCCCCCAGTGACCACCCCCCCACGCCCCGCCCCGAAGATTAACGATGCTCCACAAAATGGCTCATCGAGAAGCCTTACCCAGAGCACTGTGTGTGTGTGTGTGTGTGTGTGTGTGTGTGTGTGTGTGTGTGTGTGTGTGTGTGTGTGTGTGTGTGTGTGTGTGTGTGTGTGTGTGTGTGTGTGTGTGTGTGTGTGTGTGTGTGTGTGTGTGTGTGTGTGTGTGTGTGTGTGTGTGTGTGTGTTCAAAAGACAGCCAGAGGAGCCGCTGGTCTAGACCCCTGTGTTAAGGTGGCTCCCAGGAGGCTCCCGCACCATCTCCTCTTTCTACTTGCATTGTCTCGGACACCGAGTCGCCCTTATCGCCTCCCAGTTTTCCTCTTTCCTCTGCTTCCTCTTTCACTCATTGTCCCCTTTTCTTCATATCTTCTGCTCATGACTGTACATATGGCGGCTGTCATTTGGTTTGTTTCTCTTCTCTTACTCATTTCTTCTCTGCTTTCACACATTTACTGTGGAATTGCTTCATTTTGTCATGAAAATATTGGTCAGGGAATACCATCTGCCAGTGGCTTTGTGTAAAATGTTTTATGTATTTATGTATAATGTATTAAGGCCTATATTTCTAATGAAGTCCGTAATGTGTATGTGGGTTATAAAAGCTCCCTTTATGACAGTTACATCCCTTGGAAGCCACTACAATGAATACAGAAACATAATGCAAACAGTAAACAGATCCAAGGTTTTCTACCGGCAGAAAGACATGATGATGGCTGACTGCACTGGCAGCAGGTGCGTAGAAGGTCAAAGGTCATGGCAGAAGAATGTGTGTGTATTAAGCACTTTATGATATGTCCAGACACCATCTTATCAGGCTGCTGTGATCTTTGAACCTTGGACTCATGACTGTTAATATTCATTAATATTGGTAGTCTGGGAATTCAAGCTTAGCAGACATTGTCCATTTGTGATGGTGGTGGAGAGAGAGTGAATGTGTGTGTGTGTGTGTGTGTGTGTGTGTGTGTGTGTGTGTGTGTGTGTGTGTGTGTGTGTGTATGAGAGAGTGAATGTGTGTGTGTGTGTGTGTGTGTGTGTGTGTGTGTGTGTGTGTGTGTGTGTGTGTGTGTGTGTGTGTGTGTGTGTGTGTGTGTGTGTGTGTGTGAGAGAGAGAGAGAGTGAACGTGTGTGTGTCATGGATGTATAATAAGAACTGGATACAGCGTAGGAGGCGGGGCCTCATTCATTCCTATGAGAGTTGCTCATTGGCGCATGGATGACAAAATGGCCCAACTTTTGAGAGAGTGAAACGTCACAGATTACCCAGCATGCCTGAGAAGTACCCGTATGTGCGCTCAAAGAGCATGCGCAACTTTAACCACGCCCCCCCAAAAGGCTCGTTCACATCAAGCACGTCAATTTGCGTACACGTAACAGCACCGCACGTTCTGGATTGTTATGATGGATTTGATATTAACGAATAACGAGGCGGCCGCGGCAGTTAGCAACTAGCAGCTAGCGGCTAGCTAGTGTAACGTCCGAGCCATTAGTAATTATGCTAATGTACACATCAATCGTTATGTACTACAATATTACGCTGATGTAACAGGATCTAGTGATGGTTTTGTTCAGCATTGCCAGCTTCACTGTTGAGCTTTATGTTGTTCCCAGCATTCTCCTGTGCTCTGAAATCAAAATGTGGATAAGCATAAAACAACACTAAAATAAACACCACAATACAACTTGTTATTTGACACACACAAGGTTGTTCATTTGTGTGTATAAATATACAACACAGGCTGTATACATATATATATATATATATATATATATATATATATATATATATATATATATATATATATATATATATATATATATATATATATATATATACACAACAGGGTTTCCGTTAGCCGGTAATTACCGGTTTTTAGCTGGTAAAATTGAATAAAAACCGGTAAATTCAAAACCTGCCGGTGAAAATGTCCGATGCTCTGATCGATTGGCCGCCGATCATTATCGGCCGATATTCACTCTTAATAGTTTGATCGGTGCTCTCTATAAAGGCCGATCAGGAGAGCTGGATCTGATCGATATGGACATAAACACGAGTGAAGTGTAACCGGACGAGCGAGAGAGATCAGATCAGCTGCTGCATAATCACCTGAAGCCCCGCCCACTGTTTAGCGCGATGCATGAGAAACTGACGGACTGTCAGGAGAGAGAGGGAGGGAGAGAGGAAAAGAGAGGATCCGTTTCTCCCGTGTTACTATTCAAAGTTAATGTAAACTTTTGAATAATGTACTTCATCTACTACAAGTAGTTTCTTTGAATGTAATAATTATGTTGTTTGTTGTTTGTGGAGTCATTTATTGAAAAATGAATCTGAATTTTTTGATCTGTTATAAAATGTACGATTATAAACTGAACCAATATAAAAATGAGCCCCATTAACTGCGTTTTAAACATCAGCATATCCGGTCCTAGTCCGGTGATTACCTGCTAACGGAAACTCTGCTACAAAATTCGTATTATTATTATTGAAACATGACCGGTAAGTTTCAAATTTGTCCGGTAAAATTAATTCTGTTCGGACATTTGACCGGCGAGAAAAAATCCTAGCGGAAACCCTGATACACAAGTATAATTAATACAACTGTTAATTTGATTGGAGCTTTGACACATATCTTTATTTATATATGTATAAGTATGACGAGTTCCTCGGGCGATATCATATGGTATAGCTAATTAATCTGGGTCAAAACGTGTTGTGCCCACATGCAAAGGTTGTAAACTCTGGTTTATCCCTGTGTGGTATTATAGTAATAGCAAACAGCAACGTTCAACTCCTTTAATGGTATATTGCAAGTGCAATAAGAAACTACAGGGACGTTAATCTACGTCGGTAATATTAACTTTATTTAATACAAGATTTACATCATACAGCCCATGTAGTATAATATTTTACAAATGATGAATTACAGCAAACATGTGCAATATATCCATTATTACAGCTCCGTGGGCTGGCAGTAAGGCGATATGGTCCGTTCTTATTGTGCATCCATGGGTAAAGAGAAACTCATGTAGTGCTGAACACGTAACATGAACGTGCCGCGCGGCGCGGTCCCGTGGGTTAGATGCGCGTTCATAATGCAGAGGGAAATAACTCTCAGAATAACGTTATTAGCACATTTTTACAACTTGAGGAACGAATGTTTTTAATAAGGGCTATACAAGTGTTCATACTGGGTAGTTTATTTAGTTTAAAAAAAATTATCCAACGATTTACAGACCACTCTTTCCCAATGTAAGTCAATGGGAAAAAGTGTTTCCGGGCCTGGCAACCAAACGGAAGTGTAGTACCGCCGTTTGGCCACCACGAATATTTTCATCAGAGTCCGGCGCACTTCCTGTGTGTGTGTGTGTGTGTGTGTGTGTGTGTGTGTGTGTGTGTGTGTGTGTGTGTGTGTGTGTGTGTGTGTGTGTGTGGCGGCTGTAAAAGCAGGTCAGGCGGTGTTGTTTGCCCAGGTTGCCTTAACACCCTGGAACACAGCGCTCAGCACAGTAGGAGCAAATGGCCTGTCTTATCACTGCCTCTGGGGGGGGCTTGTCATAACACTGGCTGTCTCTCTCTCACACACACAAATATATTCAAACACACACACACACTGAAAACACTGTTCTTTGAGTGTCCAGAGTGATCCTGACCAAAGATCAGAGCTATGGACTACAGCTTTCCTACACAAGAAAACCTACCAGCAACTACACATAGCTGCTTTAGCCCTACACTCTCTAAGTGACCCGACTGACCTCCATTGGGTCTCCTATGATAACGTCGTTGGGTTCATATTCTTTGATTTGCCATTTTTGTGCACACCCTAGGCTCTCAATTTTCTTCCATCATGATGATGACAGCTTGCATTGTGTCCTCAAACCTGTGATCGTATGGATGGGACAGCAGCTGGAGCAGCAGGCTTGTATTCTTTGGTTACTCTAGTTAAACATCCAGCATCTCTGATGGGGAGCCCGTCAGCCGTGAGTTAAGCCCTCACAAAGCTCCCTGGGAAGAGCTGGCAGAGTGGTAATTACTGCTGGAGCAAACAGTTTGGACCTCGATTATGCTACTGTTGGCCGAGGCAATGTTTTCTCTCCTCCCTCATACAAAGTAGTCAGTGCGGAGGTCAAGGGTGACATCGTTTTACAACGGTGCTGAGTTGGGGAACCATAATTCACAACAAGGCCGCCCCTTGGTAAATAGCAGGAAAGGGTAATAACTCATCCACACACCAAACACAAACGGTGTTTCCTCTATAACCCTGCCAACTTCCCCCTTTGGTCTATCTGGCCATGCACACACACTCTCTGTCAACGCTGCTCGGATAGCTACAGTGCAAACATACACTTTAATGAGAACAAGCTTAAGCCTTAGACAAAAGCAAGGAAAACAGGCAAATCCACTTGAAAATGATTGGTAGAGTGTTGAAAAGAAGAGAATAATCCAAATGCAATAATGTTTAGGTATTGAAGTGCTATGGAAAGTGGATGTTCAGCTTGAACCTTCAAAGATTCTTCTCACAGAGATCCAATCAGGACTGCCCGATACACACTGAAAACGGGATCATTTCTATGTTTCTGAAGTGTTTCTGTGTTTTGTGCCGATACTTTACTGCATGCAAATGTGTGTGTGACTGATTGCAAGCATATGCAACTCTCAAACCAAGCTATCTGATTGTGAGCATGAGAATTGCTTGCGTCCAATCAGTCACCATCTAGCCACTTTAATATCTGTCAGTAGAATCAAGTGCGAGTCATCCTGCTGATGCTGTAACTTCCCCCCCCCCCCCCCCCCTTTTGTTTTACTGTACGCTCTTCAAGTTTTAACAGAAAATAATGTAATAATAAAAGAAAAAACACTGTCGAGATAATAATCACTGAACACCAAAATTCCCCAACATGTAAATGCTATCTTACACATAATCTGGAATGAGTAATACGTGCTATTAATTTAAATTAAATTAATCAATGACAGTGCTTGTTAGGGAGGAGAGAGAGGGGAGTGAAGATTGAGGAGGAGGAGGAGGAGGAGGAGGAGGAGAGTTTGAATGAGTGAGAAAAGAAATGCATTCACACCTATAATCTAATTATACAACAACATTAATCCCATTAGGGCTGGAACTGATTGCCAGGGTCCGGACCCGGCTGCTCCTGTCTGGGCCTGTTGTTATTGCGGTGGAGCCTCGGCTCCTGCCTGCTCCAGCCTGATAACAACTCTAATCACACATGGCGATCGCTATCTGCACCGGAGATCAGGCCCTGCGGCTTATCAAAAGTTCACATCAAGCTAAAAGCAGAACAAAGGGGGCGAAAAAAACACAAGGGAAAACCACCAAGGCACTGCATGAGTCTTCTGGGTGGGTGTGTGTGTGTGTGTGTGTGTGTGTGTGTGTGTGTGTGTGTGTGTGTGTGTGTGTGTGTGTGTGTGTGTGTGTGTGTGTGTGTGTGTGTGTGTTTTATTTCACTTTGGCTCACAAAGAATGAATGAATCTTTCAATTGTGCGTCCATATAACTAACACATGACCTCACAACAACACAGTTACTCGTTCCTTTCAGCTGCAGTGCACTCAACCGGAACCTGTAATCATATAAGAAATCTAAACAAATCTTTTAAAACGTTTTTCATGAGTGTTGTGAAAGAAAAGGGAAGAAGTGGAAAGCAGGAGGTCAGAGGTCCCCACACACCCACACGGCCCAATCAGCAGTGTGGATCTGCAGAGTGTTATCCATCTACCATCAGCAGGCCTGCTTATCAGCCCCAAACATCTTTCACAAAGGGGCGGGGGAGCTGCTATTAAAAGCACACTCCAACACATTCATAGCAGCTCTGTATTCCAAACCCTTTTTCCACTCTTTCTCTGTTTGTTTTACTTCCAACAGCTCTTCTCCTCCATTCTATCACCACACTTTTAAGCAGCCCTCTCTCTGCATTTCTCATCTTTAAATGATCAAGTTATCCATCCCCAGCAAATCACAAACAAAACAACCAACGACAATGCAACAAGGCAAAGGAAATGGCATGCAACAGCCAGATGTAATTACAATGTGGTCTCCATCTTCCATCCCTCCTTCCATCTGCTCAACCTCCGATCTCTTTTTTGCTTTGCAATATCAGCAGCAGCAATCGCCGCCAAGTTTTATCATGTCTCCCATCTCAACCGCCAAAATATAAGCCCAGGGATTCAGCCTCAGTGGGCTGCCTGCCTGTCTCCTATCTCCCGATCAAGGAGAGAAACCTTATCAGGCTGAAAGATCACCAACCGTTGGGGAGGATGACGCACAAAGAGAAACAGACAAATATCTATCTGCTACACAAACACCGCTTCTCTTCTTCAACTATGGGCCTGCAGAAAGCCCTGGACCTAATCCATGGTTGCTGGGGGGGAAATGAAAAAGATAACCACGTTATGTTGTCTTAATGTCTTTGTTGTTGTAAATTGTTGTTTCTCCTGGTGGTTTACATTTTTTTTTATTTGAGTTAGAGATTTCATAATTTCACCAAACTGCATCAGTTGTGTGGCAGCATGAACGTATACACTCTTGACTGAAGGGCCGATACCATCCCTGGTTGGTACTGATATAAATGATACTCGGATACTTGGAAAGTGATTGAGTCAACACAAATACAATTATGAGTACCCAGGCATTGTCATGTGTTTGCCTTGATGATGAACTGGAGGTTAGAAGTCGGCCCATACTGCAGGTAGCATCTAGCCCAGTGGTTCCCAAACGGTGTGCCGCGGCACACTGGTGTGCCGTGAGGCAAGTCCGGGTGTGCCGTGGGATTTTGTGACAACCATACGTTATTATTGCAATATACAACTACACAAAAATAATTATTTTTTCATTTACTATATCAGTACTTTGTGGGTTTATATGTACGTAATCTGCGCGACGTGCGCGTCCACATCTCCACGTGCAGTGCTGCATAAACATGGCTGAGTCAGCGATAACTTTCGAGGGGTGGAGGCAGGGGCGGACTGGCCATTGGGAATACCGGGAGTTTTCCCCGGTGGGCCGGTGGGCCTAAATCCTACCGGCCCACATTTGTAAGTGTTCCGGCCACTCGCCTTTTTTGAAACAATAACAACGTAACATGGAGGAACAAAAGTCTGTGTTTAAATCGTGTGTGTGTGTGTGTGTGGGTGTGTGTGTGTGTGTGTGTGGTTAAAACACATCAGCCACACCGCTCTTTAGCCTTTCTAATGATTCTGAAGGTAAACACAGTGAAGGCGGTGCGTGAAAGGCGGTGCGTGAAAGGCACTGCGCGCTCCTCTTCTCAGAGGCTGAGTTAACCCTCCCGCTGCCTCCTGGTGCTGCAGAGATTTCATGAAGTGAAGGAGGTTTTCCTTCTATAAAACAGCTGTGGGCAGCAGATACTGTGAGAGTCACAGACATGAATACATAGATCAAGGCAGACTGGTGCACACACTCTCCTGTTTTGCCAATCCGGTGCTTAAACAAATATAGCTCTACACCCCTGGCCGAAATGTCCTTAAAATGAAGTCCGAGTTCGACATTTTAATTAATGTCCTGCCAACACTGGCAGGACAGAAGGCGACACGCCCTTTCTAAGCCATGTCCTCACATCCCAAGCTGCATCCCCAAAAAGTGTATTATGTTGTTACAACAGGGTTCAGGGGGAGTGGCTGTACGGCTGTACCCGTAGGATAGAAAAGGGGGAAGTGATGTCTGACTCGGAGGTCGCGCGGCTGTGGAGAAGAACGTGTTGCCCACATTCTGTTACTGAGTTTAGGCTAGTTAGCTAGCAGGTTTATTGTTTTGGGTGCAGTCACTTTTGCCTCCACTTGCTGTTCAACTAAATGTTGAAAGAAAAAGTTAATCTGTTTACAGTTCTGTTTTATATGGGTGTTGAAGAAGAAGAAGAAGAAGAAGAAGAAGAAGAAGAAGAAGAAGAAGAAGAAGAAGAAGAAGAAGAAGAAGAAGAAGAAGAAGAAGAAGAAGAAGAATTGGGAGGGATGAAACCCTCTTTAATGGTCACACATGCAGAGCACACAGCACACACAGTGAAATGTGTTCTCTGCTTTTTACCCATCCTAGTACCAGGAGTCTAGTACTAGGAGCAGTGGGCAGCTATTGTACAGCGCCCGCGGAGCAATGGGAGTGAGGGGGGAAGGGGGATGTCCGGTGCCTTGCTCAAGGGCACCACGGCAGGAGGTGAACTGGGACCTCTCCAAGTAGAAGTCCACACTCCAAATAGGTCTGGTCAGGGACTTGAACCAGCGACCCTACGGCTCACAGTCCAAGCCCCTACTGACTGCCATAGATTTAGTCCCTAATTTTGCTCTCAAAGTGCACCAAATTGATGCATTTAACTTCAACATTTAAAAAAAAATCTTCCCGGGGGAGCTTGCCCCCGGACCCCCCTAGAGGAGGTGAGGTCCACCACCTGCCCACACCCCCTGTTAAATTGTCTCACCCACATTGAGGATGCTTCCTACGCCCATGTTTTATTCCATGTGTCAAGTCAGGCAAATTGGGTCAAAATGTTATTGCATCAATGATCCGTTAACATTAAAATCACTAAATATATGCCATAAATATTTTGCTCTAGGCAACTCAAGGGCTCAGGTAATGTGATTACTATATGAATAATTGTCCAAAATAACATCAAATGCATAGGTTTTTTTGTTAAGTAACATACTTTCGTCGCCGGCCGGCACATGCCGCGCATTAAGTGGGCCTGTCTGTCAATTAATCCCCGGGCCACTTTTCCCCCCCAGTCCGCCCCTGGGTGGAGGTATGCCCATTATTTTGAGTTCGTCCGAAGAATAGACAGGAATGTGACGGTGAGGTGCAAACTGTGTCCAGGCCAGAAGCTGTTATCCACTGCTGTAAACACCACGTCAAACCTCAACACACACCTGCAAAGAACACATGCTTTTTTGTTTATATCACGTAGTCTGTTCTTCTTCTCTGTCTTCCGGTTGTTGCCTGTTTTGAATGACAAATACACACTACCGCCGCCTGCTGGTAAGGAAAGTTATTGCCACTCACGCATGCGCAGTTCGTACGTGCTCGGCGAGTAAAGTAACGAGTTACTTTATGTAGATAGTAACGAAGTAGTGTAATATATTACTTTTAAAAAAAAAGTTATATGTAATATATTACATTTTTTTAGTAACGACCCCATCTCTGGAGTTGGCGTTCTCTACTCTGATTTACATGAAGAACAACAGGAGGTCACGGCTCTCTGTTGAACAGGACTTGCGAGTGGCCCTCTCCTCAGTGCCACCAAGGATTAAAAAAATCTGCGCGCCCCGACAGGCACATGTATCTCACTAATTTGTAAGTCTGCAAAATATTTACAATAGCACATGTTTCAATGCTGATTGCTGAAATGTTACATTTATAATTTGTAGTTCAGGACCATGGACAATGCAGCTTTCTTGCATTGACAGTTCTCTGTGCTGAATTTCTGCTGAGTTTCCTTTGCCTCATTTTTTAATGTTGTGACCTGTCTGGTTTAAATGAGTGTGTTGCTGCTTTGATGAAGCCTAATTTGATAAAGTTTCAAATTAATTTCTGAAATATTTCGTAAATAAATATTTCATGAGTAATATAGTTGTCTTTGTCACATTTTATTTGGCATTAGTAAATAATTATGCACATTTACAGATATTTTACATATGAGTGATAACACGTGTTATAAGGGCTATTTTGCACAATAGGTGTGCCTTGAGATTTTTACTTGTCCTTTGGTGCCTTGGGCACAAAAAGTTTGGGAACCACTGATCTAGCCTACCAGTTTCTTCCCCAAAAATCAAGGTCAATTGAATGAAAACTAACAAGAAAATGAGTTTTCATTAACTATTATTTGTTTTAATAATGTATTTAAACCTAAAAGGCATTGTTTGTTTCATTCACATTGCTTCAGCTGCCTCGCTGAGGGACAGCAGCAAGTGGCTTCTGAGTTATGGTAATGATTCATTGGTAATGTAAAGGCTGAACCATCCTTCTGTGGGCTCCATGAAGGGGGTCACTTATAGACTTCTGCATAGCAGTTTATGTTATTCTTATGAAGATTCTGAGAATAACCTTTGCATTTGAGTTCATCAACCAATCAGCTCACATGATGCGCAGCCCAATATTTCAATTCCAACTAAATAACTACCATCACTGGGCTTTAGATGAATTCAACTTTCCATAGAAAGTAGTATGAATCATTTTGAGTGAGGAAGTTGGAGGTATATTACTGTTATGATGGAGCTCAACGTGCTTACTCTGTGACCTGACATTAACCAGTGACAGCATGCAGCATGCTGAAAACCACATGGTGGACACATGGCATTAATAGTAATAGTAGTGGTTATAGTGGTAGCACCAGCAGCCCCCTCCTTTTGCTGAACCCCCACACCCCAGTCGAACAAAGTCCTTATCACTCCTCACTCTTTCCTATCAAAATGTCTGCCAAATCACAAGAGAGTCACGGGGCTGAGAGCCTGGCTGGCCTCAACCGCAGCCGGGGCTTGGTGCAGAGGGAGGCATAGTGGACCAAGAGCCCTGATAAAGACGGCCATAACACCCCTGAGACACGCACATGTAATATCTCTCTCTCTCTCTCTCTCTCAGACACGCCAAGTCCAGTCTAGCCTGAGTTTATCGGCCTCAGGGTCTGGGATTCATCTCCAGGCCTCGCTGCTGGCTTACTGTAGGAGCCTGCTGCGTTCACAGCTGATATGCCTCTTCATGGAAACATGTCAAAAACAGGAAGTGAAAGACTATATAGACTGCTTGCAGTGGCACATCAGAGGACCTCATCAAGAGACAGCCTTCATGGCAGCCCAGCAGATATCCTTGATCACAATAGATGGCGCACATTATAGGTAGATGGAGGCCCTGCACACATTTAGTTAAACTGAGTTGTATCTTCTGTGATTAAACTATCTTTGGCCTAGCATTAAAAGATACAAAAAGCAACATACAGATAGCATACGACCAACCTTAAACTGCACCTGAAACACAACCACCCCATTCCGTGTTCCCAGCTGGAAGCAAACACGGCAGCTGGAGATGGAGAGCCCCCACCTTCCAGACAGTTTGCAATCAAAGATGCATTTGCCTGACAATGCAAACATGTTGTTGTTCCTTGCTCGAAATCTTGGAAATACAGATTTGGATATGGCCTGTTGAGGCATCTGGGTCTTTGTAAGGACAGTGGACTGTACACTTGACTGCTATTTTAAGGCGGTCTTTTTTTGCTTGTGAGACAATGTGTGCTCATATTTATTTATTTGTTTATATATGAGAGAGAGAGCTCTATTTTCCAGCCTGAGTCTATTTAATTTATTGTTTTGGTTGTGTGTGATTAAATGTATTTGTTTTATTTATTATATATCATTTATGTATTTGAATATTATTTCACATTTCATTTGCAATGTTGAATGTTCAATACAAAGTTCTGTTTGAAAGGATGTACTTGAATTATTATGATATATTATCATTGTGTCAGTCGTCTAAAATGGTCTTACAACGGTGCCGACAATATTATCGTTTATCGCAATCATTTCCGGGAACATTTATCGTCCAACAAAATTAATTATTGTGACAGGCCTAGTTATACAATAATACATTCATTCTTGCATTAAATTCCAAAATTATTCTGAAATGGTTCATTTTGCATAGAATGGCCTGATGGCCTCATAATAGACAACTTTTTTTTACCTTACATATATTTTGGCGTTGTAAATGTTGTACTTTTACTTGCCTAACATTTTTTATGCAGGAATTTTAGGTTCAGGCAGTGGAGGAAGTACTCAAGTATATATACTTTTACTTAAGTAAAAGTATATATACTTGAGTACTTCCTCCACTGCCTCCTAGCTTACTGAGACATGTTCAGTGTGCAGTTTTTATAGTAACTCGGGGGCAACTCAGTGACATGATGCAATGCTCCTTGCTCCCTTTACCTCGTAACATGGCTTACAAGTGAGGTTTGCATAGACTATCAAAAATGCATGCCTTTATCTAATATCATGTCTGAGAAAATACACCAACTGCCACAAGAGCCAACATAGGAAAATGTTATATCACTTTGTATTTATGTAATGTGATAACATCGAGCCTGCAAATGTTGCTTTAGACACCAGGTCTTCTGGGAAAACAGTGACACAATCACTGATGACAAGATATTATTATGTGTGCAATGTGATAACTTACCAAACAAACTGTACTGCTGTTGTCAATGTTCCATTCCAGCGGTAGCTTCCTAAACTTTAATCTCCAGTATGAAACTAGATATAAACTGAGACTGAGATTAGCTGAAAAGGCAACATAATTAATATGCTGTTATATCAACTTTGAACATCAGTCACAAGCGAAAGAGCTTCACACATCTATGAACAGGAAGAAGTACAAGCAGGGAGAGCAGCGGGACCGAGCAAAGGCCTTCCCAGCGGCCCTGAGATGCATTATTGAGTTAAAGGGATAGATGAAAAAAGATCCAATTGTAAGCAGCTATCAGTATAGATCTGCAGGCTGCCTATCTGACGGCCCATCTCTGGAAGGAGAAGTGAAAAGCCAGGGGGGAAATGCAACGGCGGCCCGGCGCTGCCTCAGACAGAAAACAAATAAAAAAAGATCCAATTTTAATCTTAATCTGGGCTCACATCGGATCGCTGCTTTATCTCTGTTCACATCAGCTTTTTCAGAGAACACTGACGTTTCCACAACAGAATTAAACAGGAAGCGACGGCTACAGTTTTAGCTGCCAATGGACAAAGCATTCTTAACAGGGTAATAAATAAAAACGTTTTTTTATATTCTAGCGCAGTCTAGATAGCACGGCTACCAAAGTGGTAGGCTACTGACATGAGTTTGAATAACAGTCTTAGTAAAGGTGAATGCTACGCATCTAGCCTATTCTGAGGAAACGCTGTATTTGAACTCAATTGAACTAGGCTACTAAAAAGCTTTATTTGCTGATATCATCAAACGTAAAACAGTGTGCTCTGTGGTTCTAGGTTGTGTTTCAGGCTACATTTACCCATAAAAAAAAGTGTCATAAAACTACTGTGGAGACAGCTAGGTGTGCACGCAGAGTTTCACACCACTTATTAACTTTATAATGACCGCACAGTCGCATCGAAGCGCCGCACACAACACACGGCTTCTTCCCAGGGCGCCTGTGGCTCGCTCACCACACACAACAACAGCACACGACAACACTCCAACAAAATGACAACATTAACAAAAAGAGCTGTTTTATCCTTACGCTTTATCTGCCGGGGTTTGCTCTGCTTTCTCCGGGACATTGTGGCTCTTCCCTATGACGGCAGACGGAGCGGCAGAGCGGCGCTGCGGTTCTTCGGTGTGCTGCCTCTTCTCTTCCCCGCCGTTTACTGCTGCGACGCGGCGCCCCGCATGACCCGCCTGCACTTTGATATCTTGTGCCACGGCAGCTAACGTGGGGCTACCTGTGGATCAGTCCGCGTACTTATCGCTGTCCTCCTTCTCTATTTCCCAAACGTTAATTCACCTCACCGTTCTCTCCGTTTTCCTGCTAACGTTATTCCTTCGCCAGGCGCTAGACAGCGTTGCAACCCGTCAGCAGTCACCGGTGACTGTCTTGGGAAATATTACCGCTATTAATAACATCAGTTATATGGAGGTCAGCGGAGTGAATGCTATTGTTTCTGTGAAGTTTCTTCTCGCAGGTCCGCCCCCTGTCCGCCTGTACTGTCAGTGAAGCGGGAGACACTTTCTGTGGAGCGCGAGCGCTACAGTCCACTCCGCTTACTACAGAGGAGCCGAGCCGACGCCTGGGGCACGCCCATTAGGTCTGACGTAGTGCATCGCACTGATCTCCTATTGGTTCAAACTTACCCATGTAAAGCACGCACTTTTTGTATTTAATTAATTAAAAGTATCTAAATAAATGAAATATTTATTCATACGCAAATGCATGATAGGTTAACAATGAAATGCATAATAAATCATTATTCTACATTTTGTATCTAACAGTAACTGAGATTTTAGCCTAGAACTTTTCATTTAAGTGTTTGTGTTTTATTCCTTGTTTATGATATACCTAATTTACTTAACTTCGATTGTTGTACAATTATAAGAATAAGGAAATTATTGAATGTATCAGCTTTTGTTTGTTGTAATTGTAAATTATCCTACACGATATTGTTGTTTATTGTTGTTTTGTGGGAAAAAAAACGTTGTATTTCTTTTATTTTTTATATATAGTATTGCCATGTTTCACTTCAAATGAGTATGGGTAGCATAGTCTTTTATTTGAGGCTAAATTAATATTTTAAAATTATTCGCACTAATGGACCTCTCAATAATGTTGTCTTCCAACGTATTGTTTTCATTTTATTTAGCTGAACAGTTTGTAACTCCAATTCCTTTTCTATCATATATTATTCAAAATATTATTGTTGAGTTAGATAGTGGAGAGTGTGATTTATGTTGAGTTCTCTCTCTCTGGGTATAAACACGACACAGACATGAGATCAGGGTCTCTTATTGGGCTGCTATATATTCCCATACGCCTCAAACTAATTATTCATCTAAAAAGGTACTTTCAAAATATAAAAGCAGTATTAGTCAAAGATCCATAATTTTGGTTTAAGGGGATATTCAGGGGTAACTGTTTGCAATTATTTGTGATACTATTAAGCATTATAATATCTTTGTTGTTTGTATTGTAGAGACATGCGCATTAATTTGAATATATATATTGATAAGCTATTCAGAAATCAGTGACCTATTTGTCACACACTCATTTCTAAATATGTTGTAGCTTTTTGCCATGAACATGGAGAGTAGCTGGAGTCAGAGCTGGCAGCATAATTCACTGGTGCCACCTAGAGGCCATCATTCACATGACAGTAGCTCACAATGCAGAATGATCAAGGCGCATCACAAGCTGGATGTTCTGAAGAGCTAAAGCGTGCTGTAGCCTAGACCTCTCATTATACTATAGCTTTGGGCTAATAAAGACTGTGTGGGAACATTCATCTTCAGAAGCTGCATCCTACTGTGTTTAGTTAATGACCATTTGCAACCTAAACACCTTTGCATGTATGGAGAAAAAACTGCATTCAATATGTTTTTGTAGTCATTTATTCATATTTTATGTTATTTAAGATGTGTTTGTAATTCTCAACCACTTTTGAAGGCAACATCTTTACTACAATGGCAGGGTATCGCTTGTTGTCTTACACCCTTTCTTTCTCAAAGTATAGTTTACTTTCCGGCTTGTTCCTGCCAATAATGAGGGATTCAACAAATAAAATAACCATAGTGTTTTACTTACCTTTGGTGATTTACTGCTACTGTTCATCGCCAACATAGAAAGAAAACTGTTGTTGCTATTTGGATATTCTAAGTAACTGTAAACATTTCAGGGCGTTCTTTGCTGAAGCAGCCCACTGGCATATACGTGCACGTCTTAAAGTAAGGAAAACATTCAGGTTTACTTGGTGCACACAACAGAATTAACCTTAAACAGCACTCTCAGCAGCTAACTTAAAGCTAGGGTGGGTTGCATTGGAGAAGGCTGCAAGGGTAAATTGGATTAAAAAAGGTTCAAACCATAAACTCAGTCCAACATTGTCAAATATTGTCAAATTAAAGTATCTATATAGCACTAGCTGCAAAAGCCGCATAGTCTAGCTGAAAGTTCTCAAAGTTGGCTACACTTGTCTTTGCACGTCTTTTTAGGCCACCCTCCAAAGCCACAACCCTAAAATGATCAATATGTTCATAGACAACAAACAAGGCTGTTGCTAGTACCTTTCACTAGCTAGCAGCTTGGCTAAACACTGGTGACGTGCAGCCATGCACACAGGTAGACACACTCAAAAAACTGACTTTTTGGTGTAGTAAAATATATTTAATTAACTGTCATACTTTTTACATGATAATATCAAGATTCACAAAGAACTAGAATTTCTTAAGTAAAATGTTTAATGTATACACTGTGGTGGAACATTACGGGACATAATTCACTGTGTTATAGAGTGTGTTGCGCCACGGACCTGTTAGGGAGCGCACCTGCGGTTTGTTATCATTCTAGCTTGAGTAGCATGTAATGAAGTTGTTCCTACCTTTCTGTAAACTAATGGAAAATAAATCAATCAATGTTTATTTATGTAGCCCAATATCACAAATATTACATTTGTCTCAGTGGACTTCACAGTTTGTACAGAATATCATTATGACAATATGACACCCTCTGTCCTTAGACCCTCACATCGTACAAGGAAAAACTTCCGGAGAAAACCCACAGTTTAAAGGGAAAAATGGGAGAAACCTCAGGGAGAGCAACAGAGGAGGGATCCCTCTCCCAGGACGGACAGACGTGCAATAGATGCTGTGTGTAAATTGAAAAGATAATACATTTGGAACATAGGTAGTCCAAATGTTTGGAAATGCATGTGTGTATAATAGGAAGATGAGTCCACGAGGATATCCATCCAGGACTTATGATCCAGGACCACAGCCACGACTCAAGATCCAGGGCTCGCGATCCATGACACAGGACCGCAGGATCATCCATGACTCCGGATCCCGGCGTATATAGACACCAAAAAGAAAGACATTTGGGGAAGCTGGGTTAATCGGAACATGAGAGTACACAGGTATAGACAGAGAGAAGGAAGAAGTAAGATATCCCCCGACAAACTAAGCCTATATCAGCAAAACTAGGGGCTGAATCTAATCAGCCCTAACTATAAGCTTTATCAAAAAGGAAGGTCTTAAGCGCACTCTTAAAAACGGATAAGGTGTCTGCCGCCCGAACACAGACTGGAAGCTGATTCCACAAATGTGGAGCTTGATAAGAAAAGGCTCTGGCTCCCATTGTACTTTTAGAGACTCTAGGAACAACCAACAACCCTGCATTCTTGGAACGCAATGCCCTAGTAGGACAGTAGGGTATAATGAGTTCTTTAAGGTAAGATGGCGCCTGCCCATTAAGGGCTTTGTAGGCGAGAAGAAGAATTTTAAATTCAATCCTGTGTTCTATAGGGAGCCAGTGTAAGGCAGCCAGAACAGGAGTAATGTGGTCCCTTTTCCTAACTCTGGTTAGTACACGAGCTGCAGCATTTTGAATCAGCTGAAGCGACTTGACTGACTTCTTGGTACACCCTGATAATAAGGAGTTACAATAATCCAGCCTTGAAGTGACATGTATAGCCGCATGTCATCATTTCAGCGCTGGTTGTCTTGGTGGTGCCCAGCAAACAATGTGGGCTTTGTAAATAATTGGACAGCCTTCTGGGGAAAACCTGGTCTGATTAAGAGAGACAGCATTCATCCTACTTTGGATGGTGCAGATCTCATTTCGGCAAACATTTCAGGGCTTTGTGGACTTAATCCATGACAAAGTGGAGTTGAGACCAGGAGGCGGAGTCACAGTCTTACACGCTTCTCTGCGCTCTCTCCTAGGCAGTCATCCATAGTAATCCCGAACACAATAAAATACCCAATATTAACGGTGTGTGTGTCTGCCCAAGGACAATTTAAGGTAAAACCTAATAGAGGTGTCATACATAATAACCTAATCAAAGTAAATGTAACAACTACTACAGTGCAACAAAACAGGAATATTAAATGTGGTCTCTTAAACATAAGATCTCTAGCATCTAAAGCAATATTGGTAAATGATTTAATATCAGATTATAATATTGATATATGCTGTCTCACTGAAACTTGGTTGAGACATGAAGAATATGTCAGCATAAATGAGGCCACTCCACCCAGCCATATCAATACTCATATTGCCCGAGGCACGGGCCGAGGAGGTGGAGTTGCAGCAATCTTTGACTCAAGTTTACTTATCAATACTAAACCAAAATTTAATTATACCTCCTTTGAAAGCCTCGTTTTTAGTCTTACGCATCCGACCTGGAAAACTTTGCAGCCAATCTTATTTGTTACAGTGTATCGTGCACCAGGTCCTTATTCAGAATTCTTATCAGAATTCTCTGAGTTTTTATCAACTTTGGTACTTAAAACAGATAAAGTAATTATCGTAGGTGACTTTAATATTCATGTGGACGATGATAAAAATAGCCTTACTGTTGCATTTAACTCTATATTAGATTCTGTTGGTTTCTGTCAGAGTGTAAATAAACCAACCCACTGCTATAATCACACTCTCGACCTTGTTCTGACTTATGGTATTGAAATTGAGCAACTATTGCTCGATCTCAGTGCTGCATTTGATACTATCGACCATGATATCCTATTGCAAAGACTAGAGCACTTAGTTGGCATACAGGGAACTGCTTTAGGCTGGTTTAGGTCCTATCTATCTGAACGCTCTCAGTTTGTATGTGTTAACGATGAATCTTCCACGCAAACCAGAGTTAGCCATGGAGTGCCACAGGGCTCAGTGCTCGGACCTATTTTGTTCACATTATATATGCTTCCGTTAGGCAATATTATAAGGAATCATTCTGTAAACTTTCATTGTTATGCGGATGATACGCAACTATATTTATCAATCAAGCCTGATGAAATTAATCATCTAAATAAAATTCAAGACTGCCTTAAGGACTTAAAAACGTGGATGACCTTAAACTTTTTGATGTTAAACACGACCAAAACTGAAGTTATTGTACTTGGCCCGAAGAATCTACGAAAACAAATTATCTAAAGATATACTAACTATGGATGGCATTAATTTGGCCTCCAGTGAGACTGTAAGGAATCTTGGTGTTATATTTGATCAGGATTTATCCATTAACACCCACATAAAATCAATTTCAAGGACTGCCTACTTCCATCTACGTAACATTGCAAAAATCAGGCATATCTTGCCTCAAAACGATGCAGAGAAACTAGTCCATGCATTTGTTACTTCTAGGCTGGATTATTGTAACTCTTTATTATCAGGGAGTACCAAGAAGTCAGTCAAGTCGCTTCAGCTGATTCAAAATGCTGTAGCTCGTGTACTAACCAGAGTTAGGAAAAGGGACCACATTACTCCTGTTCTGGCTGCCTTACACTGGCTCCCTATAGAACACAGGATAGAATTTAAAATTCTTCTTCTCGCCTACAAAGCCCTTAATGGGCAGGCGCCATCTTACCTTAAAGAACTCATTATACCCTACTGTCCTACTAGGGCATTGCGTTCCAAGAATGCAGGGTTGTTGGTTGTTCCGAGAGTCTCTAAAAGTACAATGGGAGCCAGAGCCTTTTCTTATCAAGCTCCACATTTGTGGAATCAGCTTCCAGTTTGTGTTTGGGCGGCAGACACCCTATCCGTTTTTAAGAGTGCGCTTAAGACCTTCCTTTTTGATAAAGCTTATAGTTAGGGCTGATTCGATTCAGCCCCTAATTTTGCTGATATAGGCTTAGTTTGTCGGGGGACTTCTTACTTCTTCCTTCTCTCTGTCTATACCTGTGTACTCTCATGTTCCGATTAACCCAGCTTCCCCAAATTTCTTTCTTTTTTGTGTCTATATACGCCGGGATCCGGAGTCATGGATGATCCTGCGGTCCTGTGTCCTGGATCGCGAGCCCTGGATCGCGAGTCGTGGCTGTATTCCTGGATCATAGGTCCTGGATGGATATCCTCGTGGATTCATCTTCCTATTATACACACATGCATTTCCAAACATTTGGACTACCTATGTTGCAAATGTATTATCTTTTCAATTTACACACGGCATCTATTGCACGTCTGTCCGTCCTGGGAGAGGGATCCCTCCTCTGTTGCTCTCCCTGAGGTTTCTCCCATTTTTCCCTTTAAACTGTGGGTTTTCTCCGGAAGTTTTTCCTTGTACGATGTGAGGGTCTAAGGACAGAGGGTGTCGTATTGTCATACTGATATTCTGCACACACTGTGAAGACCACTGAGACAAATGTAACATTTGTGATATTGGGCTATATAAATAAACATTGATTGATTGACTGATTGAAGTAACAAATGCATGGACAAGTTTCTCTGCATCGTTTTGAGGCAAGATATGCCTGATTTTTGCAATGTTACGTAGATGGAAGTAGGCGGTCCTTGAAATTGATTTTATGTTGGCGGTAAAGGATAAATCCTGATCAAATATAACACCAAGATTCCTTACAGTCTCACTGCAGGCCAAATTAATGCCATCCATAGTTAGTATATCTTTAGATAATTTGTTTTCGTAGATTCTTCGGGCCAAGTACAATAACTTCAGTTTTGGTCGTGTTTAACATCAAAAAGTTTAAGGTCATCTACGTTTTTAAGTCCTTGAGGCAGTCTTGAATTTTATTTAGATGATTAATTTCATCAGGCTTGATTGATAAATATAGTTGAGTATCATCCGCATAACAATGAAAGTTTACAGAATGATTCCTTATAATATTGCCTAACGGAAGCATATATAATGTGAACAAAATAGGTCCGAGCACTGAGCCCTGTGGCACTCCATGGCTAACTTTGGTTTGCGTGGAAGATTCATCGTTGACACGTACAAACTGAGAGCATTCAGATAGATAGGACCTAAACCAGCCTAAAGCAGTTCCCTTTATGCCAACTAAGTGCTCTAGTCTTTGCAATAGGATATCATGATCAATAGTATCAAATGCAGCACTGAGATCGAGCAAAACAAGAATAGAGACAAGTCCCTTGTCTGAGGCTACTAGAATGTCATTTGTGACTTTAACCAGAGCTGTCTCTGTGCTATGATGTGTTCTAAAGCCAGACTGAAAATCTTCAAATAAATCATTGTTTTTTAAGTAATCACACAACTGTTTTGCAACTGCTTTCTCAAGAAGAGGAACGGAAGATTAGAAATAGGTCTATAGTTGGCCAAAATCTGGATCGAGGTTGTGCTTTTTAAGAAGCGGTTTTATCACTGCTACTTTGAATGATTGTGGAACATAGCCTGATAATAAAGACATATTCATAATATTTAATAAAGAAGTGCTAATTAATGGAAAAACTTCCTTCAACAGCTTAGTTGGAATTGGGTCTAACATGCACGTTGATGGTTTAGAAGAGAGAATCATTGAATTTAATTGTTCAAGGTTTATGGCTGAAAAGCATTCTAGTTTACTATCTAGTGTAATATTAGAACTTACGTTTCCGGGAGCTGTTGATAACACTATACTGGTCAAAGGCAAGAGGTCATTAATTTTGTTTCTAAGAGTAACAATTTTATCGTTAAAAAAGCACATAAAATCATTACTACTGAGTGCTATGGGAATAGAAGGCTCAATCGAGCTATGGCTCTCTGTCAGCCTGGCTACAGTGCTGAAAAGAAATCTTGCATTATTCTTATTCTCATCTATTAATGAAGAGTAGTAAGCTGCTCTCGCTTTACCCAGTGCTTTCTTATATTCATTGAGAGTAATATGCCAAATTAAACGAGATTCTTCAAGTTCAGTGGAACGCCACATCCTTTCAAGTTGTCTCGACTTTTGATTTATTTTGCGGGTTTCGGCATTATGCCATGGAGCTAATCTATGTTGTTTTATTTTCTTCTTTTTCAAAGGAGCAACAGAGTCTAATTTTATTCACAGCGCATCTGTAGCACTATCAACAACATGATCAATTTGGGGTGGTGTACATTTTGTATAAGTTTCCTCCCTTCCATGCAGACATGCTTACGAGTTAAGTATTGGTGGAATCTCTTCCTTAAATTCGGCTATAGCATTAACAGATAGGTTTCTGCTGCAGGAGCTTTTGACTAATGCTTTGTAGTCTAGTAACAGTACTTCAAAAGTTACTAAGAAATGGTCGGATAAAGCAGGATTATGCGGTTCGACTAATAGTTGCTCAATTTCAATACCATAAGTCAGAACAAGGTCGAGAGTGTGATTATAGCAGTGGGTTGGTTTATTTACACTCTGACAGAAACCAACAGAATCTAATATAGAGTTAAATGCAACAGTAAGGCTATTTTTATCATCGTCAACATGAATATTAAAATCACCTACGATAATTACTTTATCTGTTTTAAGCAGGGGCGGCGCCAGGGGGGAGCTAGGGGGTGCTGAAGCACCCCCCAGGATTGCCAAAGCACCCCCTAAGCACCCCCAAGAAATATGTGTTTTTTTTCCGAAAATTATTATTATTATTTTTATTCAATTAAATTAGAAAAATTATTGATTACATCAATGCATGTGAAACAAACAAATGTTTGACCAAAAACATAAAGCCAACACAGGTGATATTATTAGGCCAATGGCCAGCACCCATTCGATTTTTGACCTACCCATAGGCTAAATTACTTTGTGACACTTGAGTGACTTCCTGTTAGCTAGAGCGCCAAATGATTTGCTAACAGCAAAGTGAAAAAATTATCATTTTTTAGTCCTTAAACGTCCACGTGTGGACACTCAATCAAAACCACCTGAAAGCGAGAGGGATTCTGCACATAATAGGCCTCGTGAGTACAAGTAGCTTACTTCTGGGTCTCTGTGTTTCATTCAAGCTCTGCTCTGTGTGTGTGTGGCGGTGGCCCGAGCCATTTTGTGTGTGTGCGCGAGCGAGCGAGAGAGAGAAGCTCGCGCACCGGTGGGTATCTACCGGAGATCGTTGTGGTTAGCATCTGGTGCTAGCTAGCCAAGCTAACGGGTATAAGGAGCTTTTTCAACAACAAGGTGGAGGGAGAACTCTCTCCTGTCAGACGGAGAGTCTCAGGTAACCTCAGCAAAGGTGAAGTAAAGGACTCTCAGTGTTTAGATAGTTAACTTTAGTCTAGTTATCTCAGTGGGTCTCAAACGGTTTGTTTTAAAAGGAGAGTGATTTGTAAAATGTCTATGAAGAAATAGAAAATATGTTTACAGTTCCGTTTCATATGGGTGTTGAAAGATGTATCCATATATCTCTTAATGTTGCTCTCAAAGTGCACCAGATTGATGCTTTTAACTTCAATATTTAAAAAAAATCTTCCCGGGGGAACATGCCCCCGGACCCCACGAGAGGAGGTGAGGACCCTCCTAGAGGACGTGAGGTCCACTCCCCACTTGTAAAAATAGCACTTTACCCCTGCCTACACCTATATGCCGTGAGCTGATTATCGAGCCTTCATTGTTACAGTCGCGGGTGCACTGTGTGTGTGTGTGTGTGTGTGTGTGTGTGTGTGTGTGTGTGTGTGTGTGTGTGTGTGTGTGTGTGTGTGTGTGTGTGTGTGGGGAGTGTTGCAGTAGAAAATTCAACTGTAGCGCTGTTTCATGGGAAACCCTTAATGTTTGAGCACCCTCTATGAAACGTCAAGCTACCCCACAGCTCCCCCTAGAGAAAATGTCTGGCGCCGCCACTGGTTTTAAGTACCAAAGTTGATAAAAACTCAGAGAATTCTGATAAGAATTCTGAATAAGGACCTGGTGCACGGTACACTGTAACAAATAGGATTGGCTGCAAAGTTTTCCAGGTCGGATGCGGAAGACTAAAAAACGAGGCTTTCAAAGGAGGTATAATTTAATTTTGGTTTAGTATTGATAAGTAAACTTGAGTCAAAGATTGCTGCAACTCCACCTCCTCGGCCCGTGCCTCGGGCAATATGAGTATTGATATGGCTGGGTGGAGTGGCCTCATTTATGCTGACATATTCTTCATGTCTCAACCAAGTTTCAGTGAGACAGCATATATCAATATTATAATCTGATATTAAATCATTTACCAATATTGCTTTAGATGCTAGAGATCTTATGTTTAAGAGACCACATTTAATATTCCTGTTTTGTTGCACTGTAGTAGTTGTTACATTTACTTTTATTAGGTTATTATGTATGACACCTCTATTAGGTTTTACCTTAAATTGTCCTTGGGCAGACACACACACCGTTAATATTGGGTATTTTATTGTGTTCGGGATTACTATGGATGACTGCCTAGGAGAGAGCGCAGAGAAGCGTGTAAAACTGTGACTCCGCCTCCTGGTCTCAACTCCAGTTTGTCATGGATTAAGTCCACAAAGCCCTGAAATGTTTGCCGAAATGAGATTTTCACCTTCCAAAGTAAGATGAATGCCGTCTCTCTTAATCAGACCAGGTTTTCCCCAGTAGGCTGTCCAATTATTTACGAAGCCCACATTGTTTGCTGGGCACCACCAAGACAACCAGCGCTGAAATGATGACATGCGGCTATACATGTCATCATTGATCAGATTGGGGAGGGGACCAGAGAAGATTACGTGTAATCTTGTGTGGAGTTCCATACTCAACACCCCGCCTCCGATTCCCATTCATCGGCTCTACACTGGTGACCCTGACGTATTCGAGATAGATTCCGAAGACTTAGTGAACATGGCTGATCGCGATGTTTATGTTAAACTGCCGGAGTTTTGGGAACATGCCGCTATGGCGTGGTTCGCACATGTGGAGGCGCACTTTGCCTGCCGCCAGTTTCGTGACGAGGACCTGAAGTATTTTCACGTGGTGGTGGCACTGGGGAGCTCCACGTCATCTAGGTTGGTTGGATTTATCGCAGATCCCCCACGCCATGGCAAATATGAGGTGATTAAAGCCCTTCTCCTTAAGACATTTAGCTTATCTGCTAAGGAGAGGGCTCGCCAGATTTTTGAGATTCAGGGTCTGGGGGACAGCAAGCCGTCCCAGCTCATGGAGAAGATGCTGGGGGGGGGACGATCCCCGGATTTAGTTTGTGGAGACGTTCCTGCGCCACTTGCCGCCCTGGGTTCAGACGGCGCTGGCCAACACAACCATTACTGAACCCCGCGCCCTGGCTGAGGAGGCCGACCGTTTTTTCCTGGCGACCCAGCAACCCGGTGCAGATGTGCTGGCTGCGACGCTCAGTGCCCCCTCGCCAGTTAGGAGGGCTTGGGGGGAGCAGACCACGGCGGCTCCAGGCCAGCGTGGGGACACGGGAGAGTGTTTTTACCACGCGCGGTTCGGGGCCAAGGCGAAGAAGTGCATCGTTCCCTGCAGCTGCAAACCTCCGGGAAACGAGAGGGCCGGTGCTCGGTAGTGGCCCTGAGCGTTGGCGGCACGAGCAGGCTTCTCTTCGTTAGCGACAGAGTTCGACTGGACGGCGGAGGCTGAGGTTGACTTTAAGGAGGTCAAAACCGCGCTTGCTCAGGCGGCCCTGTTGGCGCATCCGTCATCCACGGCCCCCATCTCCATTTCCGCAGACGCATCGGACTACGCCGTCGGTGCGGTGCATGAGCAGTGGGTGGAGGGCGCCTGGCAACCACTCGCCTTCTTCAGCCGCCAGCTGACGCCCAGGGAACGCAGGTACAGCACTTTTGACCGGGAGCTCCTTGGACTCTGGCTGGCCGTGCAGCACTTCCTGTTTTTGCTGGAAGGCCGCTCAAGTTTGCCATGTCCAGGGTGGCGGAGCCTTGGTCTGCTCGCCAGCAACGACAGCTTTCCTACATCTCGGAGTTCACCACAGACATCCAGCACGTGGCTGGCAAGTCAAACCTGGTCGCAGATTGCCTCTCCAGGGTCGTCATGGGGGCCGTCATGGGGGCCGTCCAGTTGGGCGTCGACTATACCCGCATAGCAGCGGACCAGGTCACAGACCCCAGCGTCCAGGCCCTGAAGGGGGCTGACGTGGGGCTGCGGCTGGAGGATGTGGTTTTCGGCGATGCGGGCATTACTCTCCTGTGTGACGTCTCCACGGGCCAGCCACGTCCAGTCGTTCCCACCAGCTGGAGGCGCTCCGTGTTCGAGGCGGTGCACGACCTGTCGCACCACATCAACATCGATCTGGTTGGTCCATTACCCTCCTCTCAGGGCTTTTCCTACCTCCTAACTATAATAATAATAATATAATAGGTTGGATTTATATAGCGCCTTTCAAGGGACCCAAGGTCGCTTTACAAGTAATAGGGCAAAAACAAACATAACAAAACAAAAGTCAGACAGACAAAACAACAGATCGATTTAGGGGCCGAAAGCCTTGGCAAACAGATGGGACTTGAGGGCCCTTTTGAAAGCATCGAGTGTGGGGATGTTGCGAATCTCCGCAGGGAGAGCGTTCCAGAGGGTGGGGGCTGCCACACTGAAGGCTCTATCCCCGAAGGTTCGCAGTTTGGTGCGGGGGGTGGTAAGCAGGCCAGAGTCTGAGGACCGCAGGTTCCGGGGTGGGGCATGTGGGTGAAGGATGTCCGATAGGTACTGGGGGGCAAGGGCATGGAGGGACTTGTAGGTAAGGAGGAGGACTTTGTAGGATATGCGGGACTTGACCGGCAACCAGTGTAGGTGGATGAGGGTGGGAGTGATGTGCTGCCACGGCTTTGTGTGCGTGAGTACCCTAGCAGCACAGTTTTGGACATACTGGAGCCTGTCCGGGGTTTTGTTAGGAACCCCGAACAGGACACCATTGCAGTAGTCCAAGCGGGTGGTGACAAATGCATGCACTAGTGTTTCGGCAACCGACTCCGAGAGTGATGGTCGGAGTCTGGCAATGTTCCTTAGGTGGTAAAAGGCCGATTTGGTCACAGATTTGACGTGGGATTGGAAGGAAAGGGTGGAGTCGAGGATGACACCCAGGTTGCGGGCTTCAGGAGATGGGGAGATGGAGCAGCCGTCGACCTCGAGGACGAAGTCACCAACCTTCTGGAGCAGGGCCTTGGGTGCCACAACCATGAGCTCTGTTTTATTGCTGTTCAGCTTAAGATAGTTGGAAGACATCCATGCTTTGATGTCATGCAGGCAGTTGATGAGAGACTGAGGGGGGAGCTGGGAGGATGGAGTGGTGCTGAGATACAGTTGGGTATCATCAGCGTAGCAGTGGAAATTGAGTCTATGATGTCGGATGATCTGGCCGAGGGGGAGCATGTAAATGGTGAACAGGAGGGGGCCAAGCACAGAGCCCTGGGGTACACCGTGGTGGACTGGGGCCGGGGGTGAGTTTGAGCCACTGATGGAGACAAACTGTTTCCTGTTGTGGAGGTAGGATGTCAACCAGGACAGCGCTGTGCCAGTGACACCTAGGAGGTCTGAGAGGCGAGTGAGGAGGATGTTGTGAGAGATGGTGTCAAACGCTGCAGAGAGGTCCAGGAGGATGAGGATGCTGAGGCGGCTAGAGTCAGCAGCAATGAGGAGATCGTTGGCGATCTTGATGAGGGCGGTCTCAGTG
Source organism: Pogonophryne albipinna (assembly GCA_028583405.1). Lineage (NCBI taxonomy): Eukaryota > Metazoa > Chordata > Actinopteri > Perciformes > Artedidraconidae > Pogonophryne > Pogonophryne albipinna. The sequence continues at coordinate 38,714,178 of CM053250.1, read as the reverse complement.
CTGTGTTGCTGTCTGAAGCCGGATTGGAAGGGCTCATAGAACTCATGGTTGGACATGTACAGATGGAGTTGGCCGGCGACCACTCTTTCCAGAGTTTTGCTGAGGAAGGGAAGGTTGGAGATCGGCCGGTGATTCTGGAGGTCGTCGGGGTCCAGGCCAGGTTTTTTGAGTATGAGGGTGACTGAGGCCATTTTGAAGCTGGTAGGGACTATACCAGGAGCCAGAGAATCGTTGATGATGACCACCATGTAGGGACAGAGGGTGGGTAGGCAATCCTTGACCAGGGCTGTGGGCATGGGGTCCAGGGAGCAGGTGGAGGTCTTGGCCGAGCTGACCAGTTTGGCCACTTGGAGAGCATCCACAGGGGAGAAGGAGGAGAGGTTGGAGTGGGAGAGGCGCGGCGCATGGGGTGCGTTACCAGGTGGCTGAGGTTCAGGTAGGGGGGAAGGGCCAATCACCAGGAGCTGCTGATGGATGGCCTCGACTTTCGCCAGGAAGAAGTCGAGGAATTTGGAGCACAGATCGGGAGCCCCTGAGGGCTGGGGGGCGTCAGGGGGCCGTAGTAGGCGGTTGATGGTGGAGAACAGTCTTCTGGGGTTGCTTTGCTGAGCACCAATGAGACGGGAGTAGTAGTGAGTCTTGGCATGGGAGAGAGCTTCCTTATACATTTTGATATGGTCACGAAAGGCCAGGAGGTGGACTGTGAGGCCAGTTTTTTTGGAGAGCCTCTCCAGCTGGCGACCAGAGGCCTTCAAACGGCGGAGTTTGGTGGTGAACCAGGGGGCAGGGCGGGTGAAGGAAACAGTCCGGGTTTTAATGGGGGCGAGAGAGTTGAGACTGTGGGATAGGGCAGTGTTGTAGTGGGCTAACTATGGTAGACAGGACGGCCCTTGGCCGGAGGCCGTCCCTCTCGCGTCGACAGCGGTGGCTGACATAGCCCGGGCCTTCATTACGACGTGGGTGTGTCGTTTCGGCACCCCTTCAGACATTTCCTCAGACCGTGGTTCACAGTTCACGTCCGAGCTCTGGAACGCCGTGGCATGAGGTTTGGGGGTTAAGCTTCACCGGACAACCGCTTATCACCCTCAGGCCAACGGCCTCTGCAAGCGTATCCATCGCTCCATGAAGGCGGCCCTCAGGGCCGGCCTGCCGGACAGTAATTGGGTCGACAAGCTGCCTTTGGAGGATCTGCAGAGCTCCACGGCTCTACGGTCAGCCGCTGAGGGTTCCAGGGGATTTCCTCCCCAACGCATTGGCCCCCTGGTCGGCGACGGCAGAGCACGTGTTCTTACGATGGGCATTTCTGGATCTTGGAACACGGGGGCATCCAGGGTCATAAAACAGCATGTTTCAACGCAAGTCAAAGTTAGAAACCTGTAACAACAACCAACAATTTGTTTGCCAGCATTTTTTGTACATTCTGTATTTGCTCTTCAAAAACTGACCAAAGTAGAACAGCACAATGTGAGCAGTTCATTTCCATCTCCGAGAAAAATTAAAGATTGGTTCTAAATGTTGTTTTTATTAAAAACCCTTCTCTTGCATTAGGTCATACCCCCCTTCCCATGCTATTTTCGGTCAAAATTGACCGGTGTGATTTGCACAGTGATATCTCTGGAACCCCTTATCCAATTTTGATGGTTGACATCTCATTTGAACAGCCAAAGCAAGTAGAATCAAGGGATGACAGACAGAATGACACCAGGGGTGAATTTCATATTATTTTTGGCAGTAAGTTCAAAGATAGTGCTTATTTTACATTACTGTATATTATAAAAATGCTTGCCATGTAGGCTGTGTTTACTGGAGATGGAAATGATTTAGTTAGTGTTGTTGTTAAATAAGACACTGATACTGTTTTCTTCAATGAACATTTATTGAAATAGAAATATACCATAACACAGTGGTTCTCAAACTTTTTCTGTCATTCCCCACTTTGAACAGATGGGCCTTTTCAAGCCCCACCTGTTCCTCAACGCTCCAATAAAATGGTAGGCCAAGCTTAAAATTGTCAAATGTATCGTTCTATAACAGGGGTCTCCAACCTTTTTTAGGATGAGAGCTACTTTCAAAAAAATAAAACAAGTCGTGAGCTACTTTTACTCGTCTTTTTTTTGTTTTTTTGCAGTGTATATATTTAGCACATTTTAACATTATTATATGCTTACCTTTAACCTTTGTGTGCTGTTTGGGCCTGTGGGACCCGTTTGCAGTGTTTACTAAAAGAAAATGTATGATTTTGTTTTAAATGTTGAAGTGAAATGCATCAATCTGGTGCACTTTGAGCACAAAATGAATGTATGGATACAGCTCTCAACACAAAGGGAGCTGTATACGTTTCAATAATCCAAACATCTTTAGAATATGATCACAACCAATAACAAATCATTTAAACTTGTTTATTCTTATCTTATGTTACCTAGTTAGCATTCTTTCTTTTTATTTATGCATATTTTATTAATCACTCCCCTTTTAAACAGTTTACTGTCCTATAGTACACATTGGAATGATTTCTTACTTTATTTTGTACAACTATATTAAATAGATAAAGGTGTGCTCTCTCTAGCTCTCTCGCTCACAGAGGCTGTGTGCTCCTCCGTGGCGATGATGGCTTGCGTTAAAAGATAATAATAAACATAGGCCTATTTGTAAAGTGGGGGGACACAAACGGGATTTCGAAAAGTGTCACGGTTAAACTCCTTACGAAGTGGTGAGGTGCCGCTCCACATTGCTTTTCTTCCTGACTGTAACGCTATTGTGTGTGTGAGTGTGAGAGCGATTTTTACATAATCTGTAAATTATTTTGGTTTCAGTTGTGTGTGTGAGCAGGCTCGGATTGGCCATTGGGAGATTCGGGACTTTTCCGTGTGGGCCGCTGCCATTGGTGGGCTGCTGCCTTCGGTGGGCCGCTGGCTCTGGCATAGGTGGGCACGCCCCACACTTTGAGAAATGCTGCCATAACAGAACATGTGTGTGTGTGTGTGTTCACGTGTGTTCACGCACATAATTGGCAATGCAAAATTGTGGAATGTCACCTCAGGCTCCTCTCCCTCAGGGGCCTCTATCTCAGGGGCCTCTATCTCAGGGGCCTTTTCCTGGTCTGTTGTAGGCTCATAGTCTGGATCGCTGTTGTCTTCCATTTCTGAGACATCTTCCTCTATCTCCTCTTCATCTGGTTCAAAAATGTGTCCAGAGCCTCGTACAGAAAATCGCCTAATCGGTCGCCTGCTCATTGTGTCAAATGTGAGCAAGGCACAAATATAACTGCTTGAGAGCCAGTAAGTGAGGCGCATTTAGCGCGAGAAAGTGAGAGGTTTGTGTTTCTCGAGGGGCACAGAGCTCGCACCTGTGAGAAGGTATGATACATTGTATCATACAGCGCGAGAAAGGGAGAAGTTCCTGTTAGAGCCATTTTCTGTGTTGACAATGAGTGTATTATTTTCTTATTAATTTAGATCTTAATATATTCTTTCCATTTATGTATTAGTACCGAATTAAATATTCGGAGAAAAACCTTGATCAACTGCGAGCCACACCTGTGATATAAGGAAGGGGTGGGACTGAGCGTGAGGAGGAAATTGTCTCCAGCAATTCACGGGGAATCGGAACAGTCTTTGACCTCACGTTACCCTGATCATTTTGTTTATTTTAATATATGGAAGTAAATAAATCGGCCGAGGAAGGCAAAGAAATCAGCGCCTATGAGCTTTATTTGGATGTTTTTTAACGTGTGAGTCAAGAAGCGGATCCCTGTTGACGTGGCACAGTTTTAGATATCCCACAAGAATGGGCCACGACATAGTCAAAGACTCCGGACCGCTGGAATAACTGATGTTAAAGACGCATCGCTGACTGGAATCCCGGTTTTGAGATTTGTGAATGGAAGAAGGATACTCCGTGGACAGAGCGTTACCCCTAGTTTCCACTGGGTCCGTCTGCGGCGCGTTACGGCTGCGCCGCGGTTTTGGTCCGGCCTCCTCCGGCGTCATACCCTACCGGGCGCGTTTCACAAGCGTTTCAGAAGCATTACGGAAGTGGAGCGTCGTGCATGCCGGCTCGCAGTTCTTGTTGATTTGGGCATATTTCCTGGACATTTGTACTTCTACAAGAAAGTAAGTAGGCTACGTAGTTAAATGGTTTATTTTTGTGTCTGTTTAAATCGTGTTTATTGTTGTTATTTCCTATTTTGTTGTGTTGTAGACTGCAGACATAATTAATAATAATTGTAATAGTCCAGTTAAAAACAACATGAATCAAAGATGGGTTGCTGTATTTTAGTGGTAAAAAAAATGCATTCATCATCATAATTATTCTATATAATTTACACACAGTGCCTTTAAACCGAAGGAGAACGCTGGCCTTTATTCTCCTACTGGAAAGACTACAGAGGAGGGATGGGGGGAGGAGAAGGAACCGGTTTTGGGGGGTGGGCCGGATGCTGTCACCGTTCCACTTCCTGCCCGACAATACCTTACGGCTGCGTCGCGTCGAAAAATAGACTTCAATCCCATTTCGTAACGCACCACAGACGGACCCAGTGGAAACTAGGGGTAACCCCTAGTTTCCACTGGGTCCGTCTGCGGCGCGTTACAGGCGCGTTGCGGCTGCGCCGCGGCGTCCGCAAAGATCGCGGCCACTCTAGTCAATGGGTGCTATTCCACCAGACGCGCCGCATTACGGCTCAGAAGCGTCTACAGGCACTGTGTGTAAATGATATAGAATAATTATGATGATGAATACATTTTTTTTACCTCTAAAATACAGCAACCCATCTTTGATTCATGTTGTTTTTAACTGGACTATTACAATTATTATTAATTATGTCTGCAGTCTACAACACAACAAAATAGGAAATAACAACAATAAACACGATTTAAACAGACACAAAAATAAACCATTTAACTACGTAGCCTACTTACTTTCTTGTAGAAGTACAAATGTCCAGGAAATATGCCCAAATCAACAAGAACTGCGCGCCGGCAGGCACGACGCTCCGCTTCCGTAATGCTTCTGAAACGCTTGTGAAACGCGCCCGGTAGTGTATGACGCCGGAGGAGGCCGGACCAAAACTGCGGCGCAGCCGTAACGCGCCGCAGACGGACCCAGTGGAAACTAGGGGTAAGGATTCGCAACGATCAGCTGTTGAGCCATGCGGAGGGCCGCGAGTAAACAAAGGACGGATCAAGAACAGTGAGTAAATGGACTAATATTAGGAATGAGATGAACTCTTAAGCCAGAAGAAAGACATTAAAGATGATCGGGATGTGGATATATGCTGGATGCCTGCCAAGATAAAAGGAAACGGAAATGGAGCAGAGAGAAATGTTTGTGACGACGCAATGTTTGGATTAAAGTGCGGATTGAACGATCAAAAATAATTGATAAAGTGTTATTCTAAGGATAAGGAAATTATGTCATGATGGCTGAAGAACCTGATAAAATAGAGAATGAGTTAAAAACTCTCAGTGCGAAGCGCAGAGGGAAACTGGGCGCGTGCACGCGCAAACTGAATGAACTCAGACCACTGCTTGCTGATAGTGGAAATAGTGAAAGGGTGTTACGAGGTGTGGAACAATTAAAAGTGACTCTGGATGAATTTAAAGATGCTCATGCTGCTGTCCAAATGCTCTTACCTTCTGAAATAAAGGAAAATGAGACGTTGGACTGGTATGAGCCCAAAATGGAAACATTTGAGAATTTCCTAAAGGAAGTGGATTCATGGAGCACTTTTCCACCAGACCCTCAGATGCTTGTTAATCCTCATGATAGTATCTCCAATGTATCCGATGAGTCTAGGACATCAAAATGTTCAAAACAAACAAGACAATCTGCAACTTCAATAGCCTCAGCTCATCTTAAAGTAGACACGGAGAAAGCTGCATTACAAGCACGGATGTCCACATTAAAACAGTAACAGGCATTGGAAATGAAGAAAAACAGATTACAAGCTGAATTGGAGAGAATGGAACTGGAGGAGCATATAGCCGAATCTGAAGCCAAATTAAAGGTGTTTGACAGTTTTTATTTGGGCCCTGAAAGACATTCTACAGTACAGGAAAGAGATGGAATGAATGAATATTTGACAAGCCACATTGCTAAAACATCACTTCACAGCCAACCCAGAGCTCAAATACCTGCGCTTGCATTAGACCCCTCTGAACCAGCTCCAATATTGAGCCCGAGAACATCAGAGCCACCAAGGAGTGAAAGTTCTGAGGAATCAGACTCTAGTAGTCATAGTAAATATTTGGTAACTGTGATCCAGAGGCAAAATGATATTGCAGATTTACTAATGTTACATCAGAAACAATCCTCACTTCCCTCCAGACAAATACCTGTATTTGATGGTGACCCTTTAAGTTTCCAAACATTCATGCAAGCATTTAAACATGGCATTGAGAATAAAACTAGTTGTGATGATGATAGACTTTATTACCTTGAACAATACACTAGTGGCCAACCAAGGGAACTGGTGAGGAGCTGCTTTCACATGGAACCAGAGAGAGGTTATGCTGAGGCACGAAGACTTCTGAAAGCTCACTTTGGAGATGGATTGAAAATTGCAAATGCCTACATGCGGAAAGCCCTCAACTGGAGCATGATTAAACCTGATGATGGAAAAGCATTACATGCCTATGCCCTTTACCTGAGAGGATGCTGCAATGCTATGAAGGAACCAAAAAGCATGGACGAACTGGATCTTGAATCTACTTTAATGCTCATTGTGTCAAAACTGCAATACAAGCTGAAGGAAAAGTGGAGAAATACAGCATTCGAGCTTCTGGAACGAAACCAAAGAAGGGCCACATTCTCTGATCTTGTTGGGTTTATGGAAAAGCAAGCCAGCATTCTGCAAGATCCCCTCTTTGGTGATATTCATGATGTTATGCCATCCCAGAGAGCCATCCCAAAAGCTACTACATCCTACTCCAAACAGCAAATCAACCAACGAGGTAAAAGTAGTAGCTTTGCCATGGCAATAGAAATGAGGAACTGTAACACTGCAAGTCCAAAAAGCTATCAACAACCTGAAAGCCTGGTTACAAATAGGTGGGATGGTAATTGTTGCATTTGCAAGAAAGGCAAGCACTCGCTGAATGAATGTGAAATGTTAAAGCGGCAACCACGTGATGTGAAGGTGCAACTATTGAAGGAAAAAGGCATATGCTTTGGATGTCTAACCAGGGGACACATGAGCAAAGCTTGTAGGAAAAGGAGTACATGCCTACACTGCCAAGGAAGGCACCCTAGCATTCTACACATCGATAAACCAGCAGAGAATGAAAACGACCACATGACTAATTGGACTAAACGATCAGTCAGTGGAACTCCTGTCGTTCTGGATAAAGAAGAGGACAACGGGGCTAGAAAATATTGCAAACTGTCATTAGTACCAGTACAAATAAAAGTTTCCAAAGGCAGCAAAACTATACAAACATATGCCTTTCTTGATCCTGGCAGCACATCAACCTTTTGCACAGAAAATCTGATGCGACGGCTGAATACAACAGGACGGAAGACTACAGTTCTCCTGCAAACAATGGGTCAAAAGAAACCAGTGGATAGTTATGAAATAACTGGACTACAAGTGGATGATTTGGATGGGAATAACTTTATTGATCTGCAGAAGACATACACACAAACAAAGATACCAGTGACAAAGAGAAACCTTTTCTCTCAAAAGGATCTCAACAGGTGGCATTACTTAAAGGAAATACAACTACAAGAAATTGATGCGGACGTGGAACTCTTAATCAGAGTAGATGTCCCAAAGGCAATGGAGCCCTGGCAAATCATAAATAGCCAAGGTAATGGTCCTTATGCTGTAAGAACTCTCTTAGGATGGGTCGTCAATGGACCGCTTAGTTCAACTACAGCTGTGGACACATTTGGATGACCAGTGACATCAGTAAACCGCATCTCAATTGAACAACTGGAAAAGCTTCTTATAAATCAGTATCATCATGATTTCCCAGAGAGAGAATATGAGGGAAAACTTAAAATGTCAGCTGAAGAAAGTAAATTCATGCAGCTGGTATCAAGTGCAGCTACACTGAAGGATAATCACTATTATCTAACGTTGCCACTTCGTAATAGTGATGTCATCATGCCCAATAATCACCATATAGCTGAGCAAAGAGCACATTACCTTGCTAGGAAATTCAAGAAGGATGCTGCTTATGCTGAAGAGTACAAGGTTTTCATGGAAGATGTAATCACAAAAGGCTATGCGGAGAAGGTGCCATCAAAGGACCTTCATCCAAATGATGGCAAGGTGTGGTACATACCCCACCATGAGGTGTACCACAAGCGAAAAAAGACACTAAGAGTAGTATTTGATTGTACATCTTCATACAAAGGAACATCACTCAACAATGAACTCTTACAAGGACCTGACTTAACCAACTCACTTCTTGGCGTTCTGCTGAGGTTTCGCCAGGAACAGTTTGCCATCATGGCAGATATTGAAGGGATGTTCCACCAAGTTCGAGTTCACGAAAAAGACACAAACTTGTTGAGATGGCAAGTGGCCAAATGGTGACACAAGCCAACGTTTAGAGAAATACCGAATGAAAGTTCACTTGTTTGGTGCCATCTCCTCACCAAGCTGTGCCAATTTTGCCCTGCAAAAGACAGCAGAAGAAAATAAGAACAAGAGTGATGCAATTGCAGTTGACACCATTAAATCAAACTTTTATGTTGATGACTGCCTGAAATCTGTTGCAAAAGAAGAGCAAGCTATTATCTTCACTAAGAATCTGAGTGAACTATGTGCTAAAGGAGGTTTCAAACTAACAAAATGGATTAGCAATAGCCGTGCTGTCCAGGCTGCTATACCAGATGAATACAAAGCCAAACAGATCAAGGAACTGGACCTGGATAGAGAGAAGCTACCTTTTGGAAAGGGCTCTTGGAATGTACTGGAATATTGAAGACGACACATTTGGATTCCAAATTGCAATAAAAAACAGGCCCCTTACCCGACGAGCTGTGCTCTCTACTGTCAGTTCAGTATATGACCCGTTAGGTCTTGCTGGCCCCTTTGTACTAAAAGCAAAACAAGGTCTTTGTCAGGCTAAGTGTGGATGGGATATAACAATCCCTGGTCAGTTCTCCAAACCATATGAAAAATGGCTGACTGAGTTGGAACAATTAAAACATTTGCAGGTTAGCAGATGCTTCAAACCTGAGGATTTTGGCCAAGTGGAAACCATGCAGTTGCATCACTTTAGTGATGCCAGTGAGCAAGGATATGGCACTGCAAGTTATCTCAGATGTGTAAACAGTTTGGGGGAAGTTCATGTTGCTTTAGTGATGGGAAAGGCTAGAGTAACCCCTCTCAAAAAGATGACTATACCCAGACTGGAGCTTACAGCAGCCACCCTAGCTGCAAGGATTGATCGGATGTTATGCTCAGCGCTACAGCTAAACCTCCAAGAGTCCATCTTTTGGACAGACAGCCAGTCTGTACTTAAATATATCTGCAATCAAACCTAGCGATTCCACACTTTTGTAGCTAATCGGATTGCAGTTATTCACGACATGTCAAATGAGACTCAGTGGAGATATGTGGACTCCAAACGAAATCCGGCCGATGATGCTTCCCGGGGGCTAAACATTGAAGCCTTCCTAAATTCTAAAAGATGTCTACATGGACCCGAATTCCTGCAAGAGGAGGAGCCTCAGTGGCCAGGGAACCCAGACAAAAGGTCACAAAGCTCTCTTTCTCCAGATGATCCTGAAGTGAAAAGGAATGTCACTGTAAATGTGATGAGTATTGAGGGGAAAAGTCCCACAAGTGAACTAATTGAGCACTACTCAGATTGGAACAGCCTGAAAAAAGCTGTAGCTTGGATCCTGAAATGGAAAAGATTGCTCTTGGAGATCACTCAAAGAAGGAAGGTGACAAACCCTGGATTGCTGAATCACTGAAGGAACGGGCCATAAACTTTAAAGTGACCGTCAACACAAATCTGACTGTGGACAATGCTGAAATGGCCATACTTGCATTTGAACAAAGGCAACACTTTGCACAGGACATTATTCTCCTTGAAAAAAGGAAATACTGCCAAAAGGACAGCCCTATATTAAAAATGGACCCAATCTTTGATCAAGGTATACTGAGAGTTGGGGGGAGGATTAACAGATCAGCTATGCCAGTAAACGCTAAGAATCCCATAATCCTGCCCAAAAAATCCCACATATCAGAAATCATTCTAAGACACATACACATCCAAGTTGGTCACTCTGGAAGAAATCACATGCTGTCTAAACTAGGACAAAATATTGGATGTCCTCTGCAAACTCCTCAGCACGAATGATCTTCAGAAACTGTGTTTTCTGCAGACGTATGCAGTCTAAAGTAGGAGAGCAAAAGATGGCAGATCTTCCTCAGGACCGCGTGATGCCAGATTTGCCACCTTTCACTGCAGTTGGCGTGGACTATCTTGGACCGTTTGAGATAAAGCGAGGTCGGACTAATGTGAAACGATGGGGTGTAATCTTCACATGCCTTACTAGCCGTGCAATCCACCTTGAAGTGGCTAGTAGTTTGGACACAAACTCCTGCATCAATGCAATACGGAGATTCTTATGTCGTAGAGGTACTGTGAAAACCATCAGATCTGATCAAGGTACACATTTCATTGGTGCGCAAAAGGAGCTTGAACAATCATTAAAAGAACTAAACCACGACAAAATCCAAAGCAACCTTCTCCAAGAAGGGATCGAGTGGATATTCAACCCAGCAGCAGGCCCTCACCACGGAGGCGTATGGGAGCGACTCATCAAGTCACTAAAAAAGATTCTGAGCTCTGTGGTAAGAGAACAAGTCATGGATGATGAGGCATTGCAAACAGCCTTATGTGAAGTGGAAGCTATAATGAATGATAGACCCATCACAACCATAACAAATGACTTGAATGATGTGGAGCCTTTAACACCTAATCATCTGCTTCTGCTCAAAACTAATCCTGTTATGCCACCTGGACTCATCGTGAAGGAGGACCTGTACTCAAGAAGAAAATGGAGACGGGTACAATATCTGGCTGATCTTTTCTGGAAGAGATGGGTCAGAGAATATCTTCCAACAATGCAACAGCGAAATAAATGGAATAAGATCAGAAGGAACTTTCTTCCTGGAGATCTCGTTGTTATTGTGGACGATTCGGCTCCCAGAAACTCCTGGGTGCTAGGGCGGATTCTGAAGACCCTGCCAGGAAGTAAAGGGCTTGTCCGAAGTGTTCTAGTTAAAACAAAAACAAGTGTTTTACAGAGGCCTGTCAACAAACTCTGGTTGCTCCTGGAAGCTGGAGATTAGGTGGACTACTACTACTGGCTGAAGCTAGAAAAATCGATTTTTTTTTTTTTTTATGAACTCAAGACGAATCTCATCTATGAACTCTGACAAGAAGAAAATGAATATATTTGTTTTGAATATTGGCTCTATTTATTATTTGTTGTAATTGCTATATTCTATGCAATTAGGGGCTGGAATGTTAGAGCCATTTTCTGTGTTGACAATGAGTGTATTATTTTCGTATTAATTTAGATCTTAATATATTCTTTCCATTTATGTATTAGTACCAAATTAAATATTCGGAGAAAAACCTTGATCAACTGCGAGCCACACCTGTGATATAAGGAAGGGGTGGGACTGAGCGTGAGGAGGAAATTGTCTCCAGCAATGAACGGGGAATCGGAACAGTCTTTGATCTCACGTTACACTGATCATTTTGTTTATTTTGTTTGTTTAAATATATGGAAGTAAATAAATCGGCCGAGGAAGGCAAAGAAATCAGCGCCTACAGAGCTTTATTTGGATGTTTTTTAACGTGTGAGTCAAGAAGCGGATCCCTGTTGACGTGGCACAGTTTTAGATATCCCACAAGAATGGGCCACGACAGTTCCCGTAACGTGTGTGTGTGTGTGTGTGTGTGTGTGTGTATATAGATGTTTTCCATCTGCAGGATGAACATAATACCCATTCATTTTCTATGGCGGTCAAATCTGACCGAAAACGTCAAGGGTGTTTCACTGTTGAATAAATCACTCAAAATTCAATACAAGTGGGGATCATAAAGTGTATATGTTCAGAGGCCTAGTGTGGAGGATAACATAAGGTATTGAGGCAATTGGATGAAAAACACCAATTGCCTCAAAAAAAAAAACACAATATTTATGATTAAAATAAAAGTAATTCGGTCACTTTTGACCCGAAACGCAAGAGAAGGGTTAAATCCCATCTTATTCAGTGCAAGAACATAGTGTGTTATTATCAGAAAGTATAGCAACTCAAGTATTAAAGAAACTATCGTTTGCGATCGAAGAGCAGGATTTATCTTTATGACTCAGCAGTCCTGAGGCCTGTACTACGAAGCAGGATTTCACGCTTAGCCGGCTAACTTCAGGGAAAACTCGGGGTTTCCGGTCCTACGACGCTGGTTCTCTTTTTAGCAGGCTAGATCTCCATGGTAACTTATGCTGAGCGGCTAACCTGCCCCGGAGCAGGTTAGGTTGCAGGCTAAGAGCTCAACTCAGCGAAAGCACTGCCTGCTGAGTCTGACCAATCAGAGCTCAGTGTGCGGAGTTTAAAGGTCCCATGTCATGGCCATTTCCACTGATCATAATTCCATTGTTGAGGTCTACTAGAATAGATTTATATTGTGCAATTTTCCAAACTCACATTGGTTTCTCATACAGCATCTCTGTGTATTCACTGAATTTCAATCTCTGCCTTTAACGGCTCGTTGTAGCTCCAATAGCTCCAATAGCTCCAGCCCCCACCCTCCCTGTGAGCACAGTGTGCTCTGATTGGTCGGGACGTTGTGAATCGCGCTAAGCTCCGTGGAGGTGTTGTTTCCTTGTTTAGCGATACACAGCCAAACTCATCCTGAGCACACACAAAGTCACAGCCGAAGTAAAAACAATAAGTGTGGCTTGATATTGAGTAAGAAAAAGGTTGATAAACGCTGTGAGAATGGGTCTGCAGAGAGAATTTCGCCGCAATCCCAACTGTCTGTTATCAGCCTGCAGCCAGGGAGGAGAAATCAGCAGAGCTGCTTGCACTGAGTGTGTGTGTGAGGAAGTCCGTGGATTGGTCAATTTGGACCAATCAGCGGGGGCTTAACGTAATGGATCCACGGACGTAACGTAACGGCTCCACGGATTGGTCCATTTCGTTCCGGGTACGGTTGACATCATGATGTACCCGGAAGAATCAAATGGACAATGACGTATCTCCAACGAGGCGTTTTGGAGAGGTATTTTCTGTTTTAGAGTTTTACTCGCTACAGGGTGTACTTTGAGGGTTTTGACTCTGCACACCGTTTACATGCATAAAAACCTTCATAACACACAAGGGGACGGGTACTAACCAGAAAAGCATGACATGGGACCTTTAAAGCGATCAAGTCTTCAGAGCAATCTGACTATCATAACATTAGCGTTAAGAAAGCTTAATTAAATATCTGCCACAACATAAGTAACCGGATCAAAGTAACAGTACAGTCCGCGGTATATCACATCATAATGCAATACGGAGATTCTTATGTCGTAGAGGTACTGTGAAAACCATCAGATCTGATCAAGGTACACATTTCATTGGTGCGCAAAAGGAGCTTGAACAATCATTAAAAGAACTAAACCACGACAAAATCCAAAGCAACCTTCTCCAAGAAGGGATCGAGTGGATATTCAACCCAGCAGCAGGCCCTCACCACGGAGGCGTATGGGAGCGACTCATCAAGTCACTAAAAAAGATTCTGAGCTCTGTGGTAAGAGAACAAGTCATGGATGATGAGGCATTGCAAACAGCCTTATGTGAAGTGGAAGCTATAATGAATGATAGACCCATCACAACCATAACAAATGACTTGAATGATGTGGAGCCTTTAACACCTAATCATCTGCTTCTGCTCAAAACTAATCCTGTTATGCCACCTGGACTCATCGTGAAGGAGGACCTGTACTCAAGAAGAAAATGGAGACGGGTACAATATCTGGCTGATCTTTTCTGGAAGAGATGGGTCAGAGAATATCTTCCAACAATGCAACAGCGAAATAAATGGAATAAGATCAGAAGGAACTTTCTTCCTGGAGATCTCGTTGTTATTGTGGACGATTCGGCTCCCAGAAACTCCTGGGTGCTTGGGCGGATTCTGAAGACCCTGCCAGGAAGTAAAGGGCTTGTCCGAAGTGTTCTAGTTAAAACAAAAACAAGTGTTTTACAGAGGCCTGTCAACAAACTCTGGTTGCTCCTGGAAGCTGGAGATTAGGTGGACTACTACTACTGGCTGAAGCTAGAAAAATCGATTTTTTTTTTTTTTTATGAACTCAAGACGAATCTCATCTATGAACTCTGACAAGAAGAAAATGAATATATTTGTTTTGAATATTGGCTCTATTTATTATTTGTTGTAATTGCTATATTCTATGCAATTAGGGGCTGGAATGTTAGAGCCATTTTCTGTGTTGACAATGAGTGTATTATTTTCGTATTAATTTAGATCTTAATATATTCTTTCCATTTATGTATTAGTACCAAATTAAATATTCGGAGAAAAACCTTGATCAACTGCGAGCCACACCTGTGATATAAGGAAGGGGTGGGACTGAGCGTGAGGAGGAAATTGTCTCCAGCAATGAACGGGGAATCGGAACAGTCTTTGATCTCACGTTACACTGATCATTTTGTTTATTTTGTTTGTTTAAATATATGGAAGTAAATAAATCGGCCGAGGAAGGCAAAGAAATCAGCGCCTACAGAGCTTTATTTGGATGTTTTTTAACGTGTGAGTCAAGAAGCGGATCCCTGTTGACGTGGCACAGTTTTAGATATCCCACAAGAATGGGCCACGACAGTTCCCGTAACGTGTGTGTGTGTGTGTGTGTGTGTGTGTGTATATAGATGTTTTCCATCTGCAGGATGAACATAATACCCATTCATTTTCTATGGCGGTCAAATCTGACCGAAAACGTCAAGGGTGTTTCACTGTTGAATAAATCACTCAAAATTCAATACAAGTGGGGATCATAAAGTGTATATGTTCAGAGGCCTAGTGTGGAGGATAACATAAGGTATTGAGGCAATTGGATGAAAAACACCAATTGCCTCAAAAAAAAAACACAATATTTATGATTAAAATAAAAGTAATTCGGTCACTTTTGACCCGAAACGCAAGAGAAGGGTTAAATCCCATCTTATTCAGTGCAAGAACATAGTGTGTTATTATCAGAAAGTATAGCAACTCAAGTATTAAAGAAACTATCGTTTGCGATCGAAGAGCAGGATTTATCTTTATGACTCAGCAGTCCTGAGGCCTGTACTACGAAGCAGGATTTCACGCTTAGCCGGCTAACTTCAGGGAAAACTCGGGGTTTCCGGTCCTACGACGCTGGTTCTCTTTTTAGCAGGCTAGATCTCCATGGTAACTTATGCTGAGCGGCTAACCTGCCCCGGAGCAGGTTAGGTTGCAGGCTAAGAGCTCAACTCAGCGAAAGCACTGCCTGCTGAGTCTGACCAATCAGAGCTCAGTGTGCGGAGTTTAAAGGTCCCATGTCATGGCCATTTCCACTGATCATAATTCCATTGTTGAGGTCTACTAGAATAGATTTATATTGTGCAATTTTCCAAACTCACATTGGTTTCTCATACAGCATCTCTGTGTATTCACTGAATTTCAATCTCTGCCTTTAACGGCTCGTTGTAGCTCCAATAGCTCCAATAGCTCCAGCCCCCACCCTCCCTGTGAGCACAGTGTGCTCTGATTGGTCGGGACGTTGTGAATCGCGCTAAGCTCCGTGGAGGTGTTGTTTCCTTGTTTAGCGATACACAGCCAAACTCATCCTGAGCACACACAAAGTCACAGCCGAAGTAAAAACAATAAGTGTGGCTTGATATTGAGTAAGAAAAAGGTTGATAAACGCTGTGAGAATGGGTCTGCAGAGAGAATTTCGCCGCAATCCCAACTGTCTGTTATCAGCCTGCAGCCAGGGAGGAGAAATCAGCAGAGCTGCTTGCACTGAGTGTGTGTGTGAGGAAGTCCGTGGATTGGTCAATTTGGACCAATCAGCGGGGGCTTAACGTAATGGATCCACGGACGTAACGTAACGGCTCCACGGATTGGTCCATTTCGTTCCGGGTACGGTTGACATCATGATGTACCCGGAAGAATCAAATGGACAATGACGTATCTCCAACGAGGCGTTTTGGAGAGGTATTTTCTGTTTTAGAGTTTTACTCGCTACAGGGTGTACTTTGAGGGTTTTGACTCTGCACACCGTTTACATGCATAAAAACCTTCATAACACACAAGGGGACGGGTACTAACCAGAAAAGCATGACATGGGACCTTTAAAGCGATCAAGTCTTCAGAGCAATCTGACTATCATAACATTAGCGTTAAGAAAGCTTAATTAAATATCTGCCACAACATAAGTAACCGGATCAAAGTAACAGTACAGTCCGCGGTATATCACATCATAATGCAATACGGAGATTCTTATGTCGTAGAGGTACTGTGAAAACCATCAGATCTGATCAAGGTACACATTTCATTGGTGCGCAAAAGGAGCTTGAACAATCATTAAAAGAACTAAACCACGACAAAATCCAAAGCAACCTTCTCCAAGAAGGGATCGAGTGGATATTCAACCCAGCAGCAGGCCCTCACCACGGAGGCGTATGGGAGCGACTCATCAAGTCACTAAAAAAGATTCTGAGCTCTGTGGTAAGAGAACAAGTCATGGATGATGAGGCATTGCAAACAGCCTTATGTGAAGTGGAAGCTATAATGAATGATAGACCCATCACAACCATAACAAATGACTTGAATGATGTGGAGCCTTTAACACCTAATCATCTGCTTCTGCTCAAAACTAATCCTGTTATGCCACCTGGACTCATCGTGAAGGAGGACCTGTACTCAAGAAGAAAATGGAGACGGGTACAATATCTGGCTGATCTTTTCTGGAAGAGATGGGTCAGAGAATATCTTCCAACAATGCAACAGCGAAATAAATGGAATAAGATCAGAAGGAACTTTCTTCCTGGAGATCTCGTTGTTATTGTGGACGATTCGGCTCCCAGAAACTCCTGGGTGCTAGGGCGGATTCTGAAGACCCTGCCAGGAAGTAAAGGGCTTGTCCGAAGTGTTCTAGTTAAAACAAAAACAAGTGTTTTACAGAGGCCTGTCAACAAACTCTGGTTGCTCCTGGAAGCTGGAGATTAGGTGGACTACTACTACTGGCTGAAGCTAGAAAAATCGATTTTTTTTTTTTTTTTATGAACTCAAGACGAATCTCATCTATGAACTCTGACAAGAAGAAAATGAATATATTTGTTTTGAATATTGGCTCTATTTATTATTTGTTGTAATTGCTATATTCTATGCAATTAGGGGCTGGAATGTTAGAGCCATTTTCTGTGTTGACAATGAGTGTATTATTTTCGTATTAATTTAGATCTTAATATATTCTTTCCATTTATGTATTAGTACCAAATTAAATATTCAGAGAAAAACCTTGATCAACTGCGAGCCACACCTGTGATATAAGGAAGGGGTGGGACTGAGCGTGAGGAGGAAATTGTCTCCAGCAATGAACGGGGAATCGAAACAGTCTTTGATCTCACGTTACACTGATCATTTTGTTTATTTTGTTTGTTTAAATATATGGAAGTAAATAAATCGGCCGAGGAAGGCAAAGAAATCAGCGCCTACAGAGCTTTATTTGGATGTTTTTTAACGTGTGAGTCAAGAAGCGGATCCCTGTTGACGTGGCACAGTTTTAGATATCCCACAAGAATGGGCCACGACAGTTCCCGTAACGTGTGTGTGTGTGTGTGTGTGTGTGTGTGTGTGTGTGTGTGTGTATATAGATGTTTTCCATCTGCAGGATGAACATAATACCCATTCATTTTCTATGGCGGTCAAATCTGACCGAAAACGTCAAGGGTGTTTCACTGTTGAATAAATCACTCAAAATTCAATACAAGTGGGGATCATAAAGTGTATATGTTCAGAGGCCTAGTGTGGAGGATAACATAAGGTATTGAGGCAATTGGATGAAAAACACCAATTGCCTCAAAAAAAAACCACAATATTTATGATTAAAATAAAAGTAATTCGGTCACTTTTGACCCGAAACGCAAGAGAAGGGTTAAATCCCATCTTATTCAGTGCAAGAACATAGTGTGTTATTATCAGAAAGTATAGCAACTCAAGTATTAAAGAAACTATCGTTTGCGATCGAAGAGCAGGATTTATCTTTATGACTCAGCAGTCCTGAGGCCTGTACTACGAAGCAGGATTTCACGCTTAGCCGGCTAACTTCAGGGAAAACTCGGGGTTTCCGGTCCTACGACGCTGGTTCTCTTTTTAGCAGGCTAGATCTCCATGGTAACTTATGCTGAGCGGCTAACCTGCCCCGGAGCAGGTTAGGTTGCAGGCTAAGAGCTCAACTCAGCGAAAGCACTGCCTGCTGAGTCTGACCAATCAGAGCTCAGTGTGCGGAGTTTAAAGGTCCCATGTCATGGCCATTTCCACTGATCATAATTCCATTGTTGAGGTCTACTAGAATAGATTTATATTGTGCAATTTTCCAAACTCACATTGGTTTCTCATACAGCATCTCTGTGTATTCACTGAATTTCAATCTCTGCCTTTAACGGCTCGTTGTAGCTCCAATAGCTCCAATAGCTCCAGCCCCCACCCTCCCTGTGAGCACAGTGTGCTCTGATTGGTCGGGACGTTGTGAATCGCGCTAAGCTCCGTGGAGGTGTTGTTTCCTTGTTTAGCGATACACAGCCAAACTCATCCTGAGCACACACAAAGTCACAGCCGAAGTAAAAACAATAAGTGTGGCTTGATATTGAGTAAGAAAAAGGTTGATAAACGCTGTGAGAATGGGTCTGCAGAGAGAATTTCGCCGCAATCCCAACTGTCTGTTATCAGCCTGCAGCCAGGGAGGAGAAATCAGCAGAGCTGCTTGCACTGAGTGTGTGTGTGAGGAAGTCCGTGGATTGGTCAATTTGGACCAATCAGCGGGGGCTTAACGTAATGGCTCCACGGACGTAACGTAACGGCTCCACGGATTGGTCCATTTCGTTCCGGGTACGGTTGACATCATGATGTACCCGGAAGAATCAAATGGACAATGACGTATCTCCAACGAGGCGTTTTGGAGAGGTATTTTCTGTTTTAGAGTTTTACTCGCTACAGGGTGTACTTTGAGGGTTTTGACTCTGCACACCGTTTACATGCATAAAAACCTTCATAACACACAAGGGGACGGGTACTAACCAGAAAAGCATGACATGGGACCTTTAAAGCGATCAAGTCTTCAGAGCAATCTGACTATCATAACATTAGCGTTAAGAAAGCTTAATTAAATATCTGCCACAACATAAGTAACCGGATCAAAGTAACAGTACAGTCCGCGGTATATCACATCATAATGTATCATATATTTCCTTATCTGAGTCAGCTTCTTGAGCCGTATCTGGCCGTGCAACACTCACAGTGTCACATACTGTATGCAGAAGTATTATTTTAAGCAACACATTAAGTTGACGAAACACTTGAGTCAAATGTAATTAAAGTCAGATCGTGTCTTAGACGGGCAGTGATATCATAAACCTGTTAATGTACGCCGTATTCACCTTGCAGGTGCAGCTATGTGGCTTTTATCCTGGATAAAGTGTTTAAGTCATGGCTGTTTAAAGTTTAACTTCTTCATATGTCTAATATTATATATATATATATATATTATTGACTTTTCATTCAGGAAGTATGACGCTGCGCTGTCAGTACGCTTGTCCATGTTTGTGATTGGTCGAATGCTCCAAATACCACCCCTTTCATGTGAACGCACACCATAGGGCACGGCTGGCTTGAGCGATCCACTTGATAACCCGCGTCGTATTACAGTTTAGCGAGAGCGTATGTTTTGGATTAGGCCAACCGGCTAACTCAAACATATCCAGGTTAGGTTGAACCAGCTTCGTAGTACAGGCCTCTGGTGCATCGGAGGTTAAATCAATGGAGCAAAAAGAGGCTGTTGTGATGCAAGTTCATGTGCACTCACTGTGTGTGTGTGTGTGTGTGTGTGTGTGTGTGTGTGTGTGTGTGTGTGTGGGGCCAGGACAGGGGCAGAAGGATTTTTTCTCTGAAAGCACACTGTAGTTCTGTCTGTTGTTTCTTGGAGCCTGTGAGGATCTGCAGTTCTATTTCGTATATGGCTTCGACCCTCTAAGGCTATCGCTATTGGGTAATCCCCCTGCGCACCCGCGCAGCACTGAAACACTTGTAGTCCACGCCCACCCGCAAGGTGGGCCCCACCCTCGGGCTCCCTTCCGGTATAAATAGGAAGGAGGCCCGACAATCTGCTCCCTCTTTTCTTCAGCACCTCGTTACTGAAGCACAAGACACACTTTAATTGCAGAGTAAACATGATTAACAATTGTGTGAGAGATTGTCCCTCATGTGGCTCTGGGTTCATAATGAGTTATGACCAGCACACAGTAGTGATGGGTCGTTCGCGAACGATTCGTTCTTTTTGAACGAATCTTTGAAGTGAACGAGATGAACTGATTCCTCCCACAAAACGATTCGTTCGCGAACGACGAACTTAAAGAACTGTAGGAAACAGTTCTGAACTGTTTCCTACAGTGTACTGTAATCAGAGCCCTCTCACCTGAGCTCCGACACACACACACACGCACACACACACACACACACACTCCTCAACCTGTCCGCAATAAAGAGGACGGATACCGGAACCGTAGCGTCCAGCTAGCTTAGCGATAAATACACACATCGTTGTATTCTCCTCCCCTTGTCGGCACTAAAAGCTTCAGAGGGCGGATAGCTGGGCTCCGTAGCGTCCAGCTAGCTTAGCGATAAATACACACAGCGTTGTATTCTCCCCCTGTCGGCCCTAAAAGCTTCAGAGGGCGGATAGCTGGGCTCCGTAGCGTCCAGCTAGCTTAGCCGCTAGCTTAGCGATAAATACACACAGCGTTGTATTCTCCTCCCACTGTCGGCCCTAAAAGCTTCAGATGGCGGATACCTGAGCTCCATAGCATCCCGCTAATGTGAAACACACCCACACACAGCGTTAGCGGGACATTCTCCTCTCCCTGTCCGCCCTAAAAGCTTCAGAGGGCGGATAGCTGAGCTCCGTAGCGTCCAGCTAGCTTAGCCGCTAGCTAAAGGTAAACATAGATGGGTACATACTATAGAATATGAATAAATCGTCACCGATGTAGAGGATATATTTTTTTATTCACTTTGAACTCGGCCAAATGGAGTTTAATGCTTTGGGATTTAAGTTAGGCCACATAGTACGTGCATGGGTTTGAAAGTATAACGTGCTAGTCTGCTGTAATACATCGTATAGTCAGGCACACATTTATGAGAGATTTAACAATGGCCAATTATATTTCTTAAATAATATGTAGCCTATTCCCAGAGCATAATTCATGGGGCAACAAGGTGAGGTGTAAAATGTGTTTTAATATCATACATGTTACGCCAGCAAACTTCTTGTACGGACTTCGGCAGTAGTGAAGACTCACTGAACGAATTAAGTACAAAGACGAATCGTTCGCGAACGTGCAAATCACCAGAAGTCGTTCGCGAACCGGTGAACGAATCAGTGAACGAATCTTTCAAGTGAACTGAATCAAAAGATTCGTGTCCCCGAAGGGAATCGGAATTCCCATCACTAGCACACAGTATGTAAATCCTGCCTTGGGAGAGCAAGCGTACGCGGCTCTAAACCAGCAGGTAGCATGCACACATTGTGCAGTCTCCCCTCGGGCGACAGGAAGCGGAGAGTGGACGCTCTCGCTGCTGCGGCCGAGGAGGACGATTGGCCCGTCCAGGCGGCCTTGTGTCCCTGGGGCCGAGTGCCGGGTAGGAGTCGGACGACTCCTACCCCGCCTCCCTCCACGGTTCACCGTTCGGTTCTCCCCTCCCTCCTCTCCCCCGGACGGGGGAGACAGAGTCAGAGCAGGGTGCCAGCTTTGTGGCCGAACATGCTTTCCCCTTCTCCGTCACCACAGCGCTACCGGCGATAGGTGGCATCCTAGGGGAACTGCCGGAGATCATACGCAAGGTGGCCGCCTGCAGAGATCTCCCCGTTCCCCTAGCTCAGGAGAGGTGTGCTCCGGACGACATGACCGGAGTTTTTTCGCGGGTGCAGACGGTCAGGAGTGACCCGGTCTTGCCACGCTTCCCGGCCATCAGGAGGTTCCAGGAGGGGGTGGCGGCGAACCCAAGGACCCTGAAGGCTCCGGTGGCCACATTTGTTCCCCTCACCAAGGTGGAGGGGTTCACAGATGCTGATTTCCCAGCCACCCCTTCTCTGGAGCCGGGCCTGACGGCGTTTTTTGGGGTAAGACAGGCCAACATAATCGCCGGACGGCGCCCTACGTTGAGCTCCCCCAGAGACCAGTATGTCGCCCGCCAGGCCGACCGGGTGCACCAGTGTGCCTTTCAGGCATCGGCGGCGGCGAATAACATCGCGCTGCTCTCCAACTTGGTGGTGACGCTGGTAGAGCGGTCCACCACCTTGGCCGCTGACGAGGCAGACGAGATCAGCAAGACGGCCAGCACGGCGCTCACTCTGTGCACGTCCGTCGCTGTCTCCCAGGTGAGGATTTCCGCATGGGTGACACAGATCCAGCGCCACCTCTGGCTGCAGCAGGCGTCTGTTATGGAACTCTGTTGTTGCTGTGTGTGTTCCGGGACTACTGAGTGTCTGCTGGTTCCAGAATGTGCACTGTCGTTGTCATCTCCATGTCCTTGTCCTCTGTAATTTTGTTCGTCAGGAGAGTAGTTTGTTCGGCGTGTTGATTTGAGAGTCTTCCCATCCCTGAGTTATTTGTTCTTGTTGTTCTCTACTTTGGTTCTGGTGTCTGTCTTCCATCATGTCCCGGAATCTCACATCTTCTTGTCGTCTTTCCGCCAGACGTTGTTGGTATTTATCTTCCTCCCTTTGTCTTTCTGCAACAATGTATTTATGGACTTCGTCTGCCTTTCTTCAATAATGTCATTATTTGCTTCTTCTGCCTTTTGTCTTTCTTCTGCGTGTCTGTCTTCCGTTTCTTGTCTGTGTTGTTGTGCGTCTTCATCTGCTGTTTGTGATTGAAGAGAGAAGAAAGGCTCAGCTGCACTCGCATAAGCGGCCATTAGTGCTGGATCTGCACCGTGTGATCTGTTGGTGGACTGGAATGACATGGGTGTTTGTAATATGTCTCGCTGAAGTTGGCTGTCTGTAGGCATAGTTCTTAATGCGTGCATTTCTGCTATGCGTTTGTGTTCCTCCAACAGCTGGTTGGATTGACTCGTGAGCATTCTTACTCCATATTCCAATTCTTGAAGACATCTTGCTGTGGGGACTCCCTCCAATTCTCCTCCCAAAATACCGAACGTTGGGGCTTGTATTGAGGGTTGAAAGAAAGGGTTCTTTTCTGACACGTAGGGAGGAGACGCTTCAATCAAGCTTGGATAGAGCTTTGGAGTTTGGATTACTGGAGCCTCTTCCATTTTTTCTATTGTGTCTTCCTTCGCTAGCGAATTTGCTTCTTGAACGATGTACATGTTTGCCGTCCCACTAACAGAATATTTTAAATGGACCAACAGAGCTGTAACTCGTGCTTTTCTTTTCTCCGCTTCGTTCTTAGCAATCTTTGCAGATCCATACCAAGAGGGTTGTCCGGCTTTGATCCATGCTTGTTGCTGTCGAAAGGTATTCTCCATTCTCATAGTCAATTACAGCTTTTCTATGGGCTTTCGTTGGTGCCGGTTGATCATCTGCTGGAATCAATCCTCTCGTTTGCCACTGTTCCCACAGTTTCTCTATTAGGTTCCATGTCTTCTGTCTAAGGTTTGGAACTGTTAAAGCATCTGATCTGATTTTTACCCTTCCCTTGATATCTGCAGTTGAGCCTGGTTCTGCGTCTGGTCTCAACTTAGTTTCTTTCGGTGACATGTTCTGTAACTTCTTGAATGAAATTATGAAGTTATCAAAGATGAAGCACTAATCCTCTGACTAGTACCTTTGTATTCCTTATAAAAATATCCTATGTCATCAGAATTTAACTTATTTTTTGGGGTTTTGGTCAAACTAAATTCAAATCTTTTTTAAATTGTAAAAATTAAATTCAAAATGTTGAGATTTTTTGAAATTGTAAAAATGTAATTCAAATTAATTAAAAATGAACAGTGTATGGTTTTGACTGACATATGAAAATAGAAATATGGTGAAAATCTAAATCTGCTGTGTATACTGAAGTTTATGGAATTATGCAAATGTCATAACTTGTGTGTGCTTCAATAAATTGGTGTTTGAATATTCTACAGTCAATCAATCAATCAATGTGTATTTATATAGCCAAATATCACAAATGTTACATTTGTCTCAGTGGACTTCACAGTTTGTACAGAATATCAGTATGACAATATGACACCCTCTGTCCTTAGACCCTCACATCGTACAAGGAAAAACTTCCGAAGAAAACCCACAGTTTAAAGGGAAAAATGGGAGAAACCTCAGGGAGAGCAACAGAGGAGGGATCCCTCTCCCAGGACGGACAGACGTGCAATAGATGCCGTGTGTAAATTGAAAAGATAATACATTTGCAACATAGGTAGTCCAAATGTTTGGAAATGCATGTGTGTATAATAGGAAGATGAGTCCACGAGGATATCCATCCAGGACCTATGATCCAGGACCACAGCCACGACTCAAGATCCAGGGCTCGCGATGCAGGACACAGGACCATCCATGACTCCAGATCCCAGCGTATATAGACACCAAAAAGAAAGAAATTTGGGGAAGCTGGGTTAATCGGAACATGAGAGTACACAGGTATAGACAGAGAGAAGGAAGAAGTAAGATGTCCCCCGACAAACTAAGCCTAGATCAGCAAAACTAGGGGCTGAATCTAATCAGCCCTAACTATAAGCTTTATCAAAAAGGAAGGTCTTAAGCGCACTCTTAAAACGGATAGGGTGTCTGCCACCCAAACACAAACTGGAAGCTGATTCCACAAATGTGGAGCTTGATAAGAAAAGGCTCTGGCTCCCATTGTGCTTTTAGAGACTCTAGGAACTAGGAACAACCAACAACCCTGCATTCTTGGAACGCAATGCCCTAGTAGGACAGTAGGGTATAATGAGTTCTTTAAGGTAAGATGGCGCCTGCCCATTAAGGGCTTTGTAGGCGAGAAGAAGAATTTTAAATTATATCCTGTGTTCGATAGGGAGCCAGTGTAAGGCAGCCAGAACAGGAGTAATGTGGTCCCTTTTCCTAACTCTGGTTAGTACACGAGCTGCAGCATTTTGAATCAGCTGAAGCGACTTGACTGACTTCTTGGTACACCCTGATAATAAGGAGTTACAATAATCCAGCCTTGGAGTAACAAATGCATGGACTAGTTTCTCTGCATCGTTTTGAGGCAAGATATGCCTGATTTTTGCAATGTTACGTAGATGGAAGTAGGCGGTCCTTGAAATTGATTTTATGTGGGCGTTAAAGGATAAATCCTGATCAAATATAACACCAAGATTCCTTACAGTCTCACTGGAGGCCAAATTAATGCCATTCATAGTTAGTATATCTTTAGATAATTTGTTTCGTAGATTCTTCGGGCCAAGTACAATAACTTCAGTTTTGGTCGTGTTTAACATCAAAAAGTTTAAGGTCATCCACGTTTTTAAGTCCTTGAGGCAGTCTTGAATTTTATTTAGATGATTAATTTCATCAGGCTTGATTGATAAATATAGTTGAGTATCATCTGCATTACAATGAAAATGTACAGAATGATTCCTTATAATATTGCCTAACGGAAGCATATATAATGTCAATAAAATAGGTCCGAGCACTGAGGCACTCCATGGCTAACTTTGGTTTGCGTGGAAGATTCATCATTGACACGTACAAACAGAGCGTTCAGATAGATAGGACCTAAACCAGCCTAAAGCAGTTCCCTGTATGCCAACTAAGTGCTCTAGTCTTTGCAATAAGATATCATGGTCGATAGTATCAAATGCAGCACTGAGATCGAGCAAAACAAGAATAGAGACAAGTCCCTTGTCAGAGGCTATTAGAATGTCATTTGTGACCAGAGCTGTCTCTGTGCTATGATGTGTTCTAAAGCCAGACTGAAAATCTTCAAATAAATCATTGTTTTTTTAAGTAATCACACAACTGTTTTGCGACTGCTTTCTCAAGAATTTTTGAGAGGAACGGAAGATTAGAAATAGGTCTATAATTGGCTAAAACCTCTGGATCGAGGTTGTGCTTTTTAAGAAACGGTTTTATCACTGCTACTTTGAATGATTGTGGAACATAGCCTGATAATAAAGACATATTCATAATATTTAATAAAGAAGTGCTAATTAATGGAAAAACTTCCTTCAACAGCTTAGTTGGAATTGGGTCTAACATGCACGTTGATGGTTTAGAAGAGAGAATCATTTAATTTAATTGTTCAAGGTTTATGGCTGAAAAGCATTCTAGTTTACTATCTAGTGTAATATTAGAACTTACGTTTCCGGGAGCTGTTGATAACACTATACTGGTCAAAGGCAAGAGGTCATTAATTTTGTTTCTAAGAGTAACAATTTTATCGTTAAAAAAGCACATAAAATCATTACTACTGAGTGCTATGGGAATAGAAGGCTCAATCGAGCTATGGCTCTCTGTTAGCCTGGCTACAGTGCTGAAAAGAAATCTTGCATTATTCTTATTCTCATCTATTAATGAAGAGTAGTAGGCTGCTCTTGCTTTACGCAGTGCTTTCTTATATTCATTGAGAGTAATATGCCAAATTAAACGAGATTCTTCAAGTTTAGTGGAACGCCATATCCTTTCAAGTTGTCTCGACTTTTGCTTTATTTTGCGGGTTTCGGCATTATGCCATGGAGCTAATCTATGTGGTTTTATTTTCTTCTTTTTCAAAGGAGCAACAGAGTCTAATTTTATTCACAGCGCATCTGTAGCACTATCAACAACATGATCAATTTGGGGTGGTGTACATTTTGTATAAGTTTCCTCCCTTACATGCAGACATGCTATCGAGTTAAGTATCGGTGGAATCTCTTCCTTAAATTTGGCTATAGCACTAACGGATAGGTTTCTGCTGCCGGAGCTTTTGACTAATGCTTTGTAGTCTAGTAACAGTACTTCAAAAGTTACTAAGAAATGGTCGGATAAAGCAGGATTATGCGGTTCGACTAATAGTTGCTCAATTTCAATACCATAAGTCAGAACAAGGTCGAGAGTGTGATTATAGCAGTGGGTTGGTTTATTTACACTGACAGAAACCAACAGAATCTAATATAGAGTTAAATGCAACAGTAAGGCTATTTTTATCATCGTCAACATGAATATTAAAGTCACCTACGATAATTACTTTATCTGTTTTCAGAACCAAAGTTGATAAAAACTCATTCAGAATTCTTATCAGAATTCTCTAAGGACCTGGTGCACGGTACACTGTAACAAATAAGATTGGCTGCAAAGTTTTCCAGGTCGGATGCGTAAGACTAAAAACGAGGCTTTCAAAGGAGGTATAATTAAATTTTGGTTTAGTATTGATAAGTAAACTTGAGTCAAAGATTGCTGCAACTCCACCTCCTCGGCCCGTGCCTCGGGCAATATGAGTATTGATATGGCTGGGTGGAGTGGCCTCATTTATGCTGACATATTCTTCATGTCTCAACCAAGTTTCAGTGAGACAGCATATATCAATATTATAATCTGATATTAAATAATTTACCAATATTGCTTTAGACGCTAGAGATCTTATGTTTAACCTGTTAAGCCCCAAGGTCCCCGCCGGCGGGGACCCTGTTTTTTTTTTTCACGACACTGTGTCTCAGGGCATTTTAATATTTAAAATCCTATTAATGTGTTATACCAGATTAACGAGAAGAATCTCAGCTAACTGACGATACGAACCATTTTTACTGAAACAAAACACAAGTCTCACAAGAAGCGTTAGCATTAGCCTTTAGCTAAAACGGGCAGATGCTACTTCCATTGCTAACTAGCAAAAACGATCTTTAAAACTTAATATTTTCTGCACAAACTACATATCATCTGGAAAGCTGATACTCCACAGATTATTTTGTTATAAGTATCATCCCTGTAGGACACAAACTCACTGAGCTAGCAGCCAGAACAGAGAAGAAAAAAAACAACAGTTTTTAAAAACATAACAATAATTATGTCTTACCGTTGCTGTTTTGTGATCAAAGCTCGTGTTCAAGGGAATAAAAACGCTGCTCAAGGTTAATCCAATGTCTCTTAGTCACTTTAGAATTGTTCCTGATAATCTATCATTACATTCATGGCAGCAGAGTAGGTATAAAGTTTCGCAGTCCCAAGCTAATGCCGTCTCACGTGCTGTTTACGCAAACCTCTCTCTACTTGACGTAAGTGTTTTGCGGGACTTACTGTCACTCGATTCTATTGGCTCTAACGGTTCAGAAAAGGTGTCAATCACCCAAATCGACCAATGGGTTCCAAAGATATGATCCTGCGTAGTATAAACTACGCCTGCTCCGGCTCCATTACGCATTACGCAGCAGGAGAGCTTCGCAGCAGCAGAGCACCGCACCGCAGCAGCAGAGCACCACAGAGCACCCGCAGCAGGAGAGCACCACAGCACGCAGCGACGATAGCAGGTAACAGGTAACAGAGCACATTTCAAGGACGTTGATTTCTTTGCTTTTAGATCTTTTTCTTGTGTATCCTCTTTCCATTTTAGCAAATAATGGCAGCCAGAAGGGAGAGCTTCACCACCGAGCAGGTGCTAGAGATGCTAGCTGACGATAGTGGGGCTATGATCATACCAGATGACTCTTCTTCGGATGGTGATCTCCTCCAGCCAGACCTGGATCCGGACAGTAGTGACTCGGATGTTGAACTTCCACCACGGGAAAGG
Organism: Pogonophryne albipinna; assembly: GCA_028583405.1. Taxonomy (NCBI): domain Eukaryota; kingdom Metazoa; phylum Chordata; class Actinopteri; order Perciformes; family Artedidraconidae; genus Pogonophryne; species Pogonophryne albipinna. Next base: position 38,685,218 of record CM053250.1, on the reverse strand, counting down.
TATGTAATCTCTCCGTTTTTATATATTACTTATGTGTTTGGTGGAACTGCGTCACAGTGCTAGCTTAGCCAAGAAGCTACAGGAATGATTGGGCAAAATGCTAAATAGGGTTACTTGTCTTTTTGGAGTTACATTTTCTAAATGAATGGCCAGTGAATTTATATATATATATATATATATATATATATATATGTGTTTACTTATTTATTTGGTGTAATATTATTCATTTATAGTCTAATATTATCCTTTTTATATATTACTTTTGTGTTTGGTGGAACTTTATCACAGTGTTAGCTTAGCCAACAGGAATGATTGGGCAAAATGCTAAATAGTGTTACTTGTCTTTTTGGAGTTACATTTTCTAAATGAATGGCCAGTGAATGAATATATACATGTGTTTACTTATTTATTTGGTGTAATATTATTCATCTATAGTCCAATATTAGGTATAAGCCAGTGAATTAATCTAATGTCTTTGTTTTTCCACATTTGTTTTCAGTGATGCAGTTGAGTTTGAAATAGCTTCTGGACCCCCATCTGCCACTCAGCCTGTCTCAACAACGCCACGACCATCCACCCAGCCTTCCCCACCCTCACATCCACAGCCGTCTACTTCCACTCAGCCTGCCTCAAGAAATCCACGACCATCCACCCAGCCATCCCCACCCTCGCATCCATCAACGTCTGCTTCCACTCAGCTAGGCCGTTCCACTCGAAGGGTTTCTGCTCCCCCTCCTCAGCCATCATCTTCTGATTCAGAGACACCCAAAGAGCTGCCATACAAAAGGAAAGGAAAAACATCTCTAAAACCCAGGAAGCGTGGCCGAGGTGGGTCTTCCTCTTCCAGAACAACAGAGGAAGAACTCAGGTGGCACAACAGAGAGGAGAAAGACCGAAGACCAGAGCCATTGAGGTTCATACCAGCCAGGATCCCAGGCCCAACCGTTGACAGCACTGCAGCATGGTCTCCCCTCTCCATTTTCAGGCTTTTTTTTAGCACTGCCGTGGTTAATATAATCATTGCGAACACGAACGCCCACGCCCTGAGGAGATTACAGGCAGGAAAGAAATATCTTTGGAAAGTGCTGACTGCGAGGGATTTTTACACTTTCCTGGCCATTATCATTTTCACAGGCCTCGTCCACGTTCACCAACGATCGGACTACTGGAGGAAGAAATGGCCGTACTACTTCTCATTCCCATCTGATAGGATGTCCCGGCAACGCTTTGAAGCCATCATGTGGTCTTTGCACCTGAGCAACCCTGAAGAAGACGAGGAAAACGATCGCAAAAGGAACACCGCAGAGTACGACAGACTTTTCAAAATCAAGCCCCTGTACACTGACATCATTGCTGCCTGCAAAGCACATTTCCAGCCCTATCAGAAGATTTCCATAGATGAAAGGATGGTTGCTTCCAAGGCCCGCATCAGCATGAAGCAGTACATGAAAGACAAGCCAACAAAGTGGGGATACAAACTGTTTGTGCTGGCAGATTCCTCAACGGCATACACCTGGAATTTTTTTGTGTACACGGGGAAGAGTGAGTTCACCGAAGGCAAGGGACTCAGCTACTCCTCCGTGATGGACCTCCTGCCACTCCGTCTGCTCGGTGGGGGCTACACACTCTTTGTGGACAACTTTTACTCCAGCCCCACCCTCTTTGGGGATTTGTCCATAGAAAACATTGGCTGTTGTGGGACCATTCGGAAAAATCGAGTTGGTTTTCCACAAACTCAGTTCAACGCCCTTCCGAAAAAGGCTGAAAGGGGAGATTTGCGGTGGATAAGGAAAGGCAAACTCCTGTTTGTGAAGTGGATGGACACCCGTGAAGTGTCCATGTGTTCCACCGTGCACGAGGCCTTCAGCGGTCAGACGGTCCAGCGGAAAGTGAAACAGGCTGGCGTGTGGCAAACCAAGAACGTCCCCGTTCCTGACGCTGTGGTGGACTACAACCAAAGCATGGGTGGCGTGGATGTGTCCGACGCTTTGATCGGGTACTACAGCGTTTTCCACAAAACCATGAAATGGTAAAAGACTTTTTTTTTCCATTTCATGGACATTGCAGTGGTGAACAGCTTCCTTCTCCACAAGGAGCTGTTCAAGATGAGGAGTGACCCTAGCAGGACAAAGCCACACACCCAGAAGACTTTCAGGGAGCAGCTTGCTGCAGAATTGTTGGAGTTTGCTGAAGGCCCTGCACCTCCACCACCCCCTCCTCCACCACTCACATGCATGCCCGAGTATTATGGGGAAGATGCCACCAAGGTCAGGAAGAACTGCAGGAAGTGCCTAGATGCTGGACTCAAAAGGGTGAAGACACCTGTGTACTGCAGGAAGTGCCAGGTCCCTCTGTGCTTCACTACCAAAAAGAACTGTTTCAGGGAGTGGCACGACCTAAATACTGGAACATTCAGGTAGGTATAAAGTTCAGGTAGGTATAACGTTTTGCGCATGTATGTAATGTATTGTGCAAGTACACCTACACACACTGACCTACAGTGTAGTTTTATTGTATAGTGTGTTGGTACAGTTACATACATACACACACACACACAGCTACACTTACACATACACACCTACCCACACAGCTACACTTACACACCTACACATACCCACACACACACATACATACCCACACACACACACACCTACACTTACACACACACCTACACACAAATATTTAAAAAAATATATATTTAAAAAAAAAAAAATATTATTTTTTTTTATATTTTTTTGTTTTGTTTTGGGTGGAATGAATACCTATAGTGATGATTCATTGTAATACAATGATTTTTATAGTCTGGTACCTGAAAAAGGTCAAATGGCACTGATGGAACCAAATGTGCCCAAATGTGCCCAAAGCTTATTCCGCCTGGACTTTATTTTCATAAACCTCTCTAAAAAGGTCAAATGTCACTTGTTTTGCCTCAATCTTGATACAGGGTACTTATTATATGTTATACTTTGGATTCCAAAGCTTTTAGGCTACTAACCCATCATTCAAGGGTGGTCTTCACTATATGTAATGGGTTTTCTTTAGGCGGAGACAGGAATTTAAAAATTTTTGCTATGTTCCATCTGAATTTACTCTGACACAGAAAAATCTATATTGATTCTGACACTTCTACATCCAACTCACAGATGTAACCTTGCTTTGATAACAAATTATTCATATAAACCTTTTAGAAGTGAAGTTATAGTCATTTATTCTGGGAATGTCATTTTCGAGCCTGAAACCTGAAAAACAGGCTCGGGGTTTAACAGGTTAAGAGACCACATTTAATATTCCTGTTTTGTTGCACTGTAGTAGTTGTTACATTTACTAGGATATTATGTATGACACCTCTATTAGGTTTTACCTTAAATTGTCCTTGGGCAGACACACACACTGCTAATATTGGGTATTTTATTGGGTTCGGGATTCTAGGTTGAAAGACTATTATGTAAGGTTTCTTATCTTAAAATTAGAAACCACTTGCAATTCTATCTGTGTGTGATGAAGTATGTGTTCATTTATAACACTTGAAATTAAACTTCAGAATATAATTGTGTCTTTACCTAAGATGTGTTTTATTTATAATTCTGCTCCTGTGATATGTAATAATTCTGTACTACCAGCAGAGTGCGCTGTTGTAATTTCCAGCTTAATCCACTAGGGATAGCTGTTGCAAAACTGACCTCCATTTAACAAGAAGAAGCTTATTTTCCTTAACAATATCTTAGAAATGGGAAGAAAATGACAATATGGTTAAACAATACAGCACAAAACCACCAAAACACATTTGCCAGCAGAAATACTTCAAAATCAGCTTGGACCTTTATAAAATACAATAATCCTTCCCTCCAAACACCAACGGCACAGACAACCCGATCCAGCAAAATGCACTATTCTCTAGTTCCAACCGTGACAAGAAGTATGATTTGTTCTTCACAAGATGGAGAACAGAAAAATGACTTAGCCTCATGGGAGTGAAACCAAATTGATTAGATTTGCATTTCACAAAATGGTGACTGCCACCGGTTTGTTTGTCAACATGAGGTCAAAACAAGATGGCAACTGATTTTTCAACCCCCAACCTGAAGAACAAAGAGATTTGAAAATACACCATGTGGCTCTCACAGAGGAGTTTAAATAATATCGGGATGATCTTTAGACTAACCGTAACAAAGGGAACCACTGGTGTGATAAGTTATAGTTTTGAAAATACAACACTCTAGTTTAAAATAATAAAATGTCTATCTAGTTTACTATGAAAATGGGCCTTGAACCCCTTACGTATAACTTATAGGCCTTAAACCAAAATACGTAATAATTGACTTAGAGTCACTATGTTTATCTATTGCTGTTTAAACACTATAATGGGACAAAGTGGAACGCTATCCAAACACAATCAGAAGAATATCGTCTAACGCACGAATGTCGCATTTCCTGTCGTAATCCACACGCAATGTCTGGTTAAAAACAGAACAGAATAAACACAGATAAAGCCTTAAACTTTAATCAGGCCTATTCACTGAAAGGACTTTTTTAAAACAGCCTTAAACTGTTGTTAGACAAACACTCACTTCAAATCCTAAGCCTTAAACTGACTCGCTATGTCTCCTTTATTCTAACAGCCTTAAACTGTTTAATGGCCTTAAAACACTTATGTTATAGGCCTTAAACTTAAGAACGTAACAAGAGACACCTACTTGAAGTAACATCAGCCTTTAACTGACTACACACCTTAATATTTCTGGCATAAAAAACACATAGAAATTAATAGCATGCAGCGTTAGTGAAAGAGCAAAAAGGAAATGTGAACTCACCCTGCTTGCGACAAAACAACACCACGAGTTATAGGATGCCTATGTTTATAAATTTAGGTTGTTTTAACATTAAAATGCACAGCTATTTTCAGGATCCGCTGTTAAGAACTCAGGCACTTAGGAGGTAGGATCCAATTGCACGACCCGGGAGACAGAGGTAAAGTATTGGTAAGATACTTTATTTTCCAAAACAAAAAGCAAGATGAGCAAAAAATTGTCACTTTCGAATCTCTAGCTGAGATGACAAAAAAATAAGAACAAAATGAAAATCGCTCAAGTGGTGAGGAACAAAACTTTACAATAGCACGAAGAGAGCATAGACCTGACTGTGGCAAGAGACAAGACCTTCCATGGCAAAAGACAAAAACGAACTGACACTGAACACTGGGAGACAGGGGAATTTAAACACATGGTAACAAGACACAGGTGGGAACAATCAGGGGCGGGGCTGACACTGATGAGCACAGAAGGGGTGACAGGTGAAAACAATCAGGAAATTAGACACACCAGGGAAACTAACGACAGACATGAAAACACAGGGGAAAAGGCCAGACAATACACAGGGAGGAAACATGACAAGGAGAAAAGCAAAACACCCACTACCAGACACAAAACTAAAAACGTGACACAACACAAGAATCGTGACAGAACCCTCCCCCTCACCGTGTCCTGTCCGAAACAGGACAGGACACGGTGTTGGCAGGAAACTCGGCAGAGCAGGTCTCGGCGGGACCCCCAACGGAACAGGACATGGAGCCGGCAGGACCCCCGACGAAACAGGTGTCGGCTGGACCTCCAACGGCACAGGACATAGGGTTGGCAGGACCCCCGGCAGAAGAGTAGTCGGTGGGGTCTCCAACGGCACAGAACATAGGATTGGCAGAACCCCCGGCAGAAGAAAAGTCGGCAGGGCCTCCAACGGCACAGGGCATAGGGTTGGCAAGTCCCCCGGCAGAACAGTAGTCATCGGGGCATCCAACGGCACAGGACATAGGGTTGGCAGGACCCCCGGCAGAGGAGTAGTCGGCGGGGTCTCCAACGGCACAGAACATAGGCTTGGCAGGACCCCCGGCAGAAGAGTAGTCGGCGGGGTCTCCAACGGCACAGAACATAGGATTGGCAGGACCCCCGGCAGAAGAGTAGTTGGCGGGGCCTCCAACGGCGCAGGGCATAGGGTTGGCAGGAGCCCAGGCAGAACAGTAGTCGTCGGGGCCTCCAACGGCACAGGACATAGGGTTGGCAGGACCCCCGGCAGAACAGTAGTCGTTGGGGCCTCCAACTGCACAGGACATAGGGTTGGCAGGACCCCCAGCGGAACCTCCAACGGACCAGGACATTGGGTAGGGACTTGAGAGGGAACTCGAGAGGAGACTCGAGAGGGAACTCGAGAGGAGACTTGAGAGGTGACTTGAGAGGGCACTCGAGAGGTGACTTGAGAGGGCACTCGAGAGATGACTTGAAAGGGAACTCGAGGTGACTCGAGAGGGAACTTGAGCGGGGACTCAAGGGGGAAACTGAGAGGTGGCTTGAGAGGGAACTTGAGAGGTGACTTGAGAGGGCACTCGAGAGAAGACTTGAAAGGGAACTCGAGAGGGAACTTGAGCGGGGACTCGAGGGGGAAACTGAGAGGTGGCTTGAGGGGGAAACTGAGAGTTGGCTTGAGGGGGAAACTGAGAGGTAGCTTGAGAGGGAACTCGAGAGGAGACTCGAGAGGGGACCTGAGAAGGAACTTGACAGGGAACTCAAGAGGAGACTCGAGAGGGAACTTGAGAGGTGACTTGAGTTGGCACTCGAGAGGTGACTTGAAAGGGAACTCGAGAGGTGACTTGAAAGGGACCTCGAGAGGTGACTTGACAGGGGACTCGAGAGGGGACTTGAGAGGGCTCTCGAGAGATGACTTGAAAGGGAACTCGAGAGGGGACTGGAGAGGGAACTTGAAAAGGACCTCGACAGGGGACTCGAGAGGGGACTTGAGAAGGAACTTGACAGGGGACTCGAGAGGAGACTCGAGAGAGAACTTGAGAAGGACCTTGACAGGGGACTCGAGACGGAACATGAAAAGGAACTTGACAGAGGACTCGAGAGGAGACTTGAGACGGTCGGTAAGCCGACAGGGCACAGGAAGCTGGCATCGGCCGAAGAGCCAGTACTGGAGCCGAAACTGGAGTCGGGACCATAGCTACTGGGGCTGGTAGTGAAGCCGGAACCATGGCTGCTGGGGCCGGTACTGGAGCAGTCCGTAGGTGAGGGATCAAACGATTCATCTTTTCAGCCAGTTGTTGCAGCTGTGTAGAGATGTTTTTTTGAATCTCTGCCTGCCGTCCTCTCAGCTCTTGTATTCTCTGGATGGTTATACCCAGCTGTTCCTCGTGGTGAAACATTTTCATGCTGTGTGCTGACAGAGCGGCGTGAAGTGTTCTTGGGTTGGCTGGGTCCATAATGGTCAGTTTGTTCTGTTAAGAACTCAGGCACTTAGGAGGTAGGACCCAATTGCACGACCCGGGAGACAGAGGTAAAGTATAGGTAAGATACTTTATTTTCCAAAACAAAAAGCAAGATGAGCAAAAAATTGTCACTTTTGAATCTCTAGCTGAGATGACAACAAAATAAGAACAAAATGAAAATCGCTCACGTGGTGAGGAACAAAACTTTACCATAGCACGAAGAGAGCATAGACCTGACTGTGGCAAGAGACAAGACCTTCCATGGCAAAAGACAAAAACGAACTGACACTGAACACTGGGAGAAAGGGGAATTTAAACACAGGGTAACAAGACACAGGTGGGAACAATCAGGGGCGGGGCTGACACTGATGAGCACAGGAGACACAGAAGGTGAAAACAATCAGGAAATTAGACACACCAGGGAAACTAACGACAGACATGAAAACACAGGGGAAAAGACCTGACAATACACAGGGAGGAAAACATGACAAGGAGAAAAGCAAAACACCCACTACCAGACACACAAAACTAAAAACGTGACACAACACAAGAATCGTGACATCCGCTGGCCGCCGTCAAACACACAAATCTAACATGTCCTACATAAACTATTGAAGAATTCGATATAACAGGCTTCTCCTTACCCATTGGTTTTGAGCTCTTTTGTGTGTCGAACGGTTGGCCGCGTCTCCGGTGAATAGCTGGCGTTGTCTCTCCCGGTCCAGCGAAATCACGTCGGGGAAAGATCTTAAATCTTACATCTTAAAGTAAATAACAATAAACAATAGCCCTTAACCCTGTAAGGCCCCCGGTTGTAATTTTACAACATTACTTTAAGCTATCCTAAAAAAGTCAGTAAATGTTTTGGTTTTTTAAAAGACTACATTTACATAGTCAAATGGTCCTTTTGTTCAGCCTCACAATGCTATTGGATAGTAATGTGTTTAAAGGTCCTGCCCTTTGGCCATACACGCCAGGGATTTTGGGCCCCATGAAAATATATCACATTGGGCCCCACCACTAAGACTAACATTCCTGACAATAGATCTCAATAGTCATCTTTTATAGTGTAAATGCCTTTTTAATAATAACATTTTTGAATGGAACATTGTCAACATGAATGCATAAATCCAAATAAATATAACTTAAATATGTGGAAAAATAATGTGTTTGAAATGTGTAATTGAAATTAGATGTTAGCTTTTAGTTTTGATATATATATATATTGTGTTCCAGTCTCCCTTCAGATATGTTAAGTGGCATGGCATTCAACACAATGCTGCTTACCTCCTTCAGTTGGGAGAAAAGCTGGTTCAGTTTCAGCCTTATGGGGGGACAGGGCTGCTGAGCCTAAAGATGGATCTGTTGGTCCTGGCACCAGGGGAGGGACAACTGATTTAGTATGAATAGCTGCAAAAAATGTACCTGCATTTGTTAAATGTCAGCCAAAAGAGGAGGGAAATTAAAAACCTGTATAGATATTAACAGTACTTAATGTCAGCTTAGTAAAAAAAAAACATAACAATTATTATTTACAATGGACTACGCTTAGCTAACAGACACATTTCCACCACTCATGGACCACACCCACCTTTTCTTTGAAAAACTGGTGATATACTGTCGCCCTCTCTTGTCTTTCTCTCCTTTCTTTTCTCTTTTGAAAGCCTAACTTTGTTAGTCGTTGAAACATCGTATACTACACACGTAGGTACTAGCATCCCTGCTCCTCACATGCTCTCACTCTCTGCTAGAAAGTGCCGGCGGTGCTGCACCGTGTTTGGAGGTAGGACCAAACCATTACATGTAAATAGAAGGGGGTGTACAGAGGCTTTGGATAATTCACTTTTGGAAGAAAATAAGTTAAATGAATTGTAAGTTTAGTGAGTACATTATCGATATAACGTTCTATTAATGTTAATTCTTGATAAATGATGAAAGGTTACTTAAACATTTTTTTCTTAATGTTCTAAAATTGTTTGGTCCCCCGTGGTGAGGGTGTTTGGGGTGGCCAGGATTCCACGGCCAGCCCCAGACACCCCCCAGTTTCCCCCCTAGCGGTTTGGGATTGGGCCGAAGAGAAGGGATTAAACGCCGCGGCAGACAGGGAGAATGAAAAAACATGGATAAAAATCAAAGAAAACGAAAAGAAAAAGGTGGGGCCCGAAAAGGCAAGAGAATAAAAGGTGAAGTCACTCGCAGGTGAAGCATATAAATGTCGCAAATTGACAGACCTTTTTGGCAGCAGCGCTGCTTCAAGCACTATCAGCAGCAGCTTAGAACACGTGCAAGATGATGAAGAGAATGATGAGGGCGCAAGTTCAGATATACAGCCAGCCTCCTGCGTTCATGATGAGGGACAGAGAGTTGAGCTGCTGGAAGAACCATCTCAACTGGTACACGTGCAGGGCAAGAGCAAGAGGTGGGTGAGAATTATCCCTTGAACTCAGTGGCTTTTTCTCCTGGAGGCCAAGGGAAGCCAGGCTTCCCCTGTTTTTTTGGATTGTAGTTATAATTTTAATAAATAAATAGAAATTATTCGGTAATTATTCTGCTGGCCCATCTCTCCCCCATTCTCATTGAGTATTTTACAAAGAGTGAAACAGCGCCCCTCTAGATGTTATGGTGAAACAGTAGATTGCACTCTCTGTTGCGAGAGGAGGCTAGCCGAAATTGGCTTCCCTTGGTGAAATAAAATTGAGGGATTGACCAATCAGATGAGGCTCACGTCATGCCTCACAATCCAATCAAATCGCATCAACTTCAGTTCGTACTGTAACTGTCATCACCACCCTTAAAAAGTAGCAAGCAACTGAAGCAAGTGCAATTATGGAGGGTGGAGATTTGGAGTATTTCATCAAAAATAATTGTACTAAACTTCCGCTACAGGCAGCAGCAACTAAAAATGAAATCTGATGACAGGACAATGCCCAAACTGGAGCTGTGTACAGAGAGGAAAAAAGGAGCGAATCGGACGTAAAACTTTAAATAATAAACAGCGGATTTCTAACATTTGACATTTCATGTGGCCGGACTGGGTCAGTTTCCAGGGCTGAATTTTAGTCCCAGTCCGCCCCTGGTGCAGCTTCCCAGTATGAAGATGCTCCATTAGCTGCTTATGAAAACATAGTGATGGTTGTTATTCAGTATCACCTTGGCATTCTGGGATTCTTCAGGTAAGAGATTGTGTTACTCATTGCAACTGGATTCAAATAAAGATAAATACTGCAAATACCAACAGTATCACCGTGTTTTCCAGACTTTTCTTAGCTAAATGATTCTCTAAAAATCCTAGGCGAGTGTCTTGATTTTTTGGTTTTAAACAGCACTGGAGACCAGCATGCTCAGGGCAATTGAGGTTTCTTGGACCAGCTAGCGGCCCTAAGATGGGTGCAAGAAAACATCGAGGTCTTTGGTGGCGATCCAAAAACTGTCACAGTCGCTGGAGAATCTGCAGGAGGCGTCAGTGCATCTATACTGGTAACGAAAATGTCTCACACGAAACAGAAAGAAACAAAACCAACCAAATGTTAGTTACATATTTTTAACATGACCCAAATGTGTGAACCTCTGTCTGTATTTGTGAGTGCATTTTGAATCTATGTTAACAACATATGTATCAACCTTAATATTCAGACTCTGTCTCCACAAGCAAAAGGACTGTTATATTTCACCTATGTATTTCACACAGGCTCCGCCCTCTACTGGACTCTATGGGTACTACTCTCTATCATGCTGTGCGTGCTTTCACCTACTGAGTTTACGTAAACGTAGCCGGCCAATCGGGGCGAGCCTACCTGAATGCGTGCACAGGCCCACAGTATATAAAGCGGCTACACCCGCCGCCCACTATCCTTTTTTCTCTTCAGACGAGCTGACAACCGAAGAGTTAAACGAACGAAGATTAGAAGATTAGAAGAAATGAAAAATGGACTCGCCATTACTGGAAGCTCGGCCATGCCCCAGCCCCACCTGCCCTGGTTTGATCGCGGGCGCCACCACCTCTGCTTAGAGTGTTTGGGGGACCAGGATACGGCCGAGGCGGTGCCATTCACGTTCGCCATTCCAGCGGGGCGGATGGCTCCGTTTGCCGTTGTCGGGCACTTCCGGGTCCGGTCCATGGAGGTCCACCGCCCTAGGTGATGACCATGGCGGCGGAGCGCAGCTGCTCCCAGCGGGCAGCAGGCTGGGCAGGGAGCTGAAAAGAGCTCTGACCAGTAGCGAGCCGTCAGGGCCCTCTAAGATATTCTACAAAATAATATTTAAAAACATTAAAAAAAATAATATTTTTTTTTAAATATTTTTTTTTGTTATATTTTTCATTAGTTTTACCAAAATAACTTGATTTAATTGTATTTAAAATAACATTTCCAAAGAAATAAATCCTTCGAATCTGCCTATTCAGTTTCTGTTGGAATGTGAAGGGTTAAATGAAAGAAGCTCTCTCTGCGAGTCTGTGAAGAGAGGAGCTGTTGGACGTCCAGGCGGTCCAGCCAGCGCCATATAGACTGAGAGTTATGTCATCTCCGTTCACTCCAATGGACCACTTTTGGCGGATCGTGGAGCCTCTCAATCGTTCCCCGAAAGTTAGCGCCAAGGCTAGCAGAGCTATAGAGTTGCAGCATAATAGACCGTTCGTGACGGACTTTTAAAGGTAAGAAGAAGTTTAAAGATGTATATTGCGGATATTATCAGTACATCTGATTCAAATTAACATGTGTATTAAAGGATGTCAGTGGATTATCCCTAAATTAGTAGATTTAGGGAACGTTTACAGATAACAGATCAAGCTAGGATACCGAAGCAAGTTAGCAACACACGTTGAACAGCCTTTTAATTGTAAATTCCGTTCTCTTAATGTCTATTTGGGCCAACGTTGTTGAATTAGAGAAGAGGGGCTTCTAAACGGGATTGTATGCGGGGGTGGAGGGAGTTAAATATTAGATAAATATAACTTTGGTGAGTGTTTTTAGCAGAGACATATTGTGTCCTTGTGATTATGTTGATTATTACCTGTCTGTATAATGTTGCAGCTCAGCTGATTTTGGATTGATGGCAAAGGGAGAGGGACTTAAGTGAGAGTGAAAACACAAGGTAAGTTTAATACTACTGTTTTATATAAGTAGACACCTTATCTCCCCAAGGCAATTTCCCATCCAATAGGTGTGCTATATAGGTGTGTATAACCCTTTCTCCTGTCTGTTACTCCCTCTTTCAGCACAAGAACCAGAGGGGGATTCAATGGAGCCTGAATACCTGCACTGAGACCCTCACCCTGCACCCTGAGTCTCAACTCTCAGTGTTTTTCAAGCCTTTCCCTGTTTTTTTGTATTAAACAAAACATTAAGCTTTCCCAATGGTGTGGTTTTCGTTTTGTGAAAAAGTGCAAATGCAGTGTTTGTATATAATTACATCACATATTTTTTTGTTGTTGGTCGTGAAATTGCTCCTGCTGACTTGAGCCAGCCATTTTTTCCTCCGCTCTGTGTCAGTGGGGAAGCCGTACATTCGTACTCCTTTCTCTGAGCGATTGGAGCATCCCCAGGCAGCACAGCAAACCATGGTGGCGACTAGGAGACAGCACAGCCAACCAGGACAACACGGAGGAAAAGGCACAGACAAACTGCATGATATGCTATTCAATGTTTATTGAATTCCATGTATTTGCAATGGATGTTCCTAAAACAACACATTTAACATCATCATGCTGCTGCTGCTGCTGCTGCTAGTCCTTTGATAGTCACCTGTCGGTCTCCTGTCCTTTCTGAAAGCCATAAAGATGACATTAGTCATTTAGATAACTTGTGTCCTCAATTACCATGGGATTACTGAAACTACCATGAATTTAAGAAAATGGTAGACATTAATCTAATCTGAATTTTAAAGCATTACTTTAGATCCCCTCCCTCTAAATGTATCAATAAACATTAGAAAGTGATGCTCCTGACTACCATACAAGTTTAAGAAGATAATATTGGTTTTAAAGAATTCAAAGCTATAAATAAACAGCAACAGGCTCTTTAACCAAGGCACTGTTAGCCTAACATGTAAACTAGTTGTTCACACTAATCCTAATATTATCACTTAATATTAGCAAATTCTATTTTATTTTTTAAAACATATTGATGTAAATACATACACATATTGATTTGTTGTATAAATATTGCAAATCAAAACCTTTATTCACTAATAATTACCAAAAATCGTAGTTCTATCTCCTGTTATCAATGCATTCACATTGCCCCCATGCCGAAACTCCCTTTTTATGGAAGGTTTGGTAGCGGAGTAGGCCACCAGATAATACTACAGCTTCTTAGCTTTGGCTCCACAGCTGCTGGCATGTCCCCTGAACACAGTTTTGTGGGGAATGGAAGCCCCACAAAAGCTGTGAACTGACAGAGTAGAGGGGCATGACACTGAGACTGGGTTACTCACTCCAGCTTTGCAGCGTCCCTCCTCCATTCAGGGGCAAGCAATAGAGAGTCAAATCTATCATCCTGGGAGGAGATAGGTTTCCTTTCAACAGGAAGTCGAAAAGAGGCCCTGTTACAAGAACGGTGGGTTACGTATTGTAACCCTAGTTCTAGAGTGATGTGTGTGTGAAAAATTCATTTAGTAAAAACGATGGCATTTATCCCAGAGTAAGAGTCATCTCTCTCCACATGATCCCATAATGTCTTGTTGAGATCGGCAAGGCCATTTTCATACGATGTTAATTGGACACCCATTATGAGGCGCGGCCCCCGTGAGAGTGGCCGCGGTGCGTTCAGGGATCTCCGCAGAAGAACAGTGGGTTACGTAGGCCTAGTGTAACTCTAGTTCTAGAGTGATATGTGTGTGTAAAATGCATTCAGTAAAAACGATTGCATTTTAGCGCTGCGGGACCATGGCATGAGGGTGTTCTTTTATCTGGACGACCTCATAGTCATGGCCAGGTCCAGGGAATGGGCAATGTTTCACACAGCCCAATTGATCCTACACCTAACCAAGTTGGGTTGAAAAAGAGTTGCGGTCAATTGGAAGAAGAGCTCCCCCATACCTCACCAGCAGGTAGAATATCTGGGGGTAATGCACGATGCAGGCAGACTACGTGCCACCCTGACAGAAAGCAGACAGGCATCCCTGCTGCGGGCAGTCTGCAGGCTGCGTCATGGGGCGACGGTGACAGCTTTGATCATCATGCAGACTTTGGGTCTCATGACGGCTGCTCACTCCATAGTGCCACTCGGACTCCTGCATGCACGTCGCACGCAGAGGTTTACCGGCCTTCGTTTAGATCTAGCAAACATGTGCTAGTGAGGAGCGACAACCGCACCACACTGGCGTACATCAACAGGCAAGGCGGAGTCCGCTCAATAGCCTTGTTGACCGCAGCAGAGAACCTGTGGTTGTGGGTTTCACAGATTGTGTTGTCTCTAAGGGCCCTGCACATCCCGGGACGGGAGAACGGGTGGAGGCTTCACCCGGAGGTGGTGAAGCAGGTCTGGACTCAGTTCGGGAGAGCAGAGGTGGACCTGTTCGCCGATCGGCGCAACAGCCACTGTGCCCTGTGGTTCTCCCTGGCCCGGTGGGACAATCCGCCCTTGGGGGTGGACGCATTTGCACACGAGCCATGTCCAATGAAGCTGCTTTACGCCTCCCCCCCCCCCCTGGAGAGGGTTAGGCGGGAGCAGCTGTCAGTCATCCTAGTGGCCCCAGATCGCCGCCTGGCGCCGTGGTACGCGGGGGTAACACAGATGATGGTGGGCCAGCCCTGGGCTATTCCTCAGGTCTGGGGAGCGCTGTCTCAGGAAGCAGGTGCAATAGGGGCGTTACCCACTCTGGGCCAACCTCTCCAGGCTTGGCTCCTGAGAGGGACAGGCTGAGACTGTCTGACAACGTTATTCAGACTATCCAAGCAACAAGAGCAGAATCCACCACAGCCTGTTACAGGCCAAAGTGGGCGGGATTCCGGCGATGGTGTGAAGGAAGGAGTCTAGAGCCTCTGTCATGCACGTTGGGCTCTATTCTTACCTGCTTACACATACTGGTGGACAGGGGGCTGGCTCATTCCACAATTAAGGTGTATGCAGCAGCCATCTCGTCCTGCCATGAGGGATTTGGAGGCAGGTCAGCCTTCAGTCAGCCGGTTATGGCGCGGTTTTTACAGGGGGTCAGGAGGCAGCGCCCAGTAGTGCACACCTCCGCCCCACAGTGGGACCTGCCGTTGGTGCTCGAGGCTCTAGTCACAGAACCAGTTGAGCCCCTGGAGTGGAGTGCACCAGCTGGGCGTAAAAAAGTAGGGCTTAACTCTAACGTCGGGCTTAGCTACGTCCGACGTAGTGATTCGAATTTACACCGAGTGCACCAAGCCTGACTAGTCTCGGGCGTAGCTGCGACTGGTCTTAAGATGCGCGTCCACGTGAATACACGCGAAACAGTAATTGTTGCCAAGCAACGCCATTTTACCATTTTACAGACTCAGAGGACCGCAGAGAAGAGGGAATTCCCACACCCACAGCGTCAGCGATGACTCAAGGGGAATCCCAAATGGTCACACCCCGAAAGAGAAAGAGGGATTTGTCAGAGCTACAGCGGGAACTGACGGAGAAAGAAATCGTTCGTTTGGAGGTGGAGACCGCCAAATTGAGAGCGGAACACAAAAAATGTAGCTGGAGAAGGAGAAATTGAGACTCCAAATAATCATTCTTAAGAATCAGCTACTAATCACTGAAGAGAAGACAATGTTTCACCATTCTGTAATCCATGGGCGTCGCAGCCATTATATGAGGGTGGGACAAGTCCCCCCCACTTTTTCAAATGATTAGTTTAGACCCCCCCACTTTTACCATGTGGAAAGTCCGTGAATCGGTCTATCCACTCGCCGCACTCTGTAGAGCGCTGTGTCAGTGCTTCACTATCAACTCCATTCCATAATAAGTAATCGGGCAGTTCGATGTGTGTAGAGGTGTGTGTGGTTAACACGTAGCAGCCTGCAGTCACTCTTAAGCTGTTCTGATGAAGGTAAACACAGCGAAGGCGGTGCGTAAAAAGGCACAGCTCTTTACCCGCTGGTGCCGCACTTCTCAGAGGCGGAGTTACACGTCCCGCTGCCTCCTGATGCTGCCTGCAGCCATTTCATGAAGTGAAGGAGGTTTTCCTTCAAACAGCTGCGGGCAGCAGATACCGTGAGAGTCCCGCACATGAATTCATAGATCAAGGCAGACTGGTTTACTCTGCTGTTTTGCCAATCCGGTGCTTAAACAAATAGCTCTACACCCCTGGTCGACATGTCCTTAAAATGAAGTCAGAGTTTGAAATATATCTCAAATAATGTATGCACTGCCATTTCCCCACATCAACATAACAGTCTGCAATGAAACGGTTGTCTCCTGTGCGCTCCTCTTCCTACTTGGCGCACCGGTAACTTTCTCGTGCGCACGAGAGGCTGAGACCAGGCTGAGCCACAGCTGAGACCAGGCTGAGGAACATCACAAAAGCCATTTTCAACGGCTATCTGGTGAAAGATGAACTAGGCTACTGGATGAAATAATATGACTGGTATAGGTGCGAAAATTAAACACGTTTTGAAAAAAATATTATGATAAAATATTTTTATATATTTATAATTCTGCAAATATTACGATAAACTCACAGCTATTTCGCGGCCCGGCAGTAACACCTGGGGGTTGGGAACCCCTGCTTTAAGGTACTCTCTCTCAAAATGGTAATTTGCATTATGTTTTAATTATACTTCTTATCATTCAGAAGCTTTTTGTGTGTGATTATGTTTTACTGAGTGCTTATAGGCCATTTCCATCCCAGTATTCAGTTAACTGTTTATTTTCTGTGCACATTACATAGATAGCTAATATTCTACTGCTTGGGACTTTGAGTCTTCAAAATGTCCAATGTCACAGACTGGGACTTACTTTAGAGTCAGTTGTATTTACATTCAGTATGACTTGTTATGATTCAATGTTGATGAAAGGGAAGTGACAGTTTCCCTTTCATCAACATTGAATCATCCATCCATCTCATCCCAGAGTGTTAAGGAAATCAGTGGGGATATTGAAAAGGAAACATTTCAGTCAAGGGGCATCATATGACCAATATAGACAGAAGAGCAACATTTATTTGAACATTTAAGTCAATGATACCATTTCTAGGTGAACTTAACATCTGTATGGAGTCAGATCAGTCTCTATATTAATAAATGCTCACAGAAGGATTCACAAATGTATTTTGCGATTTATATATAAATGACTCTCCACAACAATATCTCTTAATGCACTCACAAATATGTATTGTTGTATATAAATGTACAAGAAATGGGCATTTAAACTGCTTTTTATTAATTCAAAGACGGCTCTGAATTAATAATCAAATATGTTTCCTTTCTTTACTACTGGATGAAATTACAAAATGTACCCATCATTTTCCTCATGCTAGTAGAGCCACATAAAAGTATCAAACCACCTGTTAAAATGCACCAGAATACAGGAAATCTATTTTATTTCGTGGGGGAGGACCCCCACACCCCCCTTTAAAAATGTCCCCCCCACATTCAGGATGCTTCCTACGCCCATGCTGTAATCATGTTGTAGGCCTACTTGTTTTTTATCTCAATTTCATGTTAATAGTTCTCCAAAATGTTGTTATTTAATGTTCTTGTGTGTGTTCTTTGAATAAAATAGGCCTAATGAAAATATGTGGTCACAAAGGGAGCTTATTGAAATGCAATTGCAAAAAAACAGCGTTCATATTACAAATATATAGGTCTATTATAGGTTGTTTATTATATGATTGCGGGTAAGTCGTCCACCGATATCTTCACAGATGCCAGCAGGAGCCACAGGGTTCTCATCCGCCTCCAGTACCAATTCTCCTTGCATCGGAAGGGGGATTCTCTTTTTCACACAGATGTTGTGCAGCACCACAGTGGCAGCAATGATCACGCAGACGCGCTCAGGGTGCATTCGCATTTCACTGTGGAGGCAGTGAAACCTACAAAAAAAAGCAAAAAACAATTTAGCCTATATCTAGGCTAGATTAAAAGGCTGGCCTTTTATATATTCTAAAAATGACTTACTAACCTACGTTTGAGCACTCCAATGCAGCGCTCTACAATGTTCCTCGTTTGTGTATGCTTCTCGTTATAGCGGCGCTCTTGTGCAGTTCTCTCTGCGATGACAGGTGTCATTAGCCAGCGCTTCAGTATCCACTGTCTCCGAGAAGAAGACCATTCACTCTCCCTACCTCAAATTCCCGTTGAAGGGCGCTCTCTCTCAGGATGCGAGCATCATGGGTCGACCCAGGCCATCTTGCAACGAGGTCGAAAATGCCCATGTCCGAGTTGTACACAATTTGAACATTTATAGAATGGTAACCCTTTCTATTAACATACAAATACTCATGTTCAGAGGGGGCCTGAATGCGAACATGAGTACCATCGATGCATCCGACAATACCAGGTAGCCTATACCTGATTTTAACAAAAAATCTTGCCTGGATTTCGCTGCTTCTTCTTGTGTGGGTAGGTGAATATAGTTCCTAAGGCGGTGCTGGAGGGCCAATGAAACTTGTCTTATAGCCCGACATGCAGTTGTGCGATGAACATTAATCATGTCTCCCACAGTATTTTGAAAGGCCCCGTTCGCGTAGAATCTGAGCGCAATCAGCACCTGCAAGGTTGGGGAGAGCGCAGCGTTTCGATCTGATCCGTGCTGGAGTTGAGGGGAGATCTCCTCGATTAAATCAAAAAGGGCTTGTCTGCCGAAACGAAACCTCTATCAGTTCACTGTCTGAATAGATGTCCAGTGGGTTTGTTCGATCACGGACGACTCTTTCTCTTCTTAATGCCCTTTCATTGTTAAACATGTAAACAAGACGCCCTGCCATCGTTAATATCCTTCTTGCCTGTTTTACGTTACTATGGATACTAGTCTGTCTTTCCGATTTACGCCTGCTCCATACTAGGCGTAAAAGTTACACCCGGGCGCAACGCATACAGGGCTTAAGTCTAAGTGGTGCACTAGTCATAACTTTAGTTTGGTCTTAACCTTCGGTTCTACGTCGGACGTAGAGTTACGCCCAGCTTACGCCCAGCTGGTGCACTCCACTCCTGGAGCTCTCCTCCCTGAAAGCACTGTCATGGAAGACAGCATTGCTACTTTCCTTGACTCCGGCCAAAAGAGTGTCCGAGCCGACCGCTCTGTCGGTGCACCCAAGCTGCCTTTTGATCCGGGTGACCGTAGCGGGGCGACACTCAGACCGAACCCCTCCTTTACTCCTAAGAGCCTAAGGAATTCGTTCAGGTCAAGGGCTATTCAGTTAGGTGGCTTTAATCTTCCACCCCATATTGGGGCCAGGGAAATTGCACCTCCTCTGCCCAGCGCGTGCGCTAGCATGTTATGTAGAGCGCACGGCTGCCATTAGACGCACTGAACAGCTGTTTGTGTGCTTTGGGGATGGTGTGGCTGGAAAAGCTCTCTCCAAGAGGCGCCTGACAGGATGGCTCTGAGAGTGCATTACACATGCCTATGGACGGGTGGGGAGAGCCCTCCCCACTGGGGTCCGTGCACATTCTACACGGGCTGTGGCTGTGTCAAACAGCCTTATTCAGCAGCGTGAGTGTAGAAGATATATGCACGGCGGCGTCTTGGTCTACGTCAGGCTCCTTCATAAAATGTTATCTCCTGGACATGTCTGGCTCCTTCTCGTCGTCTGTGCTTGCCGAGGCAACGCATGACTGGTGAGAGGGGGGGGGGGGGGTGGCTGTGGGTCAGCAGGTCTCTGACCCCCCCCCCCCCACTGGACATAAAGCACGCACAGCATGATAGAGAGTAGTACCCATAGAGTCCAGTAGAGGGCTCCGCCTGTGCTTATATAACTAGGGTTACAATACGTAACCCCCTGTTTCAGAGGGCACATTTTCAAACTGAAGTAGCAACACTTGGGAACTACACTACAAGAAACCCTTTGGATCATGCCAAGGTACTGTTTCACGTTAACTAATAAACACCAGCATGGATTCAGGAACATTTCACATTCTAATGGTTTTGAACAAAAAATGTTGGGCCATTTGGTGAATAAAGACAAAATCTAAAGTTGTTATGGCAAAGATGTTCATAAAAATGGGCATTTTCACACACATTTTACACACAAACATCAATATCTGAATATTGCAGATGTCCAGTGGAGTCCAGTTGGATTATTCTCCTTTTAGCTCTGTGTTGGTCTTCTCCAACCCCAGAGAAACACACCTGTGGCTTTAACTCTGGACATTAACTGTCTTTGGTTTGCTGCTGGGCAGTGAGTGATGGTGTATTCATCAGAGGTGCTGAAGGGAACTGCGGAGTTGTGTGATAATTCTCAGAGGGTTAATCATTGTTACCTAATTTACTTACATTTGATCTACCAATAATAAAAAAGGCTTTATTAGTGCAGCTTGGAGTATTAACAAGCTGATCAGAACACAGATCCAACAGAAATGAATGCGAAGCAAAAATCTGAAATCACTTTGACAAATTACAGAAATTGAGACAAATGTGGAATGGATAATGTTTTGTTCAACGGCTTAAAATATAATTCCTTAAAGGTCCCATGTCATGGCCATTTCTACTGATCATAGTTCCATTGTTGAGGTCTACTAAAATAGATTTACATTGTTCAATGTTCCAAACTCACATTGGTTTCTCATAGTATGTGTATTCACTCTCTGTCCTAAACGGCTTGTTGGAACTCCTGCCCCCCCCTCGCTATGAGCCCACTGTGCTCTGATTGGTCAGCTCGCCCACTCTGTTCTGATTAGTCCACCACCGTTACAGCGGAACATCAGTGATTATGTG
Source organism: Pogonophryne albipinna (assembly GCA_028583405.1). NCBI lineage: Eukaryota > Metazoa > Chordata > Actinopteri > Perciformes > Artedidraconidae > Pogonophryne > Pogonophryne albipinna. Next base: position 38,664,137 of record CM053250.1, on the reverse strand, counting down.
TTACAATTGTTGCCAACCTAACTGGATGTTACCGCAGCAGCACAGAGGAAATGGTACGAGGGAGAAAAGTAGAGATGAACTAGTCGAAGCAACTAAAAAGGTACATTTGAAATTAACTTATCCACGCAGATGTCTTTGATGTCTTTAGCTCTAATTTTTGTTAATGTTGTGCTTAATCCTGTCCTGCTTATTTTATTTCCAGTAGGCCTCTGTATCAATCTTTTTATCAAAGTTTTAATGAAGAAAAGTTAAGCCAGAACTAGCAGGACACTTTCTAATTTCACAAAGTTTCAGTGTGTTTGTTCCTGAATGGTAGAATAATAGAAGAAGAAATAGACTAAAACTACATATTTCAAATTATGGGTTATAGGATCAAAATCTATACATAAATATCCTAATTATGAATTATGTATGGAAGAAAATCAGCTTTAAATAGCATATGGTGCTGTTATATGACACAACTACACATTTTTACAAGGTTCAGTGTCAAATTCTAGATCAAACTTCACGTGTTAGGGATACCTTGGCCACAGGGGGGCAGCCTGTGAGCACTGTTGGCTGCGTGAAAGTGAAACACTGAAAACACTGAAGGATGGTTTACCTTCATCCAGCTGGAGTTAAATGTTGTGTTTAGATGAAGGTGTACCTGGGAGTGGCGGTGGATGGCGTGTTCCTGACTGACACAGCAGAAGAGCTCCTCAAGAGGAAAGAGGTGTTGTAGGTTCCAGTGATGATGGGAATAACGAACCATGAGTTTGGATGGATCCTGCCTCAGGTCACTCACTTCACATTACACATAATGTTGTTCACCCAGCCTCTTTAACAATGCTCCTTCTATTGATGTGTGTCACTAATCTTTGACACATTTTTTATAAAAGGAACTCTATCTTGAAGGATTTGTTCTTCATCTTGAACTCTTTTTGAAGTGTTGTCCTATCACTAACAACAATTGAATGACATATTTATTCTGTAAATGAAAGCCATGCAGGTAGCAAGCACAAATATATACAAACAAGTCCTTCAAACACACAGACCAAAGCATGGGCTTCTGGCAGGGGCCAGTGCATCGCTTCGTTTCTAATATTGCAAAGTAAGTAAGTAGTAGAGTATTTCATGCAAGTGATATAACATAAACTGATGGAATAAGATTAAAGATCCCTTCAAGACATGGTCTTAAACATTTACCTAAAAATACGGTTTCAAGGGTTTTATTATCATGTGCACAGCAGCTATATGTAGTTATGGAAATGAGAATCTTAGGCCCGAGCTCCTCCAACAATGCAACATATTATATAGGACATAAGACAACAACATAACAATAATAATAATAAAAAAGATTACAAAAATTCAAATAGTGCAAATGAACAGAGTACGATACATTTGAATAAAATAAAATAGTGCAGGTGAAAGAAACAAAGTAAGGTTGAATAGTGTACAGTGAAATACAATGAACTACTGTTTGATCCAGTTATAACTATTAAGATAATAACGTTTTTTGAATATTTAGGCAAAATATAAAAATCTATACAATAAGCATTTTATGGTATTATCATCATATTGAAAAGAAGGTCAGCTCAAGGGATTGTGTGAACTCCCAAAGGTTTAATTCAACGTCCTAACCTTCAAGGTTGTCTTGGTCTGTCAAACACATAGATGATATGATCATCGCACCAGTCACACTTCAACCCTCCCCTGCCCCAGGCCTCTGCTGCCAACAGCCTCACCGCTGACCAATACCTGAAGGATGCTGGAACACCAGAGGAGATAATTGGCGACATGCTGATGGCGCTGCCCGTCGTCACGGTGGCAGGATACCTCTCAAGTCTGTGACATGTTGGATAAAACTGATTGAAGCAGTGCGTATAGGGGGACATTCTGTCAGTGTTGATGCTCCTTTCATCTCATTCTAAACTGCTTTAAGGAAAGCAACACCTCACAGTTAATGCAAACACTGTGGTTAGAATGATAATAACCTGCAAATATATATGAGATGATGTTGATCTTTGCCCTTCCTCTCAGCCAAAGCACACACCTCTGGCCTTTTGTCTCCTTGGTGTATTTAGATGCGGGTGTTCCAGTTTACATGTATGAGTTTGCATACCGTGCTGAGATACACAAAAACAACCGTCCTTCCTTTGTGAAGGCAGATCATGCAGATGATGTCGGCTTTGTATTTGGTGGATGTTTCTGGAATGGACATTTAAAAATCATAGGTATGCTACCCAGTACATCTTTGTAGAGTAGATGGCCTCTCTTGCTCCTTTCTACTCTCATTACAAACATGTGAGGATTATGCAATGTAAAGCACGACCTCTTCATCCCGGACTTCTGGGATATCATGGATAACAGTCTCTGATTTGTGATTGAGCTATTCCTGTCCCATCTTCAGGAAACATTACCTAGGAGGATGAGACACTTTGTAGAACCATGATGGCACGTTGGAGCAATTTTGCTCGCACTGGGAGAGTATTTCCTTAAAACAATAATAAAGCTGCACTGATCATTATTTTTATATGAACTAAAAAAGGTAGTTAGCAATGATAACGGAATGTAACAGGAAAAAGAGGTGATCTTTTGGCTAGAGTAGAATACCTCAAAGGTTCATAAAAGCTGACGACTTAAACAGATTCAGTCTCGTTGACCAAAACGAGACTAAAATAGTCATGCTGTTCTTTGACTAAAATCCAGTTTTTTAAAATAGACTTTAATAACAGGATGAAGCTGACTAAATATGATTTAAAAAAAGAAGGTCATTTGACACGGACAGTTAATGACAAGAAAAAATAGATCCTTCTGGGAATGATTGTTGTCTTATAATGACTTAAGCTTAGTGGTTTAGTTTTAATGCCATAACTGTAATGTTTCATTCACTCTCTCTTAGCCCTCCAAGTGAACGCTTATGTTACTATGTGTCTTCTGGTTACGAACATGGGTAACTTTGTTGCGACTTTATCCAAAAATCTGTCATTTACCACAGAGAAGAACAGCAGAACAGTGGCTGAATAGCATTGGATTTAGCAGTCCATTTATTAACAGACTACAATTAAGATGAAATAGTCAAAAACAGTTTGTTCCCGTTCCACACACACCTGATTCTCACCACCTAAACTAAAGGGTACCTATATGCACTTCCTAAATGTACCCCCCCCTCGACATTATTTTAAAGTTATAATTCGTTTGATATGTCGGTGTTATGTATCTGTTTGTTCTGCAACAGAACATGAACAGAAAGTAGCTTTTAAATGAAGTCTTATTAAAGTGTCAGACTGGCCAGACAAGGTTCTTCATTCAAAGTCATTCTTACTAGAATATTATCGTCCTTCTGTGATAGAGCAGAGCAAGGAGCAATATTCAGCAGAATGTGAATATATCTACTGTCAGGGAATCATTTCGCCCTACATGTTTACCTTTTGCCCTCTGATGCAGATGCCCAACCTTGGAAGCACATCCTCCTCAGGGTGTAGATGACCCCGAGCCATAAGCGACAATAAATGTGATTCAGTTTCACCAGCTGTTTAGTCTATCTATTGAAGAATGTTGATTATTACATTCTGAAGTTAAAACCTGGAGCGACAGGAGGGCTCTTCAGAACTGATTGTAGCATCTCAACCGTGTGATCAAACCGTGGCCGTGACATGTCTTGTGAATTCTCCGGCCGAAGCTCCAAATAAACCGTCAGTGTTTGCCATCAAAGCTCCAGCTCTCCTCGTGTCTCTCTGAGTCCTGTCTCCATTGCTTCAGACGTTTCCCCCACATTTACAAATACATTATAGACAACTGGATTGTTGTAAAATCACATGTTCACTGAAATTGATGCATGACGAATTGATGAAATTCAAGAATAATGACATTGTAAAAAGAGTTGATCAAAATCATCAGATTATTATCCAAATGTAGCTGTATGTATTTATCCCTTCAGCTCTCCAAACGGCCCGGCCTCGTCTCCTGGCCTCAGTATGACCGGCAGCAGCAGCAGTACATGGAGCTGGGGCTGATGCAGACGCTCAAACAGAACCTGAAGAAGGAAAGAGTCCACTTCGCCTCTGTGGTCCTGACACAGCAGCTGGAGCAGTCCGCTGGGGACTGACCTGCATGCCCTCACAACAACCCTATGGAGTGTTTTGTAGTAGTAGTTAAGTAGCTGTAATAAAAATAAACATTTCATTGCAAAAAACAAAACGTGTCTCAATGCACTTATGGCATGGTTTCTATGCCGTTTGAAAATAGTATTGAGAGCTAAGATAAATCATGTAGGTGAATAAGTGAGAGCAAAGTGTGAGTTTTTAAATGGAAGCCTTCCATAAAAAATATTACAAAACTGTTTTATATTCTACTGACCTGAATTCAACAACAAAAAAAGCACATCTGGACGATTCCAAATATCACATTATTGAAGTATATAATCCTAAAAGTCTTCAAATCTAGTTGTTAGTTCTGTTCAAGTTTTGTTTGTATAGAAAGTTTACAGGCACCCCAGTTTAAATTAGACAGATGTTAATTATAAACAAAACAACGACTTAAGTATATATTTAATAGGCAGGAATGTAGAAGAAGTCGCTATTATGGCACAACTTAAACATATTTATGAACATTTAGTTACTTTTCGGACAAATCAACAATTGAACACTACAATAAGAAAACTCCTTAATTGTCTCATATTATTTCTAAACTCAATACTTATAAAGAACATTTTCAAAATACTTGACCTGAACATCAACAAGCCTTACCAAATCCTTTTTACAATTCAGACAAATGTATACATATGTATTGAGTTAAGTGAGAGGAAGGGCATTCATTTAAAAAAATCAACAACTCTAGAACACTTTCACAAAAATAGAATTTGTTTTTACTCGAGGTCAGACATAAATCAGCATGCATTTATTGGTGGAAATATCCGGGCTGTGAACGCATCACCGCGGCTCATTGGCTGTTCTACTTGGTGACGTCATTGGGTCCCCCCTCAACTTGTCATCCTCTTTTTGCGCGTGCGCTCTCCTTCCTAAGGACCACAGCATTCAGCAAAAGCTACGCACAATACCAGCCGCGAGGACAGCCTGCTTCTCCTTCATGTACGTACAGCTGCTACTTATGTTGTCTCATAGAATACCAAACTTAAAAACTCGGCTCTTATTGTTTTACGACTCTTCACGGATTTCCCGCGGCTCACAGTTCCCGTTACAGGCACACCACGGGTACATAGCGGAAGGGTTGTTGTCCTTCTCTTATTCGGCCTTTTATTGTTTGATTAGAGTTGTTTTTATGTTTATCTAACTTTACGTGTAGGTACATGAGTGACGTGTGTCTGTTAGCATGAGCATGTGAGGTCTGTGAACAGGAAGCTGTGCTCACCGCTGCTTCCGGCCGCCCAGCTCACTGTCAACACAGGTTTAAAGTAAGTAAGTAGATTTAGTACTGTACTTTAGTAAAATGTTCAGGGACCTTTACTTAAGTCTTTAAATGTTTTGATACTCCACTACAATTCAGCTGTAAATTGTGTACTTTTACTCCACTACATGTATTTAATTCCTTTAGTTACTTCACAGATGTGGATGCATGATGTGAAATCTAATCAAGTGTTAAATCAGACTTTAGTTCCACCTGGAGTAAATCCACAAGCTACCCTGCAGTATACAAAGTCATTCAGACTAGCTGCACCTTTACCAGCTTTGAGAACACTTTCATGATCAATCATTATAAAACATATCATATATATTATTCTGACATGGACCAATCTGCACCATGACTACTTACGTTTGGGTTAGCCCTATAACTGAATACAATGAGTACATAATAACTATAGATGGTGAACACTGCACACACAGAAGATAGATCTGTACTAATTATGTAGTTAAACATTTAGCCTTAAGCCATTTCACACACCCATACTACACTTTTATATCTGAATTCACACAATTTAGCAGGTACTTGTTTGGTTGCCTCGAGATCTTCTAAGGGCTGTATTCCAGTTAAAGAGACCAACATGACAACATAAGATAAGGTGCACTTTATTTATCACAGATCTTAAACATTGAATATAAAAGAAATACACAAATAGATAAAATGAATTAAAAAAATGATAGAGGCTCTAGGTATTTTGGTCGATAGCTATAGATTGTGTTGGAAATGAACCTTTTTCCTCTCAAGGGCCATTTCAATTTTTCCAACATCCTCCGAGGGCCGTACAAATTATTGACCTCTGCTTAAAAATACTAAAATCACAGCCCATTCATTTGGCCTTTCTTTCATGCTGTGCAAAGAAAAAGCAACCTCTTAATCCAGATATCTCACCATGACTCGCGCATGCATGCACGTGCACGGTTGTGGCATGACCACCAAAACAGAAAGATATGGACACAAGATGTGTGCAAATGTATTTAGTATCCTATCCATGTGAACATGATTTAAGTGGGGGGGGACCTAACCTCCTCTAGTAGGGTCCGGGGGCATGCTCCCCTGGGAAGATTTTTTTTTAAATGTTGAAGTTAAAAGCATCAATCTGGTGCACTTTGAGAGCAACATTAGTAACCAGATTAGTTTAACGCTTTTTTTTTAACTATTTTATGGTAGATGTAGTGAATAAGTCAACTGTTACATTGCTTTCCTATTTGCTGACATAATGATGGAGTGTGTCTGTTTTTCTGCAGCCATAGATAAAGTGTGTCCCCTGAAGACAGATGTAGTGTTGTTGTGTTAGGAGTGTTGGCTGCTCTTTCAGATTACATCTGTAACCGAGTCCCTTAGCTGAGATTCTACACCTAACTTATCTGCTATCAGCCACTTCTGCTTGCCACATTTTACAGCATGTGATGTGAGGTTGTGCAGTCTGTATCCTACTTTAAAGTTCAATTATTAAGGTATTTATTTCATAAAACAAACATTATAACTGACAGTGGTGTTGGGAAATGTTGTTCAGTCAAAATAGGAATGTTTTATCCTAATCACAGTCATACAAAGCTATGCCCAATAACAGTAGGTACTAAGTGTTGGTGAAAGAATCTGTTAAATACGATAGCTGCCCCTGGTAATGCCTGTAATCAGGTGACATTCACAACCATTGTTTCTGAGATAGCCCAACCTGGTTTAGGTCCACGAGAAGAGGCTGGGGCCAACATCCCTTCACTGAGAACACTTGACTCCGTCACTTCACAGCTGCTGTAAACGGGTGATGGCCCTCCGCTTGACGATTGCTATCCCACTATCGCTTCTGAGGCTGATACTCGTTGGTTTACAGCGGTCTTGGAAAACAACTTGGTACAATAACACAGGCCATGGACCTACTGGTTTTCGCTATTATTATTCCTGTCAGTAATATCAGACTTTGTTATATCGAAAAAGTAAATTGCTGAGCACTAGTAACATAACAGCACAGCATGTGAAGTCGAATGGTCAGACAAATTGTAAACAAACCTAGGAGATGAGTCAAACTTAAAGAGAGCTAACAACACCCAATTATTACCTCCCAGCACACATTACAGAATTACTCCGGTTTCAGCTTTGAATGTTAATGTTTCTTGCCTTGTAATTTGTATTTCTATGTACCCATGTTCAACTCTTCCAGCTCTTTCTGCATATGTATCAAAAGAAGCAAGACAAAAAATGTACTCACTGCTTTTCTTTCAGATTCTACCTCCATCGGGTTGAGCTTTGTTTAGGATAGCCTGAGAGAGCTCTTTAGGTAAAGAACTAGTGGCCTGAGAAGAGGACTTTGAAAGAACCTTGCCCCCATGCTGAATTCATATTCTATAAAATCCAGTATCTCACATGAAAGCAAAGCTGATTTATATCTGTGCATTTGCTGCATGTTGCTCTTGAGGCAGGAGACGGAGATAGATTAGCTATAAGACACCACAAGGGGAACAACGCCTTCCTCATATTTTGCTCAACTGTTGTTTTTTCCAGACGTCTGTGCTGAATAATATTTCCTGGGGGTGGAAGAGGCTCAGGGACATAACGGAGCTGTGTGAATCATGCCAAGTGCAGCACACACTGAAGATAAGGTGAGTGACGACAGAGTCCTGAGTCCGGAGCAGGATTCCAGGGTTGCGGTCGGATAGTTTAAAAATCAGCTCCTAAGTTCTAACCCTATCTCCTATTCCTTGACCTCCTGAGTGAAACGTCACGGGGTTAAGGGATAGTGGATAGGAGAATTCAAAAGGACTTAGGAGAAGAGACTGCGGTACTTTAGAGAATCCGACTGCACTTTCACTATCCGACGTGTTTATGATGCGCCAGCGGACGTCATTTTGTGCGTCTGCTGCTGTGGGGAAACTATGGAAACTACAGTTTTCTATACAGCGGACTACAACATGGATGTTTAATAAGAACGACGGACTCATCTAGAGACTCTGCACCGTGCTCTGATGCTGTTGCTTTGCTTTATGAACGTGGACAACAGAGAAACATATTCTTCATGACCAAAGTTGGAATTGAAATAAAAAAGGAAAGTGAAACTTATGCTCGTCACCCTCTCCCTCCGGTCCACATTAATACAAATGATCCCAATACGTGTGATTGTATGAACTATGAAAATATCTTTAAATCAATACACATGTATTTATTATAAACGTTAGTCCTTAACATCTATCACTGTATATCACCATTCAAACATCTTTTAAAAGTTGAACAAACCCCACAGCTCAGTAAAGACTGAAATGTTGACTTTATTTGATCATTTCAGTAAAAACTAACGTTCATATTTCTCTTTTTGATTATAACACTGATGAACGTTCAGAACAAAGCACTTTGGCAACTTACCACATACGTTTTAAAATGCTTAATAAGCACCGTAACTTTCATTATATAATTTCTCCGTCATAATCGTTTGTTTCCGTGAACGGCCGACTGTTGTGTGACGCAAATGCTGCGGCTGCAATGCATTGTGGGGCATCATTTTCTCCTCTCCTTTCGTCAAGGGAGGTCCAGTGGTTCCTAAGCTAAAGGAGGTTATAAAGGAAGTTTGAAACCTCCTTTCCTATCATTCTAGAGAATTCGAACGGCACTTATCATGGCTGCCACTGAGGGACTTCTGGGTCATTTCACTCCGTTAGGAAGGTTCCTAAGCTAAATGGACTATTCGACTTCAGCCTAGGATAAGAGATCAACTTCTTCTTCTTCTTTGCTTTAATGGCGAATCGCTTCCACTTGGAGCATATATCGCCACCTAATAGGGGTGTAACGGTTCACAGAAGTCACGGTTCGGTTCGTACCTCGGTTTGGGGGTCACGGTTCGGTACGGGTTCGGTACAACAAGAAAAAGCAAAAAAAAAGTCCCAAATGCATAATTCCAGGTTTGTTGTTATTTATTTTTGAACAGTAGTGCAAGTTTCAGTTTCAAAATAAGGAACTCTGACATTTTGAATAATTAACTGTATTAAACAGTTAAAAACAAACTACAAACAGTACCACACACACTCAGATGGCAATATTATCTATAATGGCTGATGTCAAACAAAAAGGTTTCATCAAGCTGTAAAACTAAAAAGAATGTCTTGAAAATATTACATCATAAATATTAAAGTGTTTCAAGAGTGCATTGCCGTTGAAAAACATATGCCAAAAGCTTCCGTTATTTATTTTGGTTTCTCGGCTCTCATGTCTATTGGCTTCTTAAAAACAGCCCCTGTTGAACTGCTGTTGTCTTTTGCCGGGCTCCAGTGATTGGCAAATCTGGGTGATGCCTTCTGATATGATTTAGCATGTTTGGCGTGTGTTCCCATTAGCATACCGCACCGCTATCGAACAACGCCGACACACCGTCCTCGTCCGATCCACCACTCGCGCACTTCATCGTTATTGTAACCCACAGGGAACCCGAAATGTTCCCACACAGCTGATTTAAAAGAGGGTTCTAGCTCCTGTGTGTTATCTGAAATCGCCATACTAACTTTTCTTCTTCTTGTATTTAGTTCGTTTTGTTGTTGTGTTTCTTCTTGTTCTTCATTTGTTGTTTAAGGGCGGCTGGCAAACAGCTTTTAGGCGCAATACCGCCCCCTGGATTATAAATAGTGTAATGGATACTGCCCTGAATGAGACTTTTTTCCCACTCGTAAAAAAAAGGCGTATTCGCCGTGTGACTGCATGTGCCGAACCGTGACGTCCGAACCGTGACGGTACGGAACGAATACGAATTACACCCCTACCACCTACTGTTGATTTATTTAATGTCCATGTTAAATCCTTGTCCTCAGACCAGTGTTTTTGAGAAACTTGAAGATCGGCTTATCAGTAAATATCTGTATAAACTGCCCATATTGTTCATGTAGAACATTGTTCACGTAAGCCTGCACATTGATTTTATTTTTCATTGAATGTAACAGTTTCAATAAGGATAAATCTATTACAGTTTGAGGTAGAAACCATAGTGGAACAGCTGATAACAACAGTGTGCAGAGTTTAAAGCGATCAAGTCATATTACAGGAGATAGGAAATACAGAAAAGCTGCAGTTGCAGGAAAGAAGGCCGGCCAAATCACCGACTGTGTGAACGTGAACATGAATAGAATATCACCTCCCATCTTCAGAGCAATCTGACTGTTATAACATTAGCGTTAAGAAAGCTTACGTAAATATCTGCCACAACATAAGTAACCGGATCAAAGTAACATTACGTACAGTCCGCGGCATATCACATCATAATGTATCATATATTTCCTTATCTGAGTCAGCTGAGCCGTATCTGGCCGTGCAACACTCACAGTGTCACATACTGTATGCAGAAGGATTATTTTAAACAACACATTAAGTTGACGAAACACTCGAGTCAAATGTAATTAAAGTCAGATCCACTCGTGTCTTAGACGGGCAGTGATATCATAAACCTGTTAATGTACGCATTCAAACACTTTTTCTTTTACCAGCTGTATTCACCTTGCAGCTATGTGGCTTTTATCCTGGATAAAGTGTTAAAGTCATACTTCCTGAATGAAAAGTCAACTATAATATTATACATATGAAGAAGTTAAACTTTAAACATCCATAACTTAAACACTTTATCCAGGATAAAAGCAACATAGCTGCACCTGCAAGGTGATTACAGAACGGCTGGTAAAAAAAAAAGTGTTTGAATGCGTACATTAATATATCACTGCCCCGTCTAAGACACGAGTGGATCTGACTTTAATTACATTTGACTCGAGTGTTTCGTCAACTTAATGTGTTTTTAAATAGGGCTGTCAAGTTAACGCGTTAATAACAATTAATTTACTATAATAAAAAAATGTAACTCTACTAATTATTTTAACGTGCGATTAAAGCATGTGTATTTGTCCTTGGCCCGCCCCGTAGTTTCAGAGCCCAAAGACTTGTCGTTGTTGTTGTTCTTGTTAGTTGGATGGTGGGAGATTATAGCGAGAGATATGGATACAAAAAAGGTGTTTTTAAACAGCAAGCCAAGCACACAGCTGATGCTGACAGCCCCGCTCCTGCCGCTCGCTTGCGCTTTAAAGTTTACTGGGGAGACTCCTGGACAACAACAGCGATAGCTAAATGGGTGGCTACAGCTTAACATTGTGGAGGGCGAGGGGCTGCGTTAGATAATTCGGATCGCATCCAACGTCGACTGCACATCACAGCGCATTATTTTGACCCACAGTGGGAACTTCAGTCTCATGCTTTGACTGTTATGAAGACAGAGGAGCGGCATTTCGCCGACAACTGTAAACAGGCTTGTCTGTTTGAGCAACTGGCTCAGTGCTCAGAAGTACACAGGGTTGGGAGAGAGTATAAGAGAGAGAGAGAGGTTCCAGGTTGTTGTATTGAAAGTGTGTGTGTCAAAAGTTTGGACACACTTTCTCATTTGAAGTTTTTAAAATTTATTTTAATTGTTTATACATTGTAGATTCATACTGAAGACATCAAGACATATAAAAGAACACATATGGAATGATCTAGTAAACAAAAAAGTAAAAAAAAAAATCCAGAATATGATTTATATTCTACTGCAGAATGCTGTGGTAGCCATGCTGGTTAAGTGTGCCTTGAATTCTGAATAAATCTCCAACAGTGTTACAAGCAAAGCCCCCCCTCCCCCCACCACTATCACACCTCCTCTTCCATGCTTCACGGTGGGAACCACACATGCAGAAACCATCCGCTCACCTTCTCTGCATCTCAAAGACACTGCGGTTGGAACCAAAAATCTCAAATTTGGACTCATCAGACCAAAGTACAGATTTCCACCGTCTAATGTCCAATCCTTGTGTTTCTTGGCCCAAACAATTCTCTTCTTCTTGTTGTTCATCCTCAGTAGTGGACCTTTGTAGCAATTGGACCATGAAGGCCTGATTCACGCAGTCTCCTCTGAACAGTGGATGTTGAGATTGTCTGCTACTTGAGCTCTGTGATAATTGATGTGGGCTCTAATCTGAGGTGCTTTAATTTGTGGTTTCTGAGGCTGGTAACTCTGATGTATTTATCCTCTGCAGCAGAGCTAACTCTTGGTCTTCCTTTCCCGGGGGGTCCTCATGAGAGTCAGTCTCATCATAGCGTTCGATGGTTTTTGCGTCTGAACTTGAGGATAAATTCAAAGTTCTTGACATTTTCCGGATCGACTGGCCTTCTTTTCCTAAAGTGATGATGGACGGTCGTTTCTCTTTACTGAGTTGAGTGGTTCTTGCCATAATATGCATTACAACAGTAGTCAAATAGGGCTTTCCCATTAAGAAGGCAAGTCTTTCCACAAATGGACTCTTGACACACGTGTTAATTGAAAACCATTCCAGGAGACAACCTCATGAAGCTGACTGAGAGAAGCCAAGAGTGTGCAAAGCTGTCATTAAGGAAAAAGGAATTCTGGATTTTTTAACACCACTTTTTTGTTAACTAGATAATTCCATATGTGTTCTTTTATAGTTTTGATGTCTTCAGTTTTAATCTATAAAGTAGACCTTTTTTTTTAAATAAACAAAGACCATTGAATGAGAAGGTGTGTCCAAACATTTGACTGGTACTATATATATATATATGCACATGTACACTAAATATAAACTGAATAAAAAAGGTTGGTGACGCTGCTCATTTTCTGCTTTGTCTTTCCCAAGGACGCAGTGGGTTTAAGAGCTCTCTCGATGTTGGCAAACTCGCAGTGGGAAAGTCTGCTAAATTAAAACCCATTAAGGACAGGTGACCCTTCTAACTAGCACCTACAAATGTGACCACCCTAATGTTCCTGCAGAACACTCAAAAGCTCATGCTAAAAAAACCTGTTGCAAAACTAAAAGGAAAAAGCATATTTCCAACATGGAGGGTGTAGCAGTGGACAACTTAACAGACTTTGCCCTGGCCTCGGAGGCCACAGCTGTTCGCATTAAAGGAGGCCAGCACCAAGGCCATACAGACATTTTCTCCCCAGAGCAGGCTCCTTCCATGGAATTCCAGCAGCAGCCCTTACTGCCAGAGCCCACATCGCCGGCCAAGCCCAGCTCCCAGCAGCAGCCCCCAGAGGAGGGCCACAATCACAGCGATGCCACAGAGTCGGCGTACAGCGGGGACGACATGGAGGCGCCCGCTCACATGGGGGGACCCGCTCACATGGGGGGACCCGCTCACATGGGGGGGCTGAGGCGGTCCTCGTCTTCGTCTACTCACAGTGGAGAGGAATCTGACATGGTGGAGAGGAGGAACTTCATGAAGGCTTATGTGGAGAAGGTGTTTCATGGAAAGTAAGGAAGATTTCTTTTATATAAGAACTCTATGTGTACTTAAATAATTACTTCATCTTCCCAAAGCGACCTGATTAAGATAAGATGTACTTTATTGATCCCAAATTGGGAAATGTTTTCATTACAGCAGCATACAAAACAAGGCATGCACATAATTAGAAATTAAAGAGTAAAAATAAACAATTATAAAATATAATCATCTCAAAATAGAAAATAAAACATAACTAAAAAGTAGAAGATATACAAGTTGACCGAGAATATAAAAATCTGTAAACTATCTGACAAATAAAACATAACATTGAAGGGCCAATTTACGGCTAATACAATATAAAAGTAGGATATTACTTGCCTTAAGTGTGCAATGAATGGCATATGAAATACAAAATAAACGTGAAATGTACAGTGTGAAGTCCAGATAACTAAAGAGAAGCTAGGTGTTGTACAGGGCAGAGATGGAGTACTCGAGTCCTGGACTCAGACTCGACTCGGACTCGCGCACTGATTGACGCGACTCGGCCTTGGACTCGTGAATTCTCGCGCACGATGACTTGGACTCGGACTCGTGAATTCTCACGTACGATGACTTGGACTCGGACTCGTGCATTTCCCCCCCCCCCCACGATGACTCGGACTCGACTTGTACATTGACGCTCCGACTTGGACTCGGACTCGAGCAAGTTTTCTCTAGAGTCTGATGTCCTCTATCCTGGCGTGTGCACCTGCGAGGCGAGTTCACGCACTGGGCCCCGCTATTCCAGTCTAAAGATGTCTAGAGACACACCCCGCATCGTGCTGTATGCTTTCACACATTCTGCTTCCACATTGGAAAATGCTCGTTATGTGGAAACAATATTGAAGAGAAGGCTCTGTAACACATTACTCTAAGGATCGAGTTCAGACATATAGGTTGTCGTGAACACTATCATCAGAGTAACGTGATCTAATCAATAAATAAAGATTCAGCCGATAAAGAAAGCACATGGCTACTTAACATGCAGAATGAGGTCATTTTGCATACGAAGTAGCCACTTGCTTTCTGGGGCTTAATCTTTATGGTAAACCGATTTAACTGTAAAAGTTCCTTCAAAATAAGAGTCCCGATCTTATTATTATCAAAATAAAAGTGCAAAACGAAAACTACAGCAGCTACATTTCAACACATATATCCACGAAGATTAATACATGAAGAATTGTGACTCAGACTTGACTTGGACTCTTCTTAGGAGACTCAGACTTGGACTCTGACTCGAACACAGGTAATGATGACTCGGACTCGACTCGGACACTCCTTGGGTAACTCGGACTTGGACTCGGACTCGACTACGACTCTCCCTTGGTGACTTGGACTCGGACTCGAAGAGTGGTGACTCGAGAGTGACTTGGACTCGTGAATTGGTGACTTGACTACAACACTGGTACAGGATTATTGCTGTTGGCAGGAAGGACTTCCTGTCAGTGACAGCAGAGCTGAGAGAGAAGGAGCTCCGCTCTCTGCCCAGCTGCTGCTTGACAAATTAAAAACCCCAATGGGAAAACTAATAATTATAATAACAACCACCAGGGACTCTTTTTCATGTAAGCATATCATACACATATTCAGATATCTGGCTAGGCGAATAAAATAAGTTACAAAATATACTTTAGGAAATAAAGTGTGATTATTGGTACAGCAGCAAATGTATACATAAATGTTCATCATACGCACGTTTTTAAACTGAAGGGCTGCCAGCCTTTCAATTGTGTTCAAAGTTAGATAATAAGACCTTTATATCATAGTCAGGAGAAGGATTACTCTGAACATTTTAGCAAAACTCTGAAGGAAAAACATTCAACAGAGTTTAATGAAGACATGATTTTTTCCTCTTAGAAAAAAGAACTGTACAGTAAAATAACCTCAAATTTCACATCGTCATTCTGAAGAGGACTCAATTGAAATGTTCAGAAAACCAATAAAAACTAAAATCATTGATTTAATTTTTGATAATTCTAAAAATTATGGACATTTCGATGCATCTACAGCAGGGGTGTCAAACTCAAATACACAGTGGGCCAAAATAAGAAAATGGGTACTAGTCGAGGGCCGGACTGGTTAAATGTTTATTGCAAAACGTATTGAAATTAACTTATTGCATGTATTAAACCTGGAACTAACAAAGCTTAAATGATAGCCTATAAAAACGACTCTTATGATTACATTTTCCCACAGGCCAACAACAGCTTCAAAAACACAATTTCCCTCAAAGAAAAAACCAAACATGCCCTGTTGTCGCAAGAAAAAAAGTGCAGAAGGAAACATCCATGTAAACTCAGTGTGCTGCTGTGTGATGCTAGTTCAAGCCAGATACTTGGCATCTCATCTTGGGTGCAAGTTCATCAATGTTTGGGCTCAGGCTCTGAGCTGAGGAAACCCTCAGGATTGAGTGAAGGTGTGCGTGCAATATACCGGCGGGCCAGATCTAATAGTAATTAGAAATTATCCTGCGGGCCGAAATTAAATCCACCAAGGGCCTGATTTGGCCCCCGGGCCTTGAGTTTGACACATGTGATCTACAGTATCATCTGAGCTGACTTTCCCTGTGGTAATTGTGAAGTTAAACTACTTCTGGTTGTAGTCAGGATAATTAATCAAAATCCATTGCCCCAGCTAACCAACCTGTTTTGGTGTTATGAAAACGGAAACCCAAAGCTGCTGCTGAACGTGCAGATTTGTAGTGAATTTACAAACAGCATGGAAACAAACAGTATAGAGGAGTCCAGAGTAGCTCAGAGACACTACAGACTACTGACCCGTCCTCTCTGAGAGATGTTGGGCAGTAAGCGTCATGTGGCTGGACGGCTGCCACCATGTTGTACTGTAGCTTCAGGGGAACAGATGAAGGGTGGAGGGGCCGTCAGAGAGGGCTGAGTTATCTCTGAGATGGACCTGATGGTTCCCTCTCACACTGTCTGCTGACGCTCCAATCTCTGCAGTATCAATATCCTTGATGGTAGCTCCTCAGCACACAGCAGTAGGCCTTATAGAATCAGCTGTTGTTTTTTTGTTGATGAAGTGATATGTTTTGCACCATTTTTTGTTCTTCCTGAATGATTGGTGCCAACCATTTTTTGTCACACTGAATATGAAGCATTTCCAACCCAGTCTCATAAAAAAACGTGTAATAACTACGTTGGTCCACAACTTGGGACGTAGTATTTCTACAAAAACGCCTCTGAAATTGTAAGATCCCTACGTTTTTTTTCACCATTCATTCCAATGGCTGGCGTCTATGTCACGTGATCTTCACATTTCTCCCTGCAGAAAAAAAAACATGGCCGAACTTAGTTTTATTCTCGGTGGAAAATGCCTATTTTAAGGTTAGTTTGGCCATTAAAATGCGTTTTGATGTCATTTGATGCGAGAAATATGAGTTGTTATTTCAGATTATGTGTGCAGTGGATGTACATGATCTTTAGTTTGCTAGTTATTACGAAGATTACTTCAGGAAATTGTGTCTATACAACGTTTTCATTGTTACCAAGGTGGTTGCTAGGGACGCTGCTATCGATATTATTTCTGTTATGTTGTGTAACTGTTTAATTGTGTTATCTTTATTGCTACCCCCTTCCCCGTCAATTAATAGTGTTGGTCCACAGCGCAAACATATTAGTATAACAAAATCCGCATCTACAATTGTGGCATAGATACGTTATTTTCCCCTGTGCAATTATCCATTTACTCAACAATAACACATCATTATCCTTGTGTTTATTTATTTGTTTGATTAATAAACACAAGTTGGAGTCCGTCAGGACCGAGGGTCGGAGCAGCTCATTTGCTTTAGAGAATATTACACCCGGAAGTAAGTATTCTCTCCGCTTGACAAACCCCGTGATAGTCCTCAAGCTCTGTGATTGGAGAGTGTGCTCCGAGGGTTACGCCGAGCGTCGAACAGCACTTGAAATGGGATAAAACCATGGCAGACTGTCCAAAACTGGATTTGAACGGGTCCACCCCGTCCCCCCCTCCCCCACCGCGCCCCCAGAACTACACATGCTGGCTATTGTGTTTCGCAACATGTTCTCTATCTATGGCACGTCTCTACTGGGAGTTGTCGTATTTCCCATAATAAGAAGTTGCCAGTATTAAACTGTGTACATCCCTGGAGGTTTAGGGGATAGGAAACACTCAAATTTAAAACATATAATTAATAAATGGGTGAAAATTGCTTGTGCCCATAATGGGCAGCATTAATATATACCCACATGCCAGCTAAGGTCAGAAGAGCTTTATTTAACAGCTGGTCTTATGTTTGTGACCCCTCCTGTTGTTAATTGATTACATTACATTACATTAATTGATAAGCCTGAAACATGCACTTGTCAAGGTTCAGAGGCAAATTTTGCAAATATGGCAGTAGCCATCGATCAGCTTAAGATAAGATATACTTTATTGATCCCAAGTTGGAAACATTTGCGTTACATCAGCATGTGTAACAGTTAAATATGCAGTGGTGTTTATTTGTAAATCATTTAGTATAATCACACAAATTCTGTGTTTTATATTTAATAATTCTGTGTTCTTTATTTATTGATTGTTCAATACCTGACAAGGCCAGAGATGAAATATCTACATACATCTTATAAGAGTATAATACATATGTATAATATCAGTTAAAATAAGTGCTTCAACATAGTTAACATTGCTGGAGGTATCCACAAATATTGATAGATGTCTTGTAATGCACTATTGAGGAACCTGCGACCCAAGTTTTTCATTCAATGCATAACTACACTGTAGTTGTGTATAATATTATATGTCAATAAACCTTAGAAAATCTTAAAATCTTGAAAGGGATGTGCAAAATAGTCATTATATACAGTTTTTAATTAACTATTAGTAGAGAATAACGAGTAATGAATATACTTTAGAGGGATCCTATTAATATCTAATAATAAAAATAATGAAATTCAATAACATGCTTTAACCACTAGGTGTCCCTTTATATCAGCTGTGTCAATCAATCAATCAATCAATCAATCAATCAATCAATCAATGTTTATTTATATAGCCCAATATCACAAATGTTACATTTGTCTCAGTGGACTTCACAGTTTGTACAGAATATCAGTATGACAATACGACACCCTCTGTCCTTAGACCCTCACATCGTACAAGTGCACCTTTATGGTGTAAATACAGCCTATCTACCAATTGGATCAAATATAAAAGTCAGCCGAATTAGTGTTGATACTGCAAGGAGACGTATTGTGTGAAAAGAAATGTAAGATGTTGTTTAATTGCTGATATATTTATGATCCACGTCACGTTTTCAGTGTTGGCGGCAGTTCTTCCTGTTTGTCTAGAAGTCTTCTCATCAGGGCTCTATAAATACAGAACTACGGCAGATATGTAATATTTAATGCAGCCGAACCGTGTATTACAATGCCGTTATGTGATGACTTTCAAAGAGAAAAGCAAGCACACTCGGAATAAAGTATTATTTATTTTTTTTAAATGTTTTCGGTCTGTTCTGGTACTTTGTTTAACTTCAACACAAATGTTTGACCATGTTGTCACAGGGAGGACTTTGACCAGGAAGAGAAGGCTCGTTTTGGAGAGCTGTGCTGTGGAGAGAATGGCAAAGGCAGGGAGTGGTTTGCCAAATACGTCAGCGCACAGGTGAATATGGGTAAAACATTAAATGGTAGCTAGTCTGACGTCATATGTGACCTTTAAATGGTAAATGACAGCATTCACCTATTCTCACACACATTCATACAGAGGCAAAAATAACTGCAATATTCAAAATGCATTAGACAAGGAATTACAGCTTCTTGTTGGACCCAAACATAACATTTAATAAGTGAAAAAAGTCTACATGAATGCAGGAAATGAAATGGTCTTGTCTTTATGCTGAGCCTTCCTGAACAAGCTTCTAACTCTCTGTCTCACTGTTTTCACAGCGCTGTCATTCCAAGTGTGTGAGTGAAGCCACCTTCTACAGACTGGTGCAGTCATTTGCAGTTGTACTGTTTGAGTGAGTCTACATGTGGTTGACTTTGTTGAGACTCACTGTATTTTTCTAATCCTATTTTACGATCAAGGATAAGGCCGGTAATATTAATATAGTTCTTGGTTGTTTGCTTTCCTCTTGAAAAGACCAACATTTAAAATGGCAAAAAAATTATTCTTAATACCAACATAACTTTAACAGGTAGAAATAGTGAATTAGTTGGGGACTATTTGCAGTGGTGGATTAATACACATTGGGTGCTCTAATGACTATATAGGACAGAAGCACAGTGTCAAAATAAACTAAGTCAAAATAGACTCTGGATACACAGACAACCCTGATTAGTAGCATCAACTCATCGTGATCAAAATGATTGATTGATACAATGTAAAGTCTCTCACCTACTCATCCTTCTTATTGAATAAGCTCCAATAAATGACATACATTCCAGCAGTGAGGTTATGACAGCATGATCTCTAAAGACTCTTTAGAGGTTTCTCAATACTCAAATTTCCCCTCCTCGACTCCTATCCTCGAGACTTAGTCCCGCCCACAGGAGATGCGAGTGGAGGACTCGAGGAGAGAGGAGGGGAAGCAGCAGGCGGTTAAAGAAATGAGAACGCCTCTCCTCTGAGCGGTCATTTTAAAGAGACGTCCATTAATGGCATGAGGCACAGCAGCCCTCTGTCTGATGGACAGATGTGTTCATGACGACTTATATATTTACTTTTAATTCATTGACAGTGCTGTATAATGAGACAATAACAGGCTACAGATGCGGACATATACACACACACACACACACACACACACACACACACACACACACACACATATATATTTATATAAATATATACAATTTAAAGTACGAGAGCACTCTCATAATAACGTAACACAATCAGAGACTGGATATATCCCCCCTTCTCTCTGGTCGCTGAAATGGGGAATTGAAATTATGGGCCAACAGTTGCATTTACAAGTATTAAAAGTAAGCATAGGACACCAAACCAACTGAGACTCGTCTGTCCGCCGCATCTACGCACTGTACAACACACACACACCTACACATTGTACCATACACACCTACACATTGTACCACACACACACCTACACACTGTACAACACACACCTACACACTGTACCCTACACACTGTACCACACACGCACCTACACACTGTACAACACACACACCTACACACTGTACCCTACACACTGTACAACACACACCTACACACTGTACCACACACACACCTACACACTGTACAACACACACCTACACACTGTACCCTACACACTGTACCACACACACACCTACACACTGTACCACACACACACCTACACACTGTACCACACACACCTACACACTGTACCACACACACACCTACACACTGTACCACACACGCACCTACACACTGTACAACACACACCTACACACTGTACCACACACACACCTACACACTGTACCACACACACCTACAGCTCCTAAAGCATAATCAGGCTACAGCCGTTGTGTATTTTATTATGTGAAGCACTAAATGGTCTTAGAAAAATATCGACTCTTTGTTTGTAGTTATCTACTAAACTACAGCAAATAAAGAGAGTAGGCCTGTTATACTGAGTGATATATATTATACACACTGCTCTGCTTTCTGCACGGACCTCACAGCTGTTCTCTCTGGAAACATCGCGTCGCGATGAAAGCAGTTAATAATATCCAGGGGATGCATGCAGAGCTGTCATTGGCTGAGATAAGTCCGGCCGTGCGTCACGCCTCCACCGTTCCCGGAAATGCATCCGCGGAGGAGCCGTGGAGGATGCATCAGTGTATCCTCGGTTAGAGCTCCTCCAGAGAGGCTCCTCGATGCTCGGTCCTCGATGTGCATTTAGAGAAATGAGTTGTCCTTCAAAATGGCGCGCTGAAATCCATTTCCTGGTCACTACCGGAGGACCGAGGAGTCGAGGAGGGGAAATTGGAGTATTGAGAAGCCTTCCTTGTGTTTACAGATGTTACCAGATGGATGACTACAGCCCAGCCAAAAACCTCATGACTATGTGCTTCACGTACTACTACAGTGGTAAGGTGTAATGAGTTTACGTCTCAACTTAATGACTTATTATCTTAAGATAAGTTCCTCTATATATTTTGAAACTAACATTTTTTTTTAAAGATAATTAGTCATTATAATGACCAACCAGATATTAGTTTTTCATCAAAAGACAAAATGTCTTTATTTTTCTTTGTTACTTTTTGGCAGCAAATTTCAGACTTAGCCGACCACTTACATACACAAAAACCTATAGAACACACAGGGAAGGGAAACCCCCCAAAAAAACAAATGTTGATGTTTAAATGCATTCTCCTCTTGGGCTTTGAAACATTGATTCCATATACAGATAGATGTCATCATCTGAACCTCTCTTGTCTTCTCTTGTTCAGGGAAGTCCCAGCCGTCTCCCTCCGAGCTGTTGGACCGTGGTAGTCCTCCAGCCGCTGTGGACTCCTACATCAACAAGGCCAACTCCTGGCTTTCTGTGAAGAAGGATGCAGCTGAGCGCCTCCTCAAAAGCTCATCCAAGAATGATGTGAAAGGCTTCTTTGGAGGCTTAGAGAACAAGCTTAGAAGCTCAATGGCTCCTAAGACTAAGTGAGCAAATGCATCCCCTCTTTTAAATTATTTTCAGTCAGACAGTCAAATAGTATTCATTACTTCTTCTTTTTCGTAAACACATTCTCCTTTCTAGGGATGGGGAAAGCCCTGTCGAGACAAAGCCCAAATCACCAGGTACAGTGCATCAAAAATAGACGTGTTGAATTTACTGTACACCAGTGCAAAAGAAGCTTTTAGTTCTCCTGCTCCACTTAATCAGTGGAAATGTATTGAGATGTACCAGTACTGTATGTTCTCTTCCGTACCAGTGTCTGAGGCTCCAGAGGAGAAGAAAGGAGAGAAGGTGTACCTGTACATCCACCTGAAGCAGCAACCCATCTGGTAAGCTGAGCAAACTCACATAGAACACATACAGGAGCTCTTAGCTTCACCATGTCCTGTCATTTTTATTTCATTTTTTCATATACACTTTAACTTCTATAAAAGATATACATACAAAAAAGTAAACAAACAGTCAATCGTTAAAAATGCTAGTTTATGCTTGATCTGTGTAGGGGGAACCAATGTTTCAACGCACAATTAACATCAGGGAGTGGCGAAGTGTGACTTGCCACAATAATTACATTTTCCTCTGGTTCCTGTGTTTCAAACATGTCAACTGCTCTCTGGAATGTGTACACTGATTTATGGGCTTAGATCAGTCTCATAATACACACATGCACACAGAAGGATTCACACTTGTATTTCATTATCCACACTTGTGTTTTTCAATGCACACACAAATGTGTTCCGTTTCATATACATGTAAATCAAATCAAACACAGATTTTTTTTTAACTTTTGATCCACACATATTTGTGTTCCGTTTAAAACCGCTGCACCTGCAAACACAAACCGCTTTCTGTGCATGGATCGCTGTGCATTCGTGTTTGTTTGTTTTTTAGACTCCCCTGACGGTCACCCGATTCGTACTTGTAATTCTTTCTATCTATAGCCAATCATCCTCCATTCTAAGCCAATCACATGAGCACGTCCCCACGAGGGTATGATGTCTTGCGTTCATGACTTAGCACTTCATGTACGCATTTTGCGCTGTTCGGAGCTGACGGGTCCATCTCAGGACACCTCCACTCTCAGGACACCTCCACTCTCAGGACACCTCCACTCTCAGGACACCTCCACTCTCTCCACTCTCAGGACACCTCCACTCTCAGGACACCTCCACTCTCAGTACACCTCCACTCTCTCCACTCTCAGGACACCTCCACTCTCAGTACAGTGCCACTTTCTGAACAGGAAATGCACGCAAATACAATCTTTTATATTATTAAGGTACAGCGCCACTTTCCGAACCATTAATTAATGCTTGTGCACACAAAACGGCCGGCAAAACCGTTTGAAATGTGTGTTTCCTGTATGGCAAATACAGTCGCTGCTTTATTTGTCTGTATGAAGTTGTTGTGAGTGTGGACAGATCAGCTACAGGTTAGCCAGGGCTGCCAACACTCACGCATTGAGCGTGAGAGTCACGCAATTAACCCATATCTCACGCCACACTTGCCTTTCCTCACGCTAAGTTTTCGTCCAAAGTAAATGTATATAAATATAAAAATAAAGTGAAGGAACAGCAAACCGAGCGGTCTACGAAATGAGACGGTCTTCTGGCTTAGTTCAGTACAGTTGGAACGATATTGGCAGATTCTGATTTCACGGATCAATAACTCATGAAAACGTTATTCAGACACACATGACGTCTCCTAAGTACCGTGGTAAGGTTGACAACGAACTACAATCACATTTTGATCAAAAAAAGCCAATATGCGCCGTCCTCTGAGCTGGACACATTACATTGGTCTCTATCTGCAGCCGGAGAAGAAACGAGTGCTCAGGGACCGTCTGCAAAGTGCAACTCCGAAAAAAGAGAATACAATAATATTCAATCACTATTATACAGCTTATTACCAAACTCATTACACACATAAATAGTCTCCTGTGTGTCATACTACAGCAGAGAGTTTGGAAGAATATGCTTTTGAATAATTGTGGGGAATATTTATAATGTAAAATCTTCAATAAATATGGCATCATCTTGAATAATTTTACTATTATACAGTATATTTCTACCAAACTCACTATTTGCATTGTTGTTGTTAGCATCTGGTTAACTTAACGGATATTAGAAGCTGTTTCTAAAACAAGGAAAGGGAGAGCTCTCTCCTGTCAGACTGAGAGAGATAACTACAGCTCAGTGAGGTAAGGGACTCTGAGTGTTTAGATAGTTAACTTTAGTCTAGTTATCTCAGTGGGTCTCAAACGTTTTGGTCACCATTTATGCGAATAAATGAAAAACAGTTATGAAATACTATATGACAGTAAAACAAGAATACAGTTTAAAAGGTGAGTGATTTGTAAAATATCCAAAAAGAAAATCTGTTTACAGTACTGTTTCATATGGGTGTTGAGAGATGTATCCATAAATTCCTTTTGCTCTCAAAGTGCACCAGATTGATGCATTTAACTTCAATATTAAAAAAACAAAATCTTCACCTGGGACCATGCCCCCGGACCCCCCTAGAGGAGGTGAGGACCCCCCCCACTTATAAAATAGCACTTTAACTCTGCTTACACCTATATGCCATTGTATATGCTGTGAGCTGATTATCGAGCCTTCATTGTAAGAGTCGCCGGTACACTGTGTATGTGCGTATTCCACTGTAGCGCCCGGTACATTAACCTCTTAAGCCCTGAGCCTGTTTTTCAGGTTTCAGGCTCGAAAATGCCAATAACACAACAAAGACTATATCTTCACTTCTAAAAGGGGTAAATTAATAATCTTTTCTCTCAAAGCAAGGTTATATCTGTGAGTTGGATGTAGAAGTGTCAGAATCAATATAGATGTTTTTATTTTAAAGTAAATTCAGATGGAACATAGTAAAAACATGTAAATTCTAATGTCCGCCTAAAAAAAAACATTACTTATAGTAAAAACCACCCTTGAATGATGGGTTAGTAGACTAAAAGCTTTAGGAATCCAAACTATAACATATAATAAGTACCCTGTATCAAGATTGATGCAAAACAAGTGAAATTTGACCTTTTTAGAGAGGTTTAGAAAAATAAAGTCCAGGCGGACTCACCTCTGGGTAATTTGGGAACCATCAGTTCCATTTGAACTTTTTCACTGTAAAAATCATTTTATTACTTTGAATTTTCACTATAGGTATTCATTCCATCCAAATACAACTGTTGTGAAAAAAATAAAAAATAAAAATAAAATATAAGAACATACTCTGTTATCCTCTTAGGCAAGGCAAGTTTATTTATATAGCACTTATAGGCCCCACGGACCGAAATCGCGTCATTTGCAGGAAACAACGTCTAAGGAACCTTACTATTTAATAAACTATGAATATTTTATATCCATATAACGGGAAAAAGCTCATTTAACTGATCTTTTTCATTTATTTTTTCAAAAAAACCACAATGCTAACAGTGAGCATCTGAATTAGCCCCGAGCGAAAAATGCTAACCTATTACTGCACCGAAAATCACTCCTAGCTCCCTTATTACTTATCCTAGCTCCCTTATTACTTATCCTAGCTGCACATCCAACACATCGTTTTTGATCGTAAAGACACAGAATCTAACGGTGCCCACCTCAACACTGAAAGATACAAACTTGCGACGTTATCAACAAAAACGTACATCAAAACAAGTGGCGCTAGGTACTAGCATGCGCTAGGCTAATGGCTTACCTTCCTCTTTGCCTGGTCTAAACTGGTCTTCAATGGCATTAAAACGATAAAAACGATGATGTAGTTAATCCATAGGTTAATATCCAATGTGGCTGTGTCCCCTTTGAAATGTTCTGATAATCTATAAGCAATAAAACTGCAATTCCGTTATCTGCTGTCCGCTCTGTCCTCCGTGTGTTCTGGGTTCTGCTGTAATGCCTGCTGTTACCTAGTAAACAATAAATGAAGCCGCCTGCGTAAAGTACTTAAACTGGCTGGCATTCTTTATACTTTACGCAGGACCATATCTCTGGAACCCATTGGTCGATTCGTGTGATTTACACCTTTTTCTTAACCATCAGAACCAATAGAATCGATGGGCAGTTCCCAAATCCACGTAAACATTACCATTGCGGACGTAATAGAGAAGCGAACAAAGCATATCTGAAAGTGCACGTCTGGACGGCAAAATTTTAAACCCAGTATATTGCCATAAATATGATGAAGGATTATCAGTCAAAATTTCTACGTGACACAAAGACATTGGATTAACCTTGAGCGGCGTTTTTATTCCGGTGAACACAACTTTTGATCACAAATCAAAAAAGGTAAGACGAAATTATTGTAATATTTTTTAAACCGGATGTTGTTTACTTTCTCTTTTCTGGCTGATAGCTCCGCAATTCGGGGTCCTACAGTGATGATATTATATTTCTGGAATCTGTGGAGTCTCAGCTTTAAATCGTATATCTTGTTTGTGCAGTTACGATAAGTAATAAGGGCATTTCTACCGTGAGTGCTGTGCAAAATCCGTTAGCATTAGTTAGCATTTTTTCGCTCCATGCTAATTCAAAGGCTTGGTATTACTCTTGTGTTTCTTTTAGCTAAAAATGGTTCACATTGTCAGTTAGCGGAGTTTCTTAGCGTTAAAAGGGTATGGAACATTAATAGTTTCATAAATGTTAAGAAGCCCTGAGACATAGTCTCGTAAAAAAACTGTGGG